>CM029115.1:15860000-16180000 GCA_016859345.1 Istiophorus platypterus
CTGTGTGTCTGTGTAGTTATGCTAATCACATTGTGGGGACAAATATTTGTTCATAATGGGGACTCATCTTCCGTTTATGGACAAAAAGCTACAATGCCCTTACACTCAACAATGTGTTTTGACACCAGAGGAATTTTTTTTTTCCCATTCATCTGCTTAGGGATAGTTTCTGTGTGCTCTCCTTGAAGGAATAGTTTCACATTTTTGGAAGCATGCTTTAAATATTATCTTTCCCAGAGTTAGATGAGAGGATTGATACCACTCCACAGTGTGCAATGAATATGAAACTATCTTCAGAGGTCGGTTATATTATTAACATAAAGAGCAGAAACCAAAGGGAACAAAATTATTATTCAAATCACTGTATTATTATAGACCTTAAAATGTATCTGGAGTGGATCTTTGATGATTTTTAGTAGTGATTATGGTTAAAGTCAAGGAATGAAAGTAAAACACTGCAATATACTCCTAATCTCTGTAAGCAATCCTGTCCACCACCACGTATATGGAAAAGTTGCAGATCCCAGAGATTATCCATGACATTTTTTCTTTTTTTTCTATCAGTCAGATTTGAAAAACAGCAAGCACTTCAATGTTCCAAAGTTTTACTGCATCATTTTCTTCCCCTCACCCCTAAATCAAACTGCTCTTACATAATGATCAGATTTTAGGGGAACACAGCGCCTCAGATACTTCAGTTAGATCACACCAGTGATGTGGAACAAAGTAGGTTTATGTCTTTCCATCCTGATGTGATGATCTGTTGATTTATTGTTGACCACAGGAACCACGTGCCTTTAATGCTATTACATTTTCTGCGAGGACTGACTGTGAATGGATCAAAGTGGGGCATTTAAACACGACACACATGCTAGCAAAAACATGAGAGTATGAAAAATGTGGACTTCAAATTTTGTTTTTAGTCTTGCTAAAAGAGAATTCTAATGATTGCCTGGTGTTTCCATCCTGTATCAAATTACATAAACAAACGGAGAAGTCTGTTTAGGAAGTTTTTTTTTTCAAGAAAGTGAAGAAAATTCAGGTAATAATTTAGCAGTTTCATCACCTTGTCCAGCTGATTTTGTTCAACCTACACAATCTACACCTCCCTCATACACAAACACACGCATTTTTATACTCCCCTCAATCTCAGCATCACTGAGTGTGTGTAACTCTAGCTGGCCAAGGCTCCTCTACCAGCCCAGTTGTTCCAGATGGGAGTGGTCCACTCCCAGGGGAGTGATGTATCCAGGACAGGTTATAAGATCTGCAGTCTGTAGTGGCCCTCTAGAGACACACAGAACTGGGGCCACATTGTTCGCCAGTGTCATTGTGCACGAGGGTTTCCCATGGATTGAATGTTACAGACTTCAAACCCTGGGGTCTCAGTGCGCTCGTAGCTGTTGTTCAGTGGGCACGATGGGAGACGAGGCTGCTCACGCACCATTTCTCACTGACCTGAATGAAGCCACCCTGGATGGTCCCAAAGACTCGTTGTTTAGATGTGGAGGAGGATGGTAGTGATGGGAGTGAGTTTGAAGAGAAGATGGTAGGCCCATGAATAACACAATTAGGGCTGAACTCTGAGAAGAAAGAGAGTTGTTGAAGGAAGCAGAAGAAACAGAGGGAGTCTAGATATCAGCTACAGCAAGAGACAAGGCTAAAATGCATATTTTACCATGCAGGAAAACAAACTTCCTGTGCATGCTAACAAAGATTTGATTCCATTTACACAAGTGATGTGATAGAGCAAAAAACAAAATGAGACACCTCTGAAAAGACAGAGAATTGTGGACTAATATTATAGTGTACCCGGCTCTTAACTAAGTACATTTACTCAAGTACTATACTTAATTACAATTTTGAGGGACTTGTACTTGTACTGTGTAATTCTTTTCCTACTTTGTAATTCTACACCACTAAATTTTGGAGGCAAATATTGTAATGTTCACTCCACTACATTTATCTTACAGCTTTGAGTACTGTATTTTACCTTTGGTACTTTGAGCATTTTATTTTGATGTTAATACTGATATGCTGGATGAACAACTTAAAAGAGTTCAAGGACACTAGTTCAGATAAAGTGCAAGACCATCCTTTTTATGGACACAATGTCTTATGAAATTACGATTTGAAAAGCATCATGACATTTAGGTGACACATTGTAGTTGCAGAATCTGCTCATGTCATACTGTAAGTAAAAAATTTTGATGTGTTGATTAATCCTCGTTTGGAAGGAGGAGAACACTTATTAACTCTGACACATCTGTGAATCAGTGAGTGTTTCAGCATGTCAGGATTCTTCAGGATTTCTGCATTAAAAATAGAGATTGTATCAGTGTTATGAGTGTGCAGCTCGTCCTCCTGCTTTATCCTGTTTACCGGGGAATAGGTGTTCCTTTTCATTCAGTTCCTCATTGATCAATCATCCTGATCCTTCAGTTCCACTTAGGTGTCAACACTGACGCTATCCATCACAAAGAAAGGTCAGAGTTGAACATCCGCCTGATGCACTGACTGATACTGAAGTTTTGCTTGGCTAAGATACTTTGATACTAAACTCACATAATTCTCCATATAACCTAATTATTCCCCTAAACAGAGGTGAGTCATCATTAATGTTACTGGCCCAAACTGTGTTTTGAAAAGCCAAAATTAGATCTTTATTATAAAAAGGTTAATAACAAAGACTTAATGCTACCACTCACTCAGACCTGTACAGTGTTCAAAGGCAAATGCTTGTCCTTTATTAGCGCTGACTTCTCCCTTAAAACAATCTCCCATCCAAAAAGCAGCAAAATAAATAAGTACATAACATGCTTTTATTTTAAATTAAAAACTAATCATGTCTCACTGAAAGAATTGTTCATAAGTAAATCTGCAGGGGGGGATGTTAGTAAATTTATAGTATAATTAATTTCAGACAACACAAGGCTTTGGTACAAGATTTGAGTTTCCCAAATAATCTGTGCCCTGTGGTGCCAAGGGGAGGGACCAGAAACCTGACCAAGTTTTTGTTAAAGATGCGTTTGAACTTCTCAAAGATTATAATATGATACCCTTCTTTTTTGTAGAGTAAACAACTGGGCAAATACACCATCTCTCTAAGAATAAGAGATTAAAGTGATTAATTACAATAGAATAAAAAAAGAGGACACAATAGCATGAAGGAGAGACACCTAGTATCTCACTTGAACTCATTTTAGTCTCAACTCTGTGCATCTGAACTTTCCCTCAGATGAATAGGTGCCATGTTTTTTTTGTTTTTTTTTTCACTGTATGCTGTGTTAAAGTATGATTAATATTTAGCTCTGATGTATTACATGCCTTTATAGAACTGTGACTGCATGAAGTCCTATTTAAGACCCTGAGTAAAATAATCCTTTTGTTCAGAGTCTGAATCAACATCATAATCATCATCATCACCATCAGCAACATACTGCCATTATGTGCAGTTGTGTCAGTACATGTCATACTATGTTTATGGAATTTGTTTTGGTTAATTAGGAAGAAAAACTCTGCTGTTTTTTTGTTTTTTAATTAAAAAAAACCCAATGATTCTGATTCTGATTTTATACCATGGAACTTAAAGAAATCACATTCACTTCATCTATATTCTTTATAATTGAAATGACTGATGAACATAAAATTGAAACTATAAATTTTTTCCACAATCATTGCAGAAAGGTGTGTTGCAATTATTATTTTTGTTATAATGTACTTTCACTATTGCTACATCTTTTTTACAAACTTCAACTGGTTTCCTCTTCCTTGCTTAGCTGTGTAAAACTGAAGCAGTTTAAGGACAAATTCATTACCTCCATCTAGTGGTGGCCACTGTAAAATAAAATTATTCACTGCAATAATTCTTTTTACAGTTTATAGAACATACAACTTAATAGTAAAAGTAAAAACATCAGTAATTTCCAGTCTGTGTGCCAAGCTAAGCTGCTTAATATTCCCTGCACAGACATGTGAATGGTGTTAATGTTCGCATCTAACTCTGGGCAAGAAAAATCATATTTCCCAAAATGTCAGACTATTACTTTAAATCATTCCCTGGGTTGTACATCAGTACACCAGATTAGACCTTTAACTTTTGTTTGTAAAAATATTTGTTGTGAAAGCAGTTATTTTTACATTTGCTGTATAAAAATTAACTGTGGCAGAAAAAAGAAACTGTCAGAAAAAAGAGTGGATTCAAGTTTGAGCCAAGTGTTCCCATGTGCAGAATTCGTCTCACACCTGTCTCAGGTGTGTGTGATAGTATTGCGTAAGTGTTAGTAACTGAGTAATGACCCCCCCCCCAAAAAAAAAACAATTACCTATCAATATTCTACAATGAATGATGGACTAAATATCACTCATATAGTTTAATCAATGAGAATACTGATAATATTAGAATTTTAGGGCCTGTATGGCCATAGAGCGTATTACATTAATCCAAGAGAGAGAAAGGGGAAGGAGGGAGGGGGGTTATCTGAGAAAGTAGGCTGACAGATGGCCTCACTAAGCACCTGCCAATGCTGCAAAGGTTTATCTGCACTGTAACTGTAACAAGGTGGAGGAAAAGCAACAGAGAGGAATAATGAGGCAGGACAATCCGAAGCTGCAAATAGACCGACACAGACACCATGGCCTCCTCTTCTGGCATGACCTCGTAAAGAGTAAATACATAGGATTTATTTGGTTATAGAAAATTTAAAAACCAAATGGAGCTGGAGGACAATTTTCTAGAGGACTGGACAGAATCTCTGGACATTTTTGGGTCAGTTTGGATGGCTGCATTGGATGTGTTTAGGGTGGCTGAAAACTGGTCTATTTGTCTGAATCTCATTGAGCTTATGTGTTTGGACCTGCTGAGTCAGGCTGATTTTTTACTGGAACACCAAGCTGTTTGCTTCAACGTACTGGGCCTGCTGCTTGATGATGACCTTTATGTGTGGATGTTCATCCACAACTGATATGGACTGAAGATATCTGAGGTAAATCCCAAGCCCTCCATCACAGCCAGTGCATTTTTTGGTGGATAGTGTCCACCTACTTTTTCAAGTTGCCGCTGGATTAAGACACAATGGACATTTTAGAATAACAGGAATGCATCAGCATCACCCTGGCTAAATTTTGATCAATATCAATCCAATGGATGTTTCATATTAAGCGCTGGGTTACTGATATATGTTTACAAAGTAAAAGAGAGATGTTGCATTGTTGAATTGAATTATTTCCTTTTATGATGAACCAACTGTAACCTGAATTGTATAATCTCCATTGAACCAACTGTTGCATCCCGCAAACAGACTGAATATCAAATGTCAAAGCGTACTAGTGGGAAGTAAAGTGTTCCAGAAAAAAAGTGTAAATGATGAATTATTATTAGATGATGTGGATAATGGATGAGAAATGTCTGGGAGCATGATTTTATCCTATTTGCCCCGAGCAATGAATGTGCACCTCACATGCCTAGAGCAGAGTTTCATCAAGACTGAAGAACACGCACATGTCTTGTGCAGCAACCATCAAGAGTCACCAGTTTTTGTCCACAACTGGCAAATGGCAGATTGTGCAAATCAATCCAGCTTGTACTAGTGGATTAAAAAGTCACCTTGGAGAGCAACCCAGGATTTGGTAAATCTGTGTTAATGTATCTGTGAATCAGCTCTGGCACGACATAACATCATAATGCACAACTGAAAAACTCTTGGCATAATTGTTTGTGAATCTGACTGACACGAGAAACTGAAACAATACTTTGTACCGTTGCAATAAACGGATCACTTTATCACCCTACATGACTTTAATCTTTATCTGAATCTTTCCACAATCTACACACTGTCATTTCACCATTTGACTGAGGCACTGGACGTTTCTACATTCTCTCCCCTTTGGAAAATCAACACCATGACAGAGCATTTACAGAATTTTCTAACTAATACACATTCAGTCTAAAGCCTCTACACTCTGTACCCTACACTCTAAATAAAATGTTTAGTGTTTATTTTTTTTGAAATAGTTTTTGGCTCAGTGAACATCCAGTAGATACGGCACATGACTCCAGTTATTGCCATCATTTTATCCTTATAAATACTAAGTGTCACAATATTTTTTTTTATTATATGCCAATGTATGTTTTGTATTTCTTTCTATTTCTTTTCACACATCTATCTATCTATCTATCTATCTATCTATCTATCTATCTATCTATCTATCTATCTATCTATCTATCTATCTATCTATCTATCTATCTATCTATCTATCTATCTATCTGTGGAACAATGCCTGAAAGGTCCCAGCGAACCGGCTTCTTGTTTAGGTCGTGCCTCGCCTACAATACCCAGAGTTCCGTGCTCCACCATCGCGAGCCCGTTGTACGCTTGTTACGCAATGTAGTTTCAAAGGTTGTGTACAATCTGTCTGACTCCGCGTCTGAGGGACACGTTGTGCCTGAAAATCCAGATACTTTATCACATCACAACCTTCATTCTGAGGGAAGAATCTCAAAAGGTAAGATTACCTTCTACTGTGCTGACAGCAATGATATAAAAGCGCTCTTTGTTCCTAAACCACAAAGTCTGGATTAGAAACCAACATTCAGATACCACAGTAAACAAAGTTTAATGGTCGCTGTTTTATTTTTGGAATTGAACATGATCTTACTGCCTAACCATAATGGAAACATAGTCTTCACCATCTCTCTCTCTCCCTCTATCTATCTATCTATCTATCTATCTATCTATAAAATAAGTAGGTTATCTATCTATCTATCTATATATCTATATATATATATATATATATATATATATATATATATATATATATAATTAGCAGATAGATAGATATAATCAGTAGATATATGTATATCTAAGTGTATATAGCAGTTTGTGTGTGTATATATATAAATATGTGTGTGTGTGTATGTATATATATATATATATATATATATATATATATATATATATATATATAGAGAGAGAGAGAGAGAGAGAGAGATAGATGGTTTCTATAAAATAAAATAAATGCTAAATGAATGCTTGCTTTGTATATGCATGTATATGCAACTTTTTATTTTTTTCCCGTCATTGCGGGTACCCACTGTTTTCCTCTTATTTCAATTCAGTTTCTTTTGACACTTGTTTGAGTTTGGAAATCAATCACAAGTCACATCTAACAGGTCTGCATCTATAGCTGTCAAAGTTAGATTGTTGTGGTAATGCATTTTAAATGCACCAGATTTGAAATCACTGGCAAAAAAAGTGTTCTAACAAGAGACTTTTGGTACAGAAATGAATGGAAATCCTGGTATAGTAGAAAAAATGCTATTGTTTTAAAATGGTAAGAAGTAATGTCAGGTATACATTTATTTACATTTATGGTAAATAATCTAAAGCATGCAAAACTAGTGTTATATTCTGTAAAGTTTTGAAGCACCCAAACTGGTATTTTTTTCTACATCTGCCTCACTTTACCCCCCCCCCCCCATTCATTCCCTCTCCCTGACTCTTTTGCTGTTGATCACCCCTGTTCTCTTCTAACCTCCTTACCTCATTGCTCCATCTTGTAGAGTATTGCCCTGAGTGTTCAGATCATACTGTTTCTCCCTGTTATCCTGTAGATGAGAGCTGATATCGAGTGTGTCTGCAGTTTGTCCAGTAAGCTCCTCTCTTCTCTCTTTCTCACTTTGTTTATCGCTCACTCCCCTCTCTCTCTCTCTCTCTGTCTCTTGCACCCTCTAGTCTGTCACCATGAGCTCCTGACATCTGTCTGTTCATTCATCACTATGAGTGGTGCTGCGCTGGCTGTTGTGGTCGTGGTTGTCTTTTTCTTGGCCCTCTACCTCCTCCAGCGCTATGGGGATTTGCGGAAGCAGCAGCGGCTGGTGTTGTTCGGGACGCTGCTCTCCTGGTACCTCTGCTTCCTCATCGTTTTCATTCTGCCACTCGATGTCAGCACGGTATGAATCCTTTTTTCATTAGGTTGTTTTTCACCTTTTTTTCATAGGATAAAAACTGAATACACACCATGTGAGTTTGTGTGTTTTTTGAGAACAATCTGTGTATGAGTGAACGTTAGCTGTATGTTTATTTACACTGCTCTTGCCTCTGATGTCTCATCTGTACCATTGCTTTGTGATGAATTGGCTTCATCATATGTTTTATTGAGTGTTTTTACCTGAATGTGTAAACTCTGCTCCTCTCTTAGACCATCTACAAGCAGTGTGTTCTTCACAATTCAAAAAACCTTACTCGTGTAACTCAAGCAAGGCGCACTGCTCAGAGAGAAGCCGGCTTGTTTCTTTATCCATCTGAAAGGTAAACAGGACACTTTTTTTGAGTTATCTCTTACAGTATTTAGGTAGCTAAATCATATCTAGCCATGCAGTTAACCCTAATAAAATTGAGGTGAACTGATTGCCATTTGTTCTGTTCACAGCACTAAAAAAATACATTAGGAAAATTCGGCAGCAACAAGTCCTTCAATAACTAGTACACTTTTTAATCTGGGCCTGCTTTGTTTTTAAATGAACTACTTTATACTGAAAAAGTAATGCGTAATTTTTTTTTCTTCAGTCATTTTGGTGAACAGACCCTTTAAAGTGCCTGAGTGTAGGATTTGAAACTCTTGTAGGCAGCTATGCACTCAGCTACAATTCAAAGTTTATTGCACTGTGGTTTAGTTATAGTTTGAGGTCATAAATCATATGATGTGAGAGCAAATTGCATTTAATATTTGTGCTTTATAGTACTGATTGATCAGGCCAAGAAGATGCAATGTGCTTTTCGTCTACTTTATGGAACTGTGTGTGTGTGTGTTACAGTGTACCAAAGGTGTGTGAGGAGCCCTGGAGTTATATCCCAGATGGCGTCCTACCAGTGTTTTGGAGAGTTGTATACTGGACTTCCCAGTTTCTTACTTGGTGATTTTTTACCACACACACTCAGTTACTAACTCTTAATAACTTACTCAAACCTCATCTATAACTCTTGTGTGTTCCACCTTTTTTGTTTTTTGACATGGACTCTCTCACTCTCCTCTGTGTGTGTTTTCTGAGTGTACAGGCTCCTATTGCCCTTCATGCAGTCTTATGCACGGTCGGGAGCTTTCTCCAGAGTTGGAAAGATTAAAACAGCTCTCATCGAAAATGCAATCTATTATGGCACCTACCTCCTTATATTCATCTCTCTGCTGATCTACGTGGCCACTCACCCACAGTGGGAACTCACATGGTCAGTCAGTCAAGTGTTCTTCAATTTGTGAGATGGCTATTGGGTCCATACATCCTAACCTTCCTGCACTATGGTGGTGTTTTCTTGGCTGGTGTTATTACAGAGTATTGATTATCTGTCTTTATAAAAAATTGCGCAGGACAGAGCTCCAGACCATAGGCATTACAGCTGCCAACACATGGGGTCTCTTCCTTCTGGTGCTGTTGCTAGGCTATGGCCTGGTGGAGATCCCACGTTCTTATTGGCTCTCATCTTCCCATGTTTACCTGCTGGCCAAGACCTACTTCAAGGTGGCAAAAATGGCTACTGAGAAGGCAGCAGCTGAGGAGAACCTAGCTGATGTTATGGAGGTGAGGTTTTATCAGGAAGTCAATGCTGTAACAGTAAGTTAGAGGATGGATTTCAGCAGGTGTTCAGTCTGAAAATGTTTCAACAATCTTTGCAAGTATAAAAAGCAGAGCATTTTCTAACCGCATAATCAACGAACCACCTGCATTTTGGCTTGTCTGGCTTTATATGATGTTTTATATGGCTTTTTATATGGCTTTATATGATTAATATGATGTATCATCAGGAGGTGGCAGCTATCCATGAATCTGTCAGGTACAACCCCTCTCTCAGGAAGTGTTTGGACACCATTTTGATAAAGGTGAGAAAGACATGAGGCTATTTGTTGCTTAGATCAACTTCTCTAAGCAATACAAGTTTTGCTTTTTATCCGTACATGCAAAATGCAATTCTGCCTGTAGATTTTTAACAGTGAAGTGTGTGCGAGCCTCCTTTTGAGTGTCATCTCATTTCAGTGTCCCCCTGAGTACCAAGAGCAGATGGGAAGAAACGTGGAAAACCCTTGTGAGGAGCAGAATTTCCTTTCCACTAAAAAAGGATTAGTTAGGCTTCATAAAAAAGTAATTGCTATTTTTAACATTGCGCTGTGATTTTTTAAAGGAAACAATGCCAATTATAGCAGCACATGGAAATGCGAATAAAAGTTATTTCCCTCGGTTACCTGTACGTGTTTGTGTTTCAGGTAATCACTGCAGTGCAGAGACACAATCAGACCCAGGTTCAGTGGTCTATCCTGTTAGACAAGGCCTTCCATCTGGAAGATGTAGCTGAAAGCCAGGGCAGCCCGGTCCGCCACTTCATCCACAGCTTCCCCTCAGCACTCCACCATGGCTGGATCCGTAGATTCATCTACACTCCCACTGTGGGTGAGTTCAGTCACTACCAAAATCTCAAAAAAACACAGATAAAGTGCATTCCATTAAATACTTTATTTAAGTACATGAAGAAACTTCTGACGGAGTATTTCCATCTTGTGGGACATGACTTTTAGTAGCCAGTGCCTGTTTGACTTGTGTTTTTTATTTTTTTTTATATTTTTTTCTACCACTGGTTAAATTTCTCATCTTACAAGATTGGTTCCATGAGATGATGAATACTTTGTGTTTTTTTCCAGTCATTCTGGTATTCTGCTAAGTATGAATGTAGATGTAGAGTGCCAAAAAGTTCCCTTAACAACCTCGAAAGGTGTGTCCTATGCACTGATGACCGGTTATAGAAATCATTGTCTTTTTTAACCAAACACAAGAAATTTCAAACTAAAGCAGCCATTTTTTAATGTCCAAGCTCTTTCTACAATACAGAGTGTTTTTTTTAAGAAAAGACAAAATGAATCCTATATCTCTTATTCTATAAAGACCTACTGTGGAGTTTTACTTTTTTTTTGCAAATTTTGTTTTATTTGACTGGGACGTAATAGCTTTGCAGAGGCCTTAAATATTCCAGAATCCATTACAGTTGAATTGTTTGGGTTGGTGTTACTGCCTTTAAAGAGCTTCTAAACCTTAAGCATTAATAATGTTGAAGTGCTGTTTCAGAGTTTAAAAATCAAATTGTAGGAACACTGTATAATCAATCTCTACAGGATGTTTTTGTAACATGATGGTTACTAGTAGCTTCAGTATAAAACTAAGATCTCGTGATCTGACATCAATGCACATTATAGAAAAAACTGCTGTTTCATTATAAGATAGAGTATAAGAATGACTTTAGTCTGTGTGCTGTATGTAACGTATAATCTTCTGCTTGTGCGTTCTTGTTGAACTCACAGCTACCGAATATTAAATGTGTGACTCAAACGTTCCTCCAACGTCTATATTTATGCATGTGTATGTGTATGTGCGTGTTTGTGCTCCTCAGAGTGGTACTGGGAGTGTGTTTTCAGGCAGGGTTTCCACAGGCTGCTGGCAGTGCTCCTGTGTCTCCTCTCGGCAGCAGTAGTCTGGTCCGAGTGCACCTTCTTCAGCACACACCCTGTCCTTTCTCTCTTTGCCATCTTTATTCAGATGGCTGAAAAACAATACAACTACATTTGTATTGAGGTAAACAGGAGTGTTCTTAATTTATTTGTAAATGTTCTCTATTTATTCTTTATACTTTTGTTTTCTTTACTAAAAAAAACCTTTAAAATGATTGAATCCTTGTCTTGTAAACACTCAAATCTTGCCTCATTATATTGTTAATAATCAATATACATACTCTGCATAATATGCTCACTTCAACTGAAATGCCTTGAAATAATCCAGCTTCCCTGTGTACTTTCTCTGGCTGTTTTGTTTCTCTCCACCAGATGACGTGCTTTATCGGTATCCTCTTCCTGTGTGTGTGCGTCTACTCCACGGTGTTCAGGATACGGGTTTTTAACTACTATTACCTGTTGCCACATCACCAGACTGATGCTTACAGCCTCCAGTTCAGTGGCATGTATGTCCCTCATAAAGTCAGAATTACTATTTTTTCTTTTTTTCCCGCATGATAGGCATAAGTTTAGTTCATCTGTTAACTGGAGAATCACACTGGCAGTAGTATTTCCCTTGCTGTTTGTTATCTTTGAGTTCATATAAGTGAAAATTGGTATGCTGTGTTCCTCAAATTTCATTCTGAACACTGTGTTTAACTCCCGCATTATGGTATTAGACTTCTTCACTTAATATTTTGTCCACAGGTTGTTCTGTCGTCTGACTCCTCCTTTGTGCCTCAACTTTCTGGGCCTGATTCACATGGACTCCACCATCTCGCACCAGGACAGAATACAGACATCCTACACTTCTGTGGGTTACACACACACACACACACACACACACACAAAAGACAGCACATTCAAAGGTGTTCCTGTTAAAAAATGTATAACTGCATCCATCACAAATAAGAGCATTTTAGGAAATATTATTGTAAATGATCACCAGGAAATATATGTAGAAAGGTCCAAATCTGTTTTTCTTCAACCAAATGGAGTGATGCAATGTCTGTTTTTCTTTCCCCTCTGTCAGATAATGGGCTCTATGCATCTGCTATCTTTCATATCTGATGGGTTTTACATCTATTACCCCATGCTGGTTTTGCTGCTTTGCTTTGCCACTTTTTACAAGTAAGCCAATAACCACTAACAACAAAACACTAGTTTCATTATTTTTTAATAAAGACAAAATTACTGTTCTGTAGTTTTGGTTATATGTATACTAAATCTAGATGTTGACATTTACCTGTTGCTGATATATGTGAATCAACACATATATCAGCCAATAAGTAACAAGAAATATTAGTACAGAAATACCAAACAAGTTTAGAGGATTTAGAAAGTTTGTCCCCATTACATAGTTTCCCCACCATAGAGCACTTACAAGTTGATTTTTCAACCATTTGTTTTCTTAAAAAAAAAAAAAAAAATCTAAGTGGCCCAAATGAAGATTGTTGTTGACTGTTGTTTCAGATCTTCTTTAGAAAAAAATAACAAATCTCAATATCAGGTGCACTAATAGCAAAATGTCTGCCAGTGCCTCTTAAAATAAATTTTTCCATTTTTTTTTTTCATTATATGCATCAAGTAGCATTAAAACGGAAAAGGAGAAGTTGTCCGCACACCTACTTGATGAATATAATGAAAATGCTTGTTTGTTTTTTTGGTCTTGCATCTGTAAACAACGGGGCTGGATGTGCACACTATGCACTTCTTTGGTACAAGTAGGATTACACTCATGTATCAGTTTGCCTGTACTAGTCATGAAGTCTGATATGATCTATCTGATCAAGCGACGGATATGATGCAACAAAGAAGCTGCTCTGAGAAACCTTTATTAGTTGAATTTTGTATTTCATGTTGCACATAAAGAAAGTAAGTTTAATAGTAGTTTTTGAAATTGTCTTGTGTTTGTTTGGATTTGTAGCTTGGGTTCTCGTTGTTTGAATCTCCTGGGCTTCCACCAGTACGTTACTGACGATGACTTGACCTCTGAGCTGGTGGATGAAGGCAGGGAACTCATCAGAAGAGGTAGTTTTATCAGAAATTCATTCACTCACTATTTTTATTTGCTGTATCTGTTAAAAGGCGGATTATTTGTTCGACTCATCATCAACTTTAGATTAAAAATTAACTAAATTTTGGGAGACTTGATCCATTATGTTACATACTCTTGTCTATAGTAAACTTAATTGTTACTCATTAGACAGAGCAGATTATTCAACGTGCTCATTCTTATAATGTATATTTATTTCTTAAACTCCGTTCACATTAAGTTGTTCAGTTTGTAAAAGCAATGATTATAGGTTTTAATGAACAAAAGTACATATACTTTTATAATCATATGCTCTACAATTTTGTCCTTTTATAGAAAGACGGAAAAGACAGAAAGCTGAAGATGGAGGAAATCGAAGATGGGTTAGGAATTGTTTGTCAAATAATTTCTCATAATTTTCCATGACATGACTGTTCCCTCACTTGTTCTACTGGTTTGCGCTAAGCGTGTCCAGGTATTTATATGCCTGTTTTGTTTTCTGTTTCAGGCCTGGAGGGACTGGTATGGAGTCCAGGGGACCACTGGGCGGACCAGAGCTGGTTACACTGAATTAAATGATAATGATGAAGGTTCACCAAACAGAAGGTACGTTTTTTCTTGATAAATATAACATATTTTGTGTTTGATAGAGGCTGAATATGCACATGCTTTCTCTGTCACTTACTCCAACTCTGTATTCGACACAGCAGCCCTTCAGGAGGATGCTACATGTCTCTGTCACCTTCTAGGACGGGCATCTTTGACGATGTTTGATAGACTTAGGACATGGAGGGAAAGCAAAAACAAGTTCATTCTGGAAATAGCACAAAGGAATAAAAGTTTACATTTTCTTGAATAAAGTCTAAATGGAAAAGATTATGTCTCAGGAAATAAAGAGCAAGGAAGTGTATCTGAGACTTATACATATTATCAGGTAACAAAACTCTAATAAAGGGTATATATCTTAGCATATTTCTGTAATTGGTTTGTACAAAGGTCAGTAAGTCTGAAGGGAACCCACGCTTAACCTTTATGTGGAGCCAATCATGGCTGACATTGGGTGAGAGGTGGGGTACATCCTATACAGGACGCCAGTCTATCACAGGGCCATCATATAGAGACAAACAACCATTCACACTCACATTCTCACATACGGGAAAACTGAGGTCGCCAATCAACCTAACCTTCATGTCTATGGACTGTGGGAGAAAGATGGAGTGCTCGGAGGAAACCCATGCTGGCATGGGGAGAACATGCAAGCTCCATGGAGAGAGGCCCTGGCCAAATGGCAGGTTCAAACCCGGAACCCACTTCTTGTGGGGCAACAGTACTGTCCAACACTAATTATATACTGTATGTGGAAATTTATTATTGTCTGAAAACTGATATATTTCATTTATGAATTGAATTGCTTACTTACAGCCTCAATTTGTTTCATGTTGAAATTGGTGTTTATGGACTATAAACACAATATTTATTAAACAACATGATCTGTATGTAATACAGTGTGTGACTAAATATTTTCTGTGCTAAGAGTGTGCAATTGTGTGTCAACTATGATAAACATAATAACTTTGCCCGTTCATTTTTCTACTGTTGGAATATGAATGACTTAAAATGTACAGTGACATATGTACCAGTACATGAGACACACTGTTTTGTTAACTTTATAACTTAAAATGTTTTTGTACTATAAAGAGTAGTCTGAATGTCCCAAAACAGTACAAATATCACATTATTAGTGTAGGACGAAGAGTATTGAAAAGTAAAGACAATGTTCATGTATGCTGTTTTTTTTGTATGTCTTTGTATGCGTCTCAGTCATCTGTCTGAACTCTCCGCACTAGGAGCAGAATTACTGACATGAATCAAGTTTTTGTACTGGAACATTAATACATATAGGAGTATGGTGGTTCATCAAATCTAATTACAGGCAAGAAATACATGTAAAATGTAATGAAGAAATGTTAATTACCTTTATATTAATAATTTTTCAATAAATAAAATTCATTTTGAGCTATACGAAATGTATAATTATTATTTTTTTTATTATTAATTAGTCAAATTTATCAGATTCTATTTTAATCTTTGGATTTGACATCAAAAATTAACCCATTACCCGTGATGCCTTCCAGCGCTCCTCGGACATTTCACTATTCCGTCATCAGCAGTTGACAAGTCGCGTAATGAAAGGGTTTGACTTTAAAATAATAACATCGACCCTGCAGCATGACCGACGCTGTTTCACTCTACAAATCGACCTTACAGAAAAAGCTTCGCACTTCTGGGATTACGTCCCTGTTCGACACTTGATCGACGAGGTTAAAAGCTGCTCTGCCCATAAACGCCGTTTCTCCCGACGGCGATGAGAGGCAATGAGAGGCAGCGCCTGCTTTTCGCAGCCGGGCGCAGCACAGAGACGCCGCTGTTTGTATGGCAATAATGGAAACGAGCTAACTGCCCGGTGGGGCTGCGCTGCTAACCTCCGGAGAAACGGGGCCGGACCGTCGAACATAACCCTCGGTTCTGTCTCCCACGTACTGGGCCCGACACCTTGATTCCTGCCTTGTGACTCCCGTGTCCCCTCGGTAAGTGGACGGACCCGGCGGCTGGCTAACGTCCGGGGAAGCTAACGGCGACCGCCGACGAGCTACCTAGCTAGCTTAACGGTACGAGCGCGGAGTGGCGACCGTGATTGACTCCGATATCAAA
Source organism: Istiophorus platypterus (assembly GCA_016859345.1). NCBI lineage: Eukaryota > Metazoa > Chordata > Actinopteri > Istiophoriformes > Istiophoridae > Istiophorus > Istiophorus platypterus. The sequence continues at coordinate 15,876,274 of CM029115.1, forward strand.
CCGGGCTCCGTTAAATTAACCCACTTTGTCTGTCCGGTTACCGTCAAAAAATATATATATTTATACAGTAACATATATCTCATGCAGACCTCTGGTGAAGTCCAGCTAACGCCAACAACAGCCAGCCCCGTTCCCGACCCTCGCCGTTAAATGTTACCTTAGAGAGAAGTGGCAGAGGCCAGACTTTGTCGTTTCATCCCAGGGCTCGTTGGTTTTTTTTTCCCGTCTTGGGCTGAGACTAACTCCCTCGGTTGTAATGTTACACAGGGATTCACGCGTCTGCATTAACGTGAGCATCGTCGTCCAGATACCGGGCACCTCTTGTTTCTCCTCAGGTAAATGGCGACTGGTACTGATTGTTAGCGGGACGTCGTTTTCTCAGTGGTGTTTAATTTACGGCCGCGGCTTTTTGATGCCACTCGTTTCTTTCGTCGAGAGGGAGACACCCTGATTAAAAATCCTCTCGGGTCAAAATGCGTAAACGCAGGAATTGAAAACAACAGGGGGGAGAAAAGGCATCGAGACAGTTAACAAATGAGATGATCGGATAGCTCCTTAGTAAACCACGGTTTCGATCTGTATGTGTCTTTGTGCTTTTTGAAGGGTCCATACTTTTCCAAGACCTAGAGGTAGGTCTTGACATAATAGTCCACAGCCAGTTCGTTATCTGGAATTTCATATACTACCACTAGAGATAAATTAATAAAGCTTGTACATTAAGAGTTTTTGAGAAATCCAGTCAATGTTGATATCACCCATAGCTGGAGATAACTACCTGCTTCCAAGGGTCCAGCAGACTGTGCCATGTGGCGCGCAAACTTCCCTATGAGAGTTTCCGACCTTTGACCTTTGTCATCGTCGGTGCCAACATGAGCAACGACTGCTGAGGTAGAGTTACAATGTTGAGTCAGCTGCAGAGCGGTGGATGTAACTGCCCGGGGTCACTGCCGTGGTGAGACGAAGTCTGGTGTTGAGACCTCATTAGGCATCGTCTGGATCTAGAGGCGCAGGTGACTGAGTGAGTGGGACCAGGCGGGGGATCCCGGCGATTGGTCCACCACAGCGAGCCGAGATTGGTCAGAGGCAGTGGCAGAGGGGATGGTGGGTGGTGTGGGTGGGGCGAGTGGGGCGAGTGGAGCATCCTTTTCGGAGAGGGAAACTCCTACAGACTCAGGATGTTAAAATTTTTTGTCCATTTGAGGTCCAGAAGTGAAAGGGGGGGGGGGTCCTAGATGTTTATCTTTACGGGCAACAGGCCAGCTCACCAGGGCCATCACTCTACCCTTGCTGATGAGAGACTGTGCCATTGCTGGGGCATGATGGAGAGAAGAGCTGGCCATTACTTTGGGCTCTGCTCTCAGAAGAAGCCGCGGATTCTCATGTTGGGCTGAAACTGCTCCAGGTTTCTGGAAGTCTGGAGGTGACAAAGGTGGCCCATGGATGAGTGGCATGAATCACATTCTTCCAATCTAAACATTCATTTACATCTGGGTTATTTATTGATCATTTGCATGGAGATAACCTAAACATGGAAAGCCAGGGTTCGCCGTACTAGTTAAATGAATGAATTAGTTAAATGGAGAATATGCTTTTCTACCACCAGACAATATGATACTATACCAATGAAGTTAACTGTATGTGGTATGGGCAAATAGCTGTAGAATTTTAGCATCTATGGGTTTTGTATGTTTTCTGTACTGACACAAAGGACATTAACTGGTTGCAACATCTGCTATTGCATTTGCATATTTTGATAGAAACAGAGGAAGTCCACTGGTACTTTCAAGCCTGACAGTGAGCTATTTATATGTCTATAATCAATCTGCAAAACAGCTGTATACTAATGACCATAGCCATACTTCACTCACAGAAAAGACTTACTGAAGACGTAGTTATGGAATTAATGGAAAACGTGCTGACCCTCGCTGTGGTTTGTGTGTCTCCAGTCTGTAGACAGCTATGGGTGGGCTTGGGAATGGGCGCCGTGGAGGAAGATCACCCCCTCTAATGATTGGTGCCCTAATCGCCTGTATCCTTGTTCTGGGCTTTAACTACTGGGTGTCCAGCTCCCGCAACCTGGAGCTACAGGTAAGTTAATTTGTTTGTGTTTATGTTTTTCTGTAGTATTTTAACCATAGTAAAAAGTGCAAATATCACTTTTAAAAAGGTCACTCTAAAACAAACAAAAAGAACCCCTCTTTAAATCTTAAGTTATTTAAAGGCTGGCTTGTACTCTGGAGTGAACATAACATGAATTCTAAGTGTAGTGTGTAGTTAGAAGTGTCTTGTGTTGAAAACAACTGATTTTTTAGGATTTGTCTTTGCTGGTGCAGATCTGCAGAACTAGTGCATTATTCCCTTTTGCAGAAGTTAAGACAGGTTTCATCAGCAGTGTTCCTTATTTTGCTATTATTTGAGTATCTCACAGTTTTTCAAAGTTTTTGTTATGGGAGGATCTTTTTTTTACGTAACACAATATCCTTTTACATTTTCACAATGGCCGATCTTATTTTGGACACATCCTTCAATGCAAATCACTTTAGGCATCTAATTTAACCCAGGACCTTGCTTATTTGTGTTGCGGAATGGGAATAGACTAAAGGCCCAATCAAACATTTCTGCTGCTTAGTAGAAACGTGTGCCTTTTTTACTGATCCTCCTCCCTGTCTTGGGTATAAGTGAGATAAAGAAGAAACTCCCAAAACTCAGCCAGGCTGCTTGATATTTTGTTTCTGTCAATCTGTTATAGGTTATTGTTGTTATCATAACTTTACTTTTCTGTCTTGATATTATGAGTTGAGCAAAAAAGTAGTAAATATTAACCTTAACCTCTTTGTCTTTCTTCATGTGATACAGACTAAACTGTATGAGTTAGAGGGCCAGGTGCGACGAGGAGCAGCAGAACGAGGAGTAGCAGAGATGAAGAAGAATGAGTTCCAGGAGGAGATCCAGAGACAGAAGGAACAGATCAGCCACATAGAAAGCCTCTACAAGAGACAGCTTGAAGGAGCCCAGAACACCTGCAGCCAAGAGAAGGTGCATACAAACACCACTAGGAGTTTGATTGGGCACAAAATGCAACAGGAACAACGTGCATGTTAAACTGGCATCTCTAAAGTGTAGCAACAGAGGAATTGGGGTCTATGAGAACACTTTGACTTGCTCAATGATGTGGTTCACACTATGCTTGCAAAATATGAATGAAAAAAAAGGTTGTGAATATTGATAGTTGCTGTGTTTTGTTTCCAGGGGACACTGCAGCAAAACATTTCCTCCTGTACCAAAACCATACAGGAACTCAAAGGTAATCTAACATTTAACCTCGCAGCAGTTAGAGCTCTGTAGAAAAATAATATATCTCAGCTCTTACTGTATGTCGCTCTTAATGTATTTTTTGTGTCTGTACTATAGGTCAGTTGAATCAGCTGAATGATGACCTGGGGAAGCTGCAGAAAGAGCTACAGAGTTGCCAAGGCAACATCAACACCCTTAACAACAAACTCACTTATGACATGTAAGAAAAAGATTCTATTACGCATTTATATTTATACATGTTGCTTGAAAGGAGATAAAGATAAATTCATCTTCATTTATTGTATTTGTAGCCCTCATGACATGAATAACTGACAATAACCACAATTCAGCTTTAAATTAACTTCAGATATATCACATGAATTGTTAGTGTCTTTATGAACGACCTCAGTCCAGTGAATATATTTCTTTCATTCCTGGTTAACATGCATGGGTGTGTCCGTGTTGTTTTGTACACTTGCAGGACCCACTGTCAATCCCAGGTCCTATCCCAGAAGGAGTTGTGTGATGAGAGAGTGGAAGCTGCCAAAGTTGAAGTTCAGAAGAAAATGGAGAAGCTCATCATCCCTCCCCCAGGCATCTCCTCACATGTAAGTTTGCTTTCCTGCTTGATAATGAACCATGTAACATCCAGAACCTTTCCATGCGATTGGGATTAGCTATTTTGTGAATGAATAAGTATTGACTATATAAAGCCTGATCCACTTCTGATCTGCCCACCTGACACAGACTATTATTACTTTTTCTAAGTCTCTTTAATATCTTTCTCTGTAGTCTGTTTGCGCACAAGTGTTGAAATGGTGTTGACGTTGCACCTAGTTATATATCAAAAATAAAAGGACAGTACTGTCCTGTTTATTCAGGTCAGGGCCTCTCATTTTTTTGGTCACTAATTATACATAATAAATAGATATAATAGCACTAACCAGCTTTGATTTTTTTCCTACTTTTGCTATCATTGTTCACCCAGCTGTTCTTTTGGTAATGTAAAGGAATGTGGTATATAATGATGTTTACTCCTCAACAGGAAAATGCAGTGGACGGAGAAGTAAAAGTAGATGAACCAGTTGTGACTGGGGCTGATACAGTTAAGACATCCACTGTTGTAAACCTCACTCCAAGCATCTCTCAGCCCAAGGGAAATGAACCACCTGAACTACTGACCAATGAGATCATTGTTGACACAGGTAAAAAAGAGCTAGAGGCCTTGGTGTCATGGGTTTACAACAGCCATAATAACCGTCAACATGTTGACTTTCCCAACCCATGGGCACATGGTATTTATTACTACATCATTACATGAGTACTCAGTACTCATGTATTAGACTGAACCCACCTTTGAACAACTCCATTACACAACTGCAAAGTTTCATGACTTTGTCTTGTACGGTTGTGATGCTAACGTGGCAACATAAAAACATATAACAGCAATAACAGTAATAAGTATGTACATGTATGTACACACTGAACATCCTATGCATTGTGTGTGTGTTTATCTCTACATACTGTACCTTCAAGAACGCTTGCAATAATAACAAATGTACACTCTCATGTTGCACTTACTCTCTACCTCATTTTTTCCCAGCTCCTGGTGCCCCAGTGGACCTATCTCCAGTGAAGGATCTCTCCAACGTAGAGTTCCTGTCTGTTCCTTCTGCTACTGCAGTCAAGCAGGACGTTTTGCTACCACCAGAGGGACCTGTGAAAACACAGGAGGGGGAGGCCAATAAACTTGAGAGGAATAATCTGACTGAGGATAAGGAGATGGGGGTGATGGATGCTCATGAAGAGGGCACTCAGACAGAAGGTAAAGAATTGAGAGATCTGACTCATGAAACACACATACATTCCTGCCAGACAACAGGCTCAGTACCAATTATTTTTCTTGATCACGGTTTATTTCCAATTAAATTTACTACATAGCAGCTGGAGAGCTATGTATATAGGTGTGTGTATATATGTTTGTGTGTGTATTTATGTGTGTGTCTATATACGAGTGTGTGTATTCATATACACACACACACATACCCTGGCTGAAGTGTATAACAGGGTTTCGTCATTCATAGTAATTCATTGTCCACTTGTAATCCCTAACCCTATAGACAGTCTAAGTGAAGAGGTTATGAAATTGTTCATAAAAATAAATATGATTTGATCCTGTCTCCAGATGCAGACCCTGGGATGGAAGGCATTCTGATTGGCCAGGGGAAGGCAGATGAAACTCCTATTGGTCAGAAACTGGAGGGGCTAGAAGAGTATGATGCAGAGAAGCAAGTAGTGGGCACAGCCGAGTTGGAGAAACAACAGCAGAGTAAAGAGGCTGAAAATATAGGTATGTTAAAACTAAACAAGTGTGCAAATACATAAATTCTCCACTTTGGGGTTTATCTAAGTGCAGTTGACAATTTGAAGCTGGGAGATAAAGTCTGAGTGAGGTATACTGATATTTATAAAAAATAAATCCACTGAGCTACAGTGATTCGTGACTGTTTCATGTTAATTGTACTGTTTGATAGACAAGGACATGGAGGTGGAGCTGGCTGACTATAACGAGGATGATGAGAATGAAGGGGAATTTGAAGCAGAAAAACAAGCTGAGCTTGCTCAAAACTAAGGTATATGCATAAACACACACACTGATGTATTCTTCACTGACGTTCACTTGTTTTTATTGCTCTTCAAGTCTTTTATGGTATGGTAACATTAATTCAATATGTCAGACGTCATACTTGCTGAAAATCCCTTCCTGTAAGGCAAAGTGTCAACTCAGTCATTTTGTCAAATGAAGTCTCGAACTCATCTCCACTAGTCATTGTTTATTTCATGGTCACAGATTGGAAAAAAAAGATCATTCTTGTTTTCCTTGGGAAACGATAATTAAAGTTATTATCTAGTTTCAGGTCTGGATATAGATTTCAGAGTTTGAGGTTCAGCTGACTATATAACTTACTGCTATGAAAACACTATTGGAACTGGATTGTTTGTTTAATAATTTATTGTCTCATAACATTTTACTATCACAGATGTCATTTTTTTGTTAGTCTGCAGTTTTCATATTTTTTTTTTTTTAAATGCTGCCTTCAGGAAACATTTGAATCATCCATTCCTATGTCTGCAACAGCTTTTACTGTTAGAAAATTTTAATGTTTTTGTGTGACATTCACACAGTTTTGTTTTTTGCAGGGCTGGAATTGAAGAAGGATCCCAGACATGAAATTTTGGAAGTAAACTTCTTTTACACCGCAGTACGACAGCACCATGCAAGTTAATGCGGCTCATCAAATACGGTGATCGCAAAACAAATCTAGAGGGAAATTTCTGTATGAAAGACTTGTGACATTATTTCATTTCACAAGGATTTGCTTCCTGGAATTTCTTTTATTTATAATTCTAATTGAAATTTGTACACTTGATTTTATAACATGTTGTTGGATATTTTATCAGTTTGGATCATCAAGCTTTCTCTGATTGGAGAAAGAGTATTTTGAACTTCATATCTAATTAACAACTGTTTACAATATGCAAATGTCAGTCAAGCATGCATATTTTTCCCATTCACATGCCTTTCACTTTATACATAAAACCCTGATATGGGGATGACTATGCTCACATTCATTTTAGTATGTTTAGGTGAGATGGAAGTACATGTAAGTCTTTTCATATCACCTCCTACATAGTACTCATATGGAATATTGAACTCAGTTTAAGACATCTCAAGGCTTGACGACATTTGGCTTAATAAATTCAAACATCTCAACATGCTCAGAAATCGGTAGATTTTTATTATGGGATTATATTTGTTGTTCGTGCTAACTCTGTAATGACTGTAACCTGATGATAATGTGTAGACCCTTATAGGGTTATGAGTTGTCAAATACTGTAGTTAATGTAAATGATCTGAGTGGTCCCAGTGACAGAAGTCATCATTGGGCTCTGTAGCGCATGCTGCTTCTCTCTCAGAGGCCTGGAGCTACTCTTATACAGTCTCTAATAGAAGGTTTACTTGTCAGGACATTTCATGCTAAAAAAAAATCCATAAAAGCATCAAATGAAGGAAATTTGGTTATATTCTAGTTAGACTGTTGTTATTTTGATACTAACTCAGTCAAATGGAAAAACAAAAACAGCAGAAGCTGTAGGCTCACTTGGTAGATATGCCACATAACAAAATGCCAAATTCGCTTTATAGATCACATCCTGCTGGAACTTGGTCAGGTTTTAAACATACTATATTATGATTAATGTAAATGGACATTTTTGATCAATGCTGATCCATTGCTCAATGATTGCTCATTTTGATGACTGAGCAATCTTCTCTAATGCGTCACTTGGAGTTTCTTTGGCATTTAAGTAGCACCAAGGCTTTTGTTCTCAACTGTAACTAAGTGTCACAAGGTTGAACAGGCGCTGTGTTCCACATTTGAGATCAGCAAGATGGAAAAACAGGATTAAAATATAATGAAAAGAATAGTTTGGGAAATCTGGATGATATTTGCAGATCAATAATTTTATTTTATTATGAAGCATGCCTTATCAATTCCGTTTCCACCAGTTTTCCCCTGGTCAGGTTCTTTTGATTGTGGACCTGCTCAGAGGTTTGAGATTTTACTTTGCGTTTACTGTGTCTGTTCTGCTGAGTTGGATGCGCTGTAACTTTGTTAAGGACGTGGAGAGAGATTTCTGAAATATATTGTAATATTATTGAAGGACATTTGCTTGAAGTAGAACCAGGATGTTGTACTTCGAGGCCGCTGCATTACAAAAGATGTGAACTATTAAGTAGCTGTGCTATAATGTATTTGTGTATTGAACTTAAAATTGTACCAGAATGGAAATTGTGTGGGTGAGTGCAAGCATGAATTTATATTAGGCATCAGAAAGAACAAAAAGTTAATTAAATTTGTGGCAGGAAATTTTGTTGCCTTGTGTTTAATACAGGACAAGTCGCTTTCTTTTATTTTCCATGTATTCTGCTTCATTTATAATTTGTGAATTTAACCACAGACCCACAGTTACTGATCACACAGTAGTTGTATTTGCCATAATTTCAATAACACACCAATTTATCTTCAACGGTTAATGCCCCTAATCTGAATAACATAGTGGAAAGATCAAGATCTGAAACAACAGGCCAAGATCCTGAGGTTTCCCAACATGGGCTGAATTTTAGCAAAATGTGTCTACAATGATAAAATGCAAGAAACACGTGTTTCCATTTTGATTTAAAGATGCGTACTTCACAAAACTGGTTTTGACCTATAAATTAGCTCTAATGAAGATGCATATATTTTTGGCATGCATCCAATTTTCGAACATTGTCAGATGCAGTGGATTTTTCTCTTGCTTTGAAGCACATGGAGAAGACCAAGAGGAATGTTGTGGTTCAGTAAGTTCACTGCTTTAGCCCAACAAACTGAATTCTGAAATTCTTCTTTCCTAACTTATACAGGTGTATATTGGTCATGCCTATTTTGAGTGAACTATATAAATAAGGTAACGTTTTTTACAACTTAGGCTTTCCATTAAAAGGTAAAAGAGGATGGCGCAGTTTTCTATACTTTCCTTTCGGCATTATAAAATGCATAACAATATGTGAAGAGTCTGTGAGTTATGGGGAAAAACATTTCAGTTCAAAGTCCTTCATTAACTAACTTCCTTTCGAAACTAAAAAGAGTGGTGGTTTATGATTTCAAAGTTTTTTTCCAGAGAGAGTTCACTCAAATTTCAATGTTAAAAGACAGTTAGACAGTGAGAATCCCTTGTCAATAGGCAAGATTAACCTTTGCTGTGACATCAACCCCTGCAGCAAAGCAGCATTCCTGTTTTAAAATGATGACCACGAACCCTTTTTTCTGCCTTGTCTCCTTTTTGATCGATCTTGCAGGGGACACATTGTTCCTGAGATGTTTATCATGTGATTTTGTTTTCAGAGTTGCTGTTGTCTGATCCTTTAATGCTTGGACAACCAGTGCTTTATTTTGTCAGAAGCATTGTCTGCCTATTTGTGTAAAAACTCCCATTTTCTGAAGAAGAATTCTGTGTAGCTTGAGAGAAAATATTGATAATGAAAAGATTTTTATAAATTGGATTTTTTTTTTTTTGGTTGATTTCAATCATTTGAATTTTTATTTTATTTTATTCGGTAATGCTAAACAAATTTATAAAAGGTCTAAATAATCATAGGCTTCGTTGATGGCAGAATAAAATTTGTTTTTGTCACCACTATCAAAACATGCGTTTCATGTGGTATTTTTTTTTTAACACATCGTGTCCAGATAAAAAGCAAATGCAATGTACAGTCAAACCTCTTTCTCCACTTTGACAGTTATACAGCTATTTAACTTTTTACTATTGAACCTTAAACTGTTTCAAGTTCCTGCATTAAAAAGTTATATTAAAAATTCAAAATGTGATTTCAGGTATATCTTTATTTTCATAAGTGAAAGTGTAAAATATTTAGGTGTTTTATAAGTGGTTGGTCTGTAAGAATAGATCTCTCAGGACACTGATGAATCAATGAGAAGTGGAGTGATGTTTAACTGACCCAGATGTTCAGAAAACAGCACTACACCCAGGTCCTACAGGACTACAGCGTTACTTTCATGAAGACTTGATCATATTGCTTGAAGACCAAATCAAACTTTGCCTCAGGTGCTGCTTTAAAACCCAAAAAGTAGTAAGAATTTTTTTAATTTATTTTTTTGGTACAAAATTTGCAAGGACCTGTTTTATAAAAAAAAAAAAATCCAAATCATTACAACTAAATGGTAACTTAAATAAACTTAAAATAAAAATACACATCCACTGATTAAAAATTTACAATTTTTATGTAACATTAATAAAACCAATCACTGGCATGTTATTGTAAATAAGTTTCAGTGTCAAGTACATTACATAGCCTAAAACATAAATCACGAATTACTAACATTTTAAATAAAAAGAACAAATCTTGATTGTGCCTGCCAGACGATGTCTTATCAATAACATGACATCAGTCTGAATAACAAGTGAATGTTTGTGAGAGGTCAGCTTAGCACTTTAAAAGAGTCAAACAAAGTGTAGAGTTTGAGGAGATGGCACGGCCTCCACAACAGTCTTCTCCTTGCCCCACCCTGACAGTTCATACAGTTGCTATGATAGGTATATGAAAAGTAATGGTTAAAGATTTGTGGGGAGTGTACTGATGTCCACCTATAGCTTTCTAACACTATTGGCTCTCATGGTTGTCAAAAAATAAATAAATTAATAAATAAATCTGAATACTTACAATATAAAGGTGAAGCTTCAGCCAGAAAACCACCTGACGTGATCAACGTCCAAAGAGATCATGACCAAGCTTGCCTTTGTCCTTATTTTGGTTCTTGCTGGTGAGTTTTTCTTCTGCTTCAGCTATGTTCCATTCAGATTTTTCATTGGAAGAATGTAGAGAGAACAAGTGCCATAGAAAAACTTAAAAGCTTTAACAAAAGTTAAAATAGGGAGAATAAACATAAAAGTCACTCAGGATCCAAACGTAAACTGGAGCTGCTTATCTATGTTTTGAACTCGTTTGGGCTTAAGTGATGTCAAAGCCTGAACCTGACAAGTGTAATTTCATTTCACGCAGTGTCTGCTCTGCTTCCATGTGTCAGGTGCTGCATCAGGGGCAGCACCGATGAGAAGAGGACTGTTGGGAGTTTGGACTGTAAAAAGGATAGAGCAGACTTTTTAAAAATATTTTTGAATTATCTTTATTATTTACCTCAATCCCTCAAAAAAGTTTTCTCTCCTTCTTTTGCGGGCTTGTGAAGGTGAAGCTTGGCTTAAACCAACTTTTAAAAAAAATGCTTTCTAAAGAATAAGGACGATTTGGAGTAAGACTGTACCAAACCAGAGCAGGCCAAGCAGGTTGAAGTAAATTTGCCAACGTGAAAAGTAACACCAGGATACTTGACACAGTTTCTTGAAAATAGTCCTTACTTTTCTGATGCTTTTCTTTAAATCCTCAGAGGTCAAACCCCCAGACATTTGACGTGTGCCAGCACAGACATGGCTGCCTGTGGTGAAAATGATAAACCCGCTGCTAAATACTTCAGTGATGAAGATACCACCATGTGTGCCTTTAAATCTGGTGTGGCAACGGCTATTTTTGTTAATTTCTTTCATTTTCCTACTTATTTTCTTCATTTTACTGTGTTATGACATATGTAAAATGGTCATAACTCTGATCTCTCTCTTCTAGGGCGATACATGATCTGCTTTGGAGTATAACGGTCTCTTCTATGGGATTATTGTAAGCGACCCTATTGATACATGTGCAAACTCCATTGTAATGCTCAATATCTGCAAATACAAGACGTGGATCGATAAAACCATGCGGACAAATTTGTGAGTAAACCTCACAGGTTGACAAGGAAATTGCAAGTATACTGAAGATATTTAATAAGGGCGTTCCTTCTGTAAAACCAAATGTTTCTCCATGAATAAAAAAATGTGATCTTTCAAGAGCTTGTGTTATTTTTTTTTATCTCTTACAGGTATATTTAAATGTTAAATGCATCATTTACATAAGGGTGACTACCTTCAAATTCTTGTCAGACTTCCACGAGTAGTAAGGCACGTGGTGTCAAGCTGTCACATCACTGGAGAACAAAAGCACAAAGCCCCACAGCTGAGTATGGACAGATATACGACATACAGCAAACTTTCTCACTCAAGACCTCAGGATGCCAGAATGCTACCGACATATTACCACTTGAGAAGTCTTATTATTGAATCGCCAGTCACAATTAACACCAAAACTGAAATTCTTTCACTACTCATGCAACATGCTTTAAATGATTAGTCGTGTGTCCATGATAGGAATACATGTATTAAAATTAATTAAACTGAAATCTTTAATTGTGAAGTGGCATCTGAACACAACGAAACCTGATTGTCTGTATGAACCACACGTTCACTATCTTTAAGAGAAATTTACACCATAATACATGTTTGTTCTCATATCCCTCTGCCACAACTTGACATACATAGAGCTAATTAAGCTCTATGAAATCAACTGAAGTCAGCTGGAAATCAATTGCAGAATCATTTGTTTACAAGGCTCCTTGGTTTCCTATTTTTCTAAATACAGTTAGAAGATGGAACTTGAGATGTGAAGCGGGATCACCTTATCTGCAGCATGCTATGCATGAACATACTTTAATTAACATTTCGTGAAACATAATGTTTTAGAGCTGTTAGTCATGTGGGGTTGGTATTGGTTTGAAAAGGCCAGGAAAGTATCTCAACCACTGCTGGTAGTAGTGAACAATGGAAATATCCCAATTTCAGCAAAATCAAACTTCACCAATTTATTCCATATCGACATTTTAAGTGTACTGAATGTTTTCTGTAGGCCCCAGGTGTGTAGAGCATGAATGCCGTCAATGATCCTTTTCTACAAATTGTCCTGTGTTTCACAAAGCAGACTGATGCCATCCAGTACTTCCAAGGCTGGTGCTGTACAAGGTACAGCAACGTTCTATACTCCTGAGACTCAACAGTTTCATTTTTACTAAGATTAGCACATAAATACATAGAAGTGTTTCATAGGTTTTAATGATATGCACCCATTATCAATACAGCATTCTTTCCAAGCCTTAAGATGACTGTTCTGGAGGCAGTTTATAAAAGTGTCAATTGGCCTTTTCTTTATGCAAAAGCACCTCGACTTGTGTCTGACTTGCACACATACACATACATACACATACACACACATATACGCCACAGACTTTCACAGATGCAGATGTGGATATTGTCACTCATTTAGGTCCAGTTGTGACTCTGGTTTCTCATGTCACGTTTCTCATTCAGGTGAAAAAAAGAATTGGGTGTATCAAACACTCCTTTACACATTTTTTACAGTTAAGGGTGTCTCTCTCTCAAACACTCACACACTCACACACCATTCAGACATGAACTAGATCAGGGCCATTTCACACTTGTTCAGGTAGGGCTGATGCACAGAGACTGTCATTCTGTGATGCAGAGCAGAATCAGATAATCTTGACCACGGGGAAGTACTTGTGAGCTGAGAAGTCAAACTCCGGAAGCACCTGGAGATGCAGAAAGTTGTTTTTTTCAATCCACAGTAAGGAACTAATGTTGCAAAAGACACCACAATAAGAAAATCCTGATGCCTTGTGGAGAAAAAGTGAGTAATGTGGATACCACCGTATCCTTTTTAGAAATATAAACCCATCTCTTCAGAATTGCTTTTCCCTTTTTGTGTGGAAGTTAAAAACGACTAATTTGTATTAACTGTGACCACAGACAGAATTAATGATAATCCAAGACATGCGTGTTTTGTGCTACCTTGGTCTCCTTCTTGTGCCCTCCAGCCAGGAGCTTCATAACCACGATGTTGGGTTTGGCCACCTTTAGTATACGGTTCACCTGTTACCAAGAAGCAACGCAGGTCTAGGTGAGGAAAATCTCTCCAGGAATAGATTATGATAACAACTTAATTTGTACTCAAGAACTTGGACATTTGTAGCTCTGAAGGGTAAGGGGTAGCAAGTAAAAATCATACAACATAAAAACACCAAACTGTTAGGTGTAAGGGCATCTATTCATTTTACAATAGTTTAATTTACGTACCTCGGGATCTGGGCTGGGGACATTTTCTAGGATGAGCTTGGCCTGCTGAAAGTGTTTGCTGGCTGCCAGGTAGAGGTCGGCAGAGCCCGGTGGAGGATTGTACTTCTTCAAATCAGACATCTCCTGGAGTGGGCATGAGCAGGAGCAAAGTCAAAAAGAGCAGAAAAACGGAGAAGAGTAGATTTTGGAGGAGAGAGCACAAACAAGAATGATGCAATAAAAACTAGATGAATACTACTACTACTAGATGAATTACACCCACAGACACAAAATAGTACCTTGAACTGGATGTAGTGCACAGGTGGGGGGGTGACCACGCTGTTGAAAGGGGCGAAGCGATGCTCATAGCGAACCTGCTCACTGTCAAGCTCAAACTGGGGCTTACGCACCTTTCCATCCATATCCAAAGCAACCATGGTCTGAAGAGAGAGACATGTTCAGAGAAAGGTTGTATTATACCTCAGTGTGCCAAAAATGGGTGAAGAGGGGTCACTAATTCATGATGCCTTACCTTGTACATGCCAGCGCACATGTTCTGGTATGCTTGACTCATGGTAATCTCCTTGCTGAGAGGGCGAACTGCAACACAAACAACAAAACATGTTTGAGCAACTAAGGTTTGAACATAACATCAGTCTCTGCTCTTAAACCTACAGGGAGACACCACTTCAACACAGAACGGGAGCATTTTAGAGCACACTTGGGTTGTGGTCCCGCACAAAGAATCCGCTGCAGAAAAAGATGGTGTGACAAAGCGTACCTTTCTTCTTCTTCTTGGTCTTTTTGCTGCTGCGTCCTTTCAGCTGCTCCTCCAGAATCCGCTCCTCTGCCATCTGAGAGGAGTCTGCTCTGCTCAGGGTTGACATCAGCCATGCGTAAAGGAACTCTGACAGGTACCTGCAGTCAAAAACAAACATATTCATTTACAGATGAGTGCATTGTTTTGCAGGATGCTGAGAGTTTTGATCGTGTGTGCCTCAGCTGTGAGTTTGTGTATTCAAGTTAGAGCCGGCAACAAACAACCGTTTGTGTGTGCGCTATTACCAGTAGATGTAGTAGTACTCATGCATGCTGTAAAGTTCAAGTTCAAAGCCACTCAGCAGGTACTGGATCATGATCCTCAGGTTATGGTAGAGGATCCAGGTGCCAAGGCAGGCTAGATGCTGTCGCTGAGGCTCAAGTTTCATTAGCAAGCTGTGCAGCGCTGCATCCACCTTCTCTGCCTGCAGAGTAAAAAAGGAGACTTCAGTAGTTTTATTTATAAATTATAAAACCACTGCTGTCCTCAGAATGGGTGAACGAAATTGCACCAAAGCGATAAGGTGCAATGGATAAGCAATACAATACGTTAACTGAAACTTTCTGCTCAAAATCGATGCTTAACTTTTGTGGCACTAAATGCAAAATATTGTAAGTGGAAAAAAAAACAAAGGAAACAGCTGCAGTTCACCTCATCCTGTAGTGTAGCAAACTCTTCAAGAATGTGACCCAGCTTGTCTCTCTGACGAGCTCGGTTGTGTCCATGGATCTGGATTAGACTGCAGAATGGCTACAGGGAAAATTGACAAGGCAAATTCACACAAAAACAACACACAGCTTCACCACTTGCCTATGCATATCAGTGGTTAACAATAGACTACCCCACTTTTTCAGAGTTACACCCAAAATATCCAATTATAGCAAATCTGAAATTTTCCTCTGGACTTGGCATTGCATCATATATCACAGCTCTAATCAAACTCTCTTTTTCAGAAAATCATCTTTTATCTCTCCTCTTAACTATTTGTTTTTATTAAACTATTAGAAAACAGCACATAAATTGCACGGAGCAACTGAGATACTAAAATGTATTAAACTGAACCAGATGTACAGACTCTTACTTTGAAGAGTAAAGGTGACATACCCGGGAGCAGTGCGTAACAAAGGAGTCAATGTAGTCTTTGGCCTGGTGGTTGTTAAACAGACAACACCTGGAGGAAGACAAATGCACATGCACAAACACAATAAACTCAAGACATAATAATCTCACACAGGACTAAAAACAAAAACAGTGACCCAAATCAACCACAGACACGTTAACCAACAACAGACTTACTTGTAGGAGAGGACAGGTGGGCTGACGAAGTATCTCAGAGCATCTTTAATCATATCCTGCATCAAGTGGGTGCCAAACACTTTCTTATTATCTATCAGGAACGTTGTCTGGATTTACAGAAAAGATTCTGTTTATTATTCATATACAGGGTTTTACATTGATATCCCATCATATGATGCTGTGTGAAACAAAATCTACTAAACTGTTTAAAATGGTTTTGTTATTGTTGCATACACATAAATAAATAAAAAAAAGGGGCAACATGTATCAACCATTAACTCACTTGAAGTAGAGATCTGGAGAGCACACAGGGAGACTGCTCACTGAACTCACAGAAGAAGTCCTAGTAAAACCACAAACACAATATTCAAGTCAACAACAGCATGTCTTCTTTCATTTTTTAAAAAATCTGTTCAAGAGATTAGGAAACATTTTGGTATTTGTATCTCTGTGTTTCTTAATCATCTATGTTTACCAGTATGCCGTGTAGGTTGGTGGTGTTGATCACATCACAAACAGTCTTGATACGTTCTATGAGTTTGCTGAAGTAGGCCACCATGTCCTCCCTCTTAATGATCTTGGCGTAGCGAGGAAAGGTTGGTGGCAGCAGTCTCTGGTTGACCAGGGGCTCAAAGCCCATCATGATGGGGTGGTCTACAGCATACACAGAGAGAAACCCTCAAAGGTTAACAGAGGTCTGGTAAGACTATGTCTCAACGAAGGTAGTAGGGTAGGAAAAGATGAAAATTAACCGAAGTTTTAACTGATTTTTTTTTTTTTAGCTGTGTGTGTGGAAATTTGTTGATGTGGAGGAGGGACATTTAGTGGGCACTGTATTGTCACTGTCTATGTTTATGTATGTTTGACAGATTCTTTTCGTTAGTTGCTCTATTTTTTGAACCGAATCCGTATGTTTGTGTGTGTGTGTGTGTGTGTGTGTGTGTGTTACCTCCTTTAGTGGTGTCATTCTGCGATTGGATGCCATGCTGAATACTGGAATGAATGGCTGATAAGAGGTCAGCTGCCTGAGCGACAAGCTTCTGGGCCTCGCCCACCGAGCTGGTCTGATAAAGATTCAACCAAAAACAGGAAAACATGCAAATACAAAAGGAAAAAAAAAATCTCAATTGAATAAACAAGTGTTTATAAGTACGCAAAATAGTTTAATGCAATCCAGAATTTTAAACGCCACATGTAAGTTATTAACTCTGCGAATGTTTTGTTTTTCTATGTGCGTTACCTCTTTTTTGGTAAAAGCGATTAGTGCAGTCAATAGAAGACGTGTGAACTTGATCCTATTGAAAAGAGCCAAGCACTGCTGATGCTGGAAAAAAAAAAAAACATTGAGAGACATTAAACATGCACATTAATACATACAAAGCTATTAATACAGACATTTTTATCTAGTCTTTGAAGCTCCACAAAACACAAGAAATTACAAAGGCTGATTTATTTTTTCATTCCATTTTAAGTCCATTTTTGGGTCTATTAATTTTCTTCCTTTAATTTTGTTACTATAATGAAACGCCAAGAAATTCCAGAGCAGAGTTTCTAAAGGTCATCTCAGACCCACACTAAACAGGAAATTGTTAGGTGTTTATAATAAGCAGAGACTGAGAAGAAGGGTTCACGGTTTACTTTGTGACTTAAATGTGGGGATCCTAGGCCTTATTAATCAAGAACAATCACATGGTCTGATTTAACACTTGCAGTCTT
Organism: Istiophorus platypterus; assembly: GCA_016859345.1. Classification (NCBI taxonomy): domain Eukaryota; kingdom Metazoa; phylum Chordata; class Actinopteri; order Istiophoriformes; family Istiophoridae; genus Istiophorus; species Istiophorus platypterus. Next base: position 15,894,017 of record CM029115.1, read on the forward strand.
ATGTATTTTATATTGAAACTGTAATCACATAGTCAGAAACAACTAGTTTTTAGCTTTTAGATTATCTAAATGCTACTCCAAAAACATGCCTTTAACAAAAAAATAACCCCCCCTCCCAAAAAAAAAAAAAAAAAAATCTGCTGCAAAAACTCCATACATGTAGGAATGATGCAACTTACCTCCTGCTCTACCTCTGGGACTCGCTGCTCACCCTGTCGACTGCGCGTGCTCTGAGGAAATAGAGGATTTTAACCAAGAAACAATCTAATACTCTGTACAGCTGTTTTATCAGCAGTATTTCAATGAAATGGCAAAAATGTGTTAAACTGGTAAAGAACAAATACCTTAACTTTCCTCTGTAACTCATCCTCCACATCTTTTAACATACCTGGTGGGATGAACACAGAGATGACACCAGCTTTCTTTGAATCCACTGTATTAATCTCCAATTGCTTCAGTCGTCCACAGCCTATGTGAAGCTGAAGACTTAATCAAAAAACAGTACACTTACCTGTCACCCGCAGGTCTGTAACATTATTGGCCATCTTGAAACCATAGGTCATGGCCTGGAAATCCTCCTGCAGAAAATGATGAGGTTAATCATTATTCAGACATATCAATATGAAACTGAATTATCAATGGCCTATTGCAATTTAACTATTTATAAATAAATGTTTACATAAATACCAGTGGGCACAGCAGAAACAACGATGATAAAATGATTACCTGATCCACAGGGATTGTAAAAGTCTAGGCAATAGCTCAAATATTGCCACACACATTTGCACATAAAATAAAACCTTCTAGTGTTGTATCACATATGCACACACACTGACATACTGTTGAAAGCTGCTTACCTCCTCAAACACAGCAGCCTTGTTGACTTTCTCTCGGGCGATGTCACACACCTTCAGAATGCCCAGGGCAAAGGCTTTGAGGGCTGGCTCCTCAATAAGATCAGGGTTATGGACGTACAAACAGGTGAACACAGTCTGTGCCAAAGAGTGGCCCTCCAGCCATGTGATCTAGGGCATACACATGTATAGGTAGACACAAAAACAAGTTTTCAGTGTGGGTTTCCCACAGTGAAGCATGAGTTGAAATTCATTTGGCCTCTGTATTCCTGGCCTAACTTACCAGGAGATCTTACCCTAGTAGGGGGGCTACTCTTACACAAATTTCCCCCTATTGTTTCATTCAAAAGTAAATTTCTAGTGTTATATAAATATTATCAAAAACATGCTGCATAATGATGAATTTCCCGAATATTGGCTGAAATAATTGATCAGGGAGGTGAAACTCACCAAACAACAGAAACATGTGTCTATGATCCCAATGAGTTCGGGAAGACTAAGATCTTTAACCTTGATGGCACCTTCCTAGAATGAAGACAAGAGAACAATATGACTGCATGGTTGAACTTACTGTTACGATTTGAAAAAATAAAACAAAACAAAAAAAAACAACAACAACAAAAATACACACAAAAACTTTATTAAATTGCTGTGCATCACAAAAATGAGGCATGGTGTGTTTGTTGATGACAATTCATTATTTGCATTGTACAGCAGTACCATACCCTGATAGCTTGTTCAAAGTTGAGCACTTTCCTGTTGACCTGGTTTCCAATCATTCCTGCATCCATCTTGGGATCCATCATCTCTATGGCTGACATGGCCTCAAACAGGCCAAACCTGTCAATGCAGCAGAGAGTTTAGTGTATGTTTTGTGTGTGTATGTGTTGACAGGGGTTCAATAAATCTTGGATTTTAAGAGTGGTACCAATACTAATGATATTACTAATGCTAATATTTTTGGATTGGTCCAATAGCTGCTGGAGATATCAATATGTTCATATTCATACCTATTTATATCAAAAATGAAAAGGAGTCTGTGTTTCACTGTGATTAGTTTTTTCTTGTGACTTCTACGAAGTCTCAGAAGCACTATTTAGACTTTGAGACGAGACACATTTTTCTCTATTGAAAACAGCTCTAATGAATTTTTTCAGAGGGTAAGCAGGCTGACCCACTTTACCTAGGTGTAAGCAGAAAATTTGTTTTTTTTTTTTGTAATTTCAGTGAACTAACCCTTTAGAGCATGAGTCTGCAAAAAGCATTTTTCTTACTCACAGTTTGTCATGAAGCAACTCCCCAAGGTTCAACTCTGCATAAATAAATGATAAGGACAGGGAGGGGGAAAGGAGGAATATGTTAGTCCCTTTCATAACACGCACGCACATTTTTACCTCTGTCTTTGTGAGGACACTTATTGACATAATGCATTCTCTAACCCCTTTACTCTAACCTTAACCATCACAATTAAATGCCTAACCCCAACCCTTACCCTATCCCTAAAAACAAAGTCCTAACCTTCAAACAGTCCTTTAAAGGTGTGTCAGAAAGTGAGGACTGGTGAAAATGTCATAACACACACACAAACACACACACACACGCACACAAACACACACACACACACACACACACACACACACACGCATATGCAAACACTCTAGCAGAGCCTTTACCTTTGCATGCACCCTTGAATTCATATGTAATATCAACCCAGTTGGCATTGTTCTTCATCTTTTCTGGGATGCCCAGCCCCCAGCCAGCATCATCGTCCTCAACTGATGACTTCATCACCATGGTGACTACTAAAGACACAGAGAACCAGGACAAAGTGTTCAAAATACTACAAAACATTACCTATTTTGAAAATGTTATAAACATTTTCCAAAGTGGGAAAGTGTTAAAAATAATTTGTGACAGGATGGGACTTCCAAGGACCAGACCAAGGTAGACTTTTCTTACAGTAGACAGTGTGCCTCATCGTAGCGGGAACTGCACAGTTACCAATAGCATTAAACAATTTGCTCTAAATAGTTTGGTGACAGTAAGCCATGCCAGTGAGCAAAGTGAGATATTTTTGTAATTCAAAACCTGTTTTCTAATCAAATAAAGTTTCTACATGTGATGGAAATAACAATCTGAAGACAATATGGTAAGCCCAAGACCCAATGACCAGCGAACAGATAAATAGTGTCTGGTCTTACAGCATTGTAATTATTAAGCATTGAGCAGTTGGCTGTCTTTACATATTTATCAACAACCAGAAAATTATACATTAACATACACACAATCCTCTACTACATCCCTTCACTTTCTTCACTGGACATTCCACGGGCTACTTGTCAAACACTCTCTTCCGACTCATCAATCTTTAAACAGGCAGTGTAACTGGTGCAGACAGCTCATTTACTTAGGCTATGTCTGTATGCATACTGAGCAGCTATGAATGTCGTAATCCTCCAGTGTAGCTAAGTTTAGTAACATTTTCAAGGGTAAGTCACAAATATAGCTCCTTGTTTCTCACAATCAATCACACCCACCATTGAGAAACTGTTGCATTTTTACACTGATAAAGAGTGATAATAAACCTACATAACTATCTATTTCCTACAGGCTGATGTGTGATCTAAGAAACCTTTATACATTATACATGTATACTTGACCTGTACTCCTGAAAAGCTAGACAGGCAGTATATTATGATCTAGTGCAACAGGATTAAAATCATGTTCTGTGAACTGACACGAGAAGCTTGAGTTAGAGCCTAAAAAGGTATAAATTGCACGCCCGAGTGCACTGGAAAGTCTCAGCCTTTTAAACCAAGAACGTGTCAGTACTGTGAAAAAAAACAAAACCCTCCTACTTCTGCATGAATGATTTATTCATCTTTAACTGATTTATGGAGGTAGGACATACAATTGAATTGAACTTTACCAACTGAACTACGAGACAATATATTGAAATCGATGTGAGCTGGTAAAGTAATCACAGGCTAAAGAAGATAGTGATGCACATCCTTCAGTCTGGCACTGGAAGGCATCTCATTGAGAGTAAAGCAACTCAGCTACATGTCCAGCGAAGATACAACAGTGCAAGTCTGTCTTCTTATTGTCTGTCTCGGCATTCTCATCAACACCAATCTAATGAGTTAACCTGAATTTGCACCGCCTAGAAAAGCATACAAAAGCGACGTGCCCTACAAAAAACAGGAATTAAAAGACGCGTGACAGTACACGTTAGCTAGCTATCAACAACGTCCAATTAGCTGTTTGCTAAAAAGCTAACGTTGCCCACAGTGGATATTTCCCGTGAACGAAGCCTGAATATCGCCGGTTTAACAGGTTTTCTTTTTTTAACGTGATCAGTTACACACAACACGGACACCGCTACCAGAAAGCCGCATGTTCGTTGTGAGTTAGCACGTACCTTAGTATATTGCATTAACCATGTAGCTAATAAAGACCTTATCCGAAGGCAGTGGACATCGGCGCATAGATTCGACGTCAGGAACCAGCGCCAACGTGGGAGATGTAGTCCCGGTGTGCCGTGACGGCGGCCAAGCCCCCATTCAACGTCTCGCAGCCTGCAATCGGGCCGGTGTATGTGCAAAACTACATCGAAGTTATATTTTGCCAAAGGTTACGGTGCATCCGGCCCGTTCGGAGCTCTTTCCCCCGTCGTCCCCGCTTCGCCGCCCCCGGGGGCCCCGCAGACACCGATGTACTCTCGCGTTGCCCGGTGACAGACACCGACACTCGGGCTGGTCTTATCACAACATCAACAGGGCGTTTCAGGCAGTGCTCTCTCTCTCTCCCTCTCTCTCTCCCTCTCACACACACTCTCTCTCTCTCTCTCTCTGTCTCTGTCTCTCTCTCTCTCCCTCTCACACACACTGAGTATCATTAGAATCGGTCCGCCCCGAACGGGACAACAGTTCCTTTCGATACAGGTTCGTAAAACCCTCGCCCTTTTTATTTTTTTGTAATATTTCGCACATCTAGCGCCGTAGCTAACGCAGCCCCTTTTTTTTATTTTTTTATTATTATTTAGCACGGCTGTTAGCATGTTCCGCCGTTAGCTAGCCCGCTGGCGCAGACAGGCGGCCGCGGACCAGTGACCGGTCCGGCAGGTGCAGCGGCCGCCAGCTCGGCTAGGTTCGTCTAACTTAGCATCTCGTTAAAATAAAAACCAGCCCCCGCTCGGTTATTTCCATCGCTAACAGCAGCCTTACCCGGCGTCTCCGTCCCGTTTTTCTTCTAACGGGTTTCGGATCGGGGCTTATCGTGGCCCCGGGGGCTGCCATCTGTCCCGTGTAATCCGGCCTCCGCGGCGGGTCATGTGTTGACGGTCGCCCCGGCTCGTCGTGGTCCGACCTCCGGCTGCATCCGCGTCCCTCCTCGGCTCACATGCACTTAGGCGTCACCTCATATTCTGCGGTCGCCGGGATCGGACCCGGTGAGAAAGGGCGATGAGCTGTTGCGGTCTGAGTCTGCAAGCTTTGGGGGGAAAAAAAGCCTGGCTGAGGATTTTGAGGTTAGCCAGCTTAGGGTTTAAGCTTATTTTAACAAAAAAAACAAAATAAATACTTTCAGTATGTTTCATTTGCGTGGTGCTGTTGCTTGCCCTGATTTCCTCCACCTTTTGATTGTGCCTTGCTTCATTGGTCAAATGTTGATTATGTGTCATTGGGATTTTGACCACACTCTACCCCTGTTGTGAGAATCCAATAGAGCCTTAATCTGTCACCAGTGATTTAGAGCTATAAATTTTACAGTAGCTCTGTTTATGACTCATCTCCCAAAAGTGGTCATGTATTCATGGTCTGATCGAAACTAAAACACTTGGGAGACCTGTGAAAATTAGATACATTAAACTGTAGTATAATGATAATGTCATTTTTGCAATACTTTTTGGTCCATTGTGGCTATATGTAATGCACCTAAATGTCAGTAATGCTCTTTTAAAACCTTGTGTTCATATTAGCTCGTCCACAGGTCTTTTGTCTCTTTTGTGTATAATGAGTCAGGAGGTACACTGTATTGGATAGTTAGTTACATCCAGGTACAGTCAATATGAGGCATCTATTTGCAGCTATAGGTTGCCACAGCACCAAGTGCTTGGCAGATACACACTGGACGGGTCACTAGTTAGTTACAAGGTTAACACATATGGACAGACCAACACAATAACAGCCATGGGCAGTTTAGATTTATTGTCATCTGGTTCAGACTACAGCCTGAGATTGCAACAAATAGAGTTTAGCGAGATTTCTTTTGACACATGGAGCAAAGGCTCATTTTCTCTTCACGTAATGTTTATGTTTGTCATTTTTTTGTCAGTGAGATCTTTATTTTCTTTCTCTTGCAGACAACATGAAATGTTGATTTGGTAAAAATGAACAAACCCAAAATGGCCACAGAGAAAGGGTGAGTTTCCGAGCTATTCCAAAGCAAAGAGATGAAGTTTTACAGGCATACACAAACCCATATGCAAGCTGTAATATGTGTGTATTTGTTTCTGTGTGAATGCAGCTCTGTCACAACCATCTGTTTACATATTCTCTCTCTTTCTCAGTCCTTACCTTTACCCATCAAGATGTGATTCTGCTCTTTAACTATTTTGCCTTTTAACTGTCTCTGTGCCAGTGTTTCCCCTGCTCATTGTTGTCTTGTGACACTGTGAATGTTTTTGTGTGTTTGTGTGCATTTCTAGAACCAGCCATATGTATTTGTTATGACTGAAATAAAGAACACATTTATGTAATACAGACGCAATATGCTCAGAAAACCCTTGTGAAGTTTGGATATTTTCTTGTTAATCTGTGCTCATCTTTGTGTCTCATGCAGTGTGTTTGTTTAGGCTAGACGTCTCCCTCCATATGTTTTCTTTACTCAATTCTTTCCATTTTTTTCTTTTCCAGTCTCCACACACTCTCTCTTTCTTTCTTTCTCTCTCTCTCTCTCTCTGTCTTTATAAGGAAATATAAGAAATTCTGCTCCACTGGGTACAATCACAGAGTTTTGATTCTCTCTCCCATGATTGCCATTTCTGTACCAACAACTGACCTCTAACCTTATGTTTCCATCTGAGGGCCACTGAGCTAAGAACATAAGCGGAGGATGGGTCAGTTTTCCAGAAATAGTAAAGCATTAGGAAACTGTATCAACAGTCTGATTTATTAAAATAAATTGAAAAGAGTCTTGAAGTCTTGCCAGTTTGTAGTTGTTTTTTCACTGCACTATATCAAAGAAAGAGCTATTTTTGTTGGTTATTACTCCTAGACATATTTGACACACTGTGAAAATGCTCTCATATGCACACAAATGAGGGGCTGCCTTTTGGTTTGTTTTTGTTTGTTCAGACGGTGCTAGCTAGTTTGACTCACTTGTTTGATAAAACTGATTCATCCTTCTCTTAAAATACTAGAAATGGAATCATGGAAATCATCACAGATTTGTCTTTTAGCACATGCCCATGTATTATAGCATCCCCTTTCTGTACTTGCGAGTGCAGCATCATGAGACATTATGCTGTGTGTTCCTTACACTGATCTTTCCAGATGTATTTGAATATGCAATTTTCCCCTTTCTTTCTTTAGCTTTCCTTTCACTGAATTCCTGTACTGAAGCACATTTTTACATTAAGTTATCCTGTTACATACATTCCGTATAAAGATAAAAATTTGTGTGTACGTGTGTATGTGTGTTTCCAGTGTTCCCAGTAACTCTAGGGTCCTGATGCTCCTGGGCCAACTAGAGAGGATGACTGGAGAGGCCATGGTGAAGGATGTTGAAATAGCAAGACAGGTCACTGCAAAGATACTTCATCTCATACAGACGCAGGGTGAGAGCAAACAAAAAACACAAACACATACACACACACACATATACACACACACTTACAACACACACTTACAACACACACTTACAACATACAATCTTCCCATACTCAATCTTAAAGATAGATTACAAGCAATAGATGAAGCGAAATCAGTATTTTCCATTTGTTGATAATCATAAAACCAAAAACAAGAAGTCGTAAACTGCATTGTTGACAGTGGTGCGTACTGTGTAAATGTAATGTTTATTACATGTGCAATATACATTATAATAATACATTACAGCACACATTCTCCGTCCTTTTTCACATTTGCCTTCCTTGTGCCTACATTACCCACAACAGAATGAGATAGATAGATAGATAGAAGGATAGATAGACAGATAGACAGATAGACAGATAGACAGATAGACGCAAAGTTTCGGCCAAAAGGTCAAGTTGATTAATTGATGAAAACAGGTTTAGAGATGGGTTAGTGCACCAGTAGTCAAAGTGTGGCTGGACTTCAGCTGTGAGAAGAAGCTCTTATAGCAGAAGAGGAGGCATTGTCCCTCTGCCGCTCTGAGGAGCTGGGAAGAATAGAAATACTAGAGCACTAACAGTTTGACACTTGTTTATGTCATTTATCAAGTAAAGATGCCAAACATTCCATGGTTAAGACTTCCTTTCTTTGATTTTGACTTTTAACATTGTAAATTCACTATCTTTGTATTTTTTTTTAATGTTGGTTGGATGAAACAAGCAATTAGAAGACGTAATTCTTGGGTTAATTGTGATGTTATTTTTTTTGCCACTTTTGGACATTTCATGGGCTAAATTATTAATCAATTAATTGAAAAAAGCATCAGATATTAGACGATTAATTGATAATGAAAACATTTAAAACTTGCTCTCATTAATTGATCAAATCCCAATTTGTGTTTTTTCTGTCGGACTAAATAAAAACCCTGTGTGGATGCTAACCCTAGAACTCTATATTTTTATTTGCACCTTAATTAATTAATTAATTAATTAATTAATTAATTAATTTTGCCCTGGAGCTAGTAGTTTTCAGTTAGTAGCATTTTCATTGGGGATTTTTTTGAAGAAGGAATATTTGTAATCAGCTGAGTCAAGTCTGGGTTGAGTCTTAGTCTTGAAATGCAGTGGGTGAGATTCTGCTGAGTCATTACATAGTATTTTGAGCCCACTGGCAGATTTTGAACTTGCTTTGAACTCCTAGCCTCTCACGTTTTTCTGAATTTCGTCTCTCCTTTGCCATAATCTGTTACCTCCTCTGTCTTCAAAGTAAAGTAGTAGCTAATCCATCATGAATGATGGACCCTGTCAGTCATCATTATCAGCTGTTCCTCTCTCATCTACTGCTCGGCTGTCACACCCTGCTTGCAGCCTTTACTTGAAATGTGTACGACTGTGACGTCGGGTAGGGGAAGTGGGGGGTTTGTGACCCTGTTCACAGTAACCATACACCCCACTGGATTTGCTGTACTCTTGTCTCATGTTCAGAGTCTTTGGAACTCAGTGGAAAGTTATGAGATACCAAAAGAAAGAACAAGGATGATAGAAAGAAAGGAAAGACAGGAGTTATAATTGGGGTTACCGTAAACTCCTGTATTTGATGAAAAGATAAATATACAAAGTATGTCACTCTACAGACCATAACAGATTTGGTTTTGTTTACTGGTGAATTAATTGAGTCTTTTTGTCTGCTCAGTTGCAGTTACAAATGTAGTGTGTTATTTGAGAGTTTGGACCCAGGGCTGATTAGGAAAAAAAAGAGGGGGGCAAGAGAAAGAGGAGAGGACGTGTGAGGAGAGGTATCCTGTGCAGTTGTCAGTTGTCAGTAGGAGCAGTCAGTAGTGTAGTTTCCTTGCAGCATTCAGGGGAGCTAGCTGATTTCTAGGATCACAGTCTCCTGCCCGAAAGCACAGTGTGTTTATTCACACCTGGAGAGTGGAAGGATTTACCAGTTTAAGAGTTTACTTCTGGGCTTAGAGGGACAGAAAAATACCAGTGTTTTTTTAAAAGTGATTTGTCTTTTGGCGTCATAGTTTCACAGCAGACAGACAGCACTGTACGATTGAAGGACTCTGGACAAAGCGGACCTGGAATTTTGAAAAATAGGACATTGGCCAAAGCTTTGTTGTACTTTGAGACTTGGTTATGAAATGGAGTACTGCTACACCAGGAGATACTGTCGATCTGTGGTCTCCTTGGACCCATCAGGTATGGTCCAGAATGATGAAAATGTACTAGAAAAGTATTTCAGACATTTTAATTGTTTAAGGCAAGCTGTATTTAATCCTAGACTCCTAAAAATCCTCAAAGGTATTGATTTTCACAATAGCATTATCTATGATCGCAATACAAGGGACTCTTATGTTTCGAATATTTATAATCTTTCACTGTGGTTGGGTTGAACAGGAACAGTGATTTGAACAATGACTCTAACTTCTACACACTCAACAGTTTCATGTGCAGTACTTTTAGCTTTCAGACTTAGCAGACTAATAACAGAAATTACTAGAAAAGACATAAATGATGGGTAACGAGTGCCATCATAAACCTGCTAACGCATTTTTACAAGTAGAATAAAGTTGTAAGATGAAATAAATTGTAATTGAAAAATATTCTAAATGGATAAAAACTTAGTAAATCATTTTTACTTATTTAATTTTCAGTGATGGTCCTATGTATAACCTTTTTTCACTTTTGTTTTTGAGGATTAGGGTGGAAATGCCATTTTGTTTTCAAGAGCTTTAAAAAGTCTGGCATGTCAGAAATGTTTAAGGGGTTGCTGCTCTCCAAGGCCCTGAAGTGTGTGTGTATGTGTGTGTGTGTGTGTGTGTGTGTTCACATGCTCACTTATGCACATAGCTGTGCAAGTGTGGAAAGTGTGTGTTTGTGTGTGTGTGTTTGCGTGCACAAATCAGTTTTGTTAACTTTCATGCTTTTTGGTAAAGGATCATGAACCATGAAAGCTACATGTTTGACACCTTTTTTTTCTTACCTGCTACTACAAAGCTTTTCTAATTACGGACAGCATAAGTCAAACACATAATCTGAAGCCATACAAGAAATCTGACAGCATTGTCAATATGAGATTATTGTTATATTTCATGTATTTAAAAAAGAAATATATATATCTGTATTCATAAATTATCCAGTATAATCTCTGCTCATGGTCTCAGGAATTCATTTTTAAAAGTGAGGAGGACTTCAGTATCTGTTCTCTACTCCGACTCCTGTGTTTGTGATTGGAGAGTCTCCATTTGTCTCAGGACAGGACAGGACAGGACAGGAACACTCACTGTGGCCTCCTCAAATAGGTCAGGACTCTGTCAGCTTCTACATTACAGGGCAAGCATAGGATTTAAAGCCGAGGGAAAGTGAAGGAGAAAGAAAGAAAAGAAAGGCTGAGTAGGAGTTGTTAGAGGACCTTTTAACCTATTCTACATCTTGTTTCACAATCTAACGCAATTGCTCTAAAGATGCGATGTTCTTTAAAAATACAGTATCTAGCTATCTATCTATTTATGGCATAATTCATTAGAATCTTTCTAACTACAAGTAAACCAGGGCTGTGGTCTTCACATGTTTCAAGACAATCCTCTGTGATAGTACAACTTGTCTTCCATGGTTCATCTATGTAGGACCACATGCTCTACTTGGAATAACAGTCTTTTCTTTGATTACGCGACAAGCTTGCCAGCTGTGTCACACATATGCAGTGCTGTTTTTGAAACATTTCTGATTATTTTACCTCTGTTGTGTTACAGAGAAGAGTGGAAAAGAGGTGATGTCTAAAGGCTCCAGTGGCATGGAGGTCATCCTAGCTTCACTGGAGGTCAGTAACTATGTCTGACATGGCACACTTGAACCATCATTTTTTTGAGGATTTTGTATAGACTTGTGAAACTTCGGATTAAAACATATACTGTGGTCCAATAGCTAGTGCAAAACATTAAATCATCAGTTCTTGAAAAGGTACATACAGTATTTATTTAAGCTCCCTTTGATCCTATACAGATTCATGTTTCAAGCATTGCCAAGTGTGCATTTTACTATACTGGGTATATTGTTTTAACAAGTGTACTGTTTGTGACTCTGACAGAACACCCGGGATGTCCAGACCACATTGAACATCCTGTACATTCTCAGTGAGCTGCTAACTGTGGGTGAGAAGACTGTGATTAGCCTGATTTTGAGAGCCATTAATAACAATTGCTCCCTTTCTTTTACACTCATTTGATTGTAAATGCAAAGTGGTTACTCTTTCATGACTGCTAGAGGTAGTAATATTTTCTATGAGCATAAACAATTCATTTCACCATGTAGTAAATTTTAATTTTAGCTGGCTAGCTAATCAGTTCTTTTAATCCCATGTTGAATTAAGTTTGATGACATTCAGTGTTGCTTTATTAGTTGTTGTTGTTTTTTTTCTTTTCTTGTCATAGGCAGAGGTCGCAGGATGGGAGTATTTGTGTCTAAAGGAGGAACAGGAATACTATTCCAGATTCTGATCACTGCCAGTAAGGAGTTGCCTCCCAGTGAGGAACTCATGCTACAGCTTCACGCCCTGCTGGCCAAGGTTGGCCCAAAAGGTATATTTAATGAACATTAAACCATTGCCCCATAGCACTACTTTGGGTCAAAAACTCCACAGGACGCAGAAAAAGAGGGAGACAAAACCACGGAAAATCTAGTGCTTTTTGTGCATACTGACATTCTGGCCTCTGTGTTCAGACAGAAAATTTGGAGTGAAGGCGCGTTTGAGTGGAGCTCTGAACGTCACAGTCAATTTGATGAAACAGAACCTACAGAATCCCAAACTGCTTCTGCCCTGCCTGCAGGTTCTCAGGGTTTACTCTGCCAACTGTGAGTAACTCTAAAATTTAAATACATTTCTCAACTGTTACCCTTATGTCTTCATGCAGATTACTACCAAGAAATACAACACAATCTCAAACTGATAAAAATCCTGTAAATATACTGGCGATGTTGATTATTCAGTGGTATATGATGCCTGTTTCTACTTTTGCCTGGTATCTCACCATGTATGTATTTGTTTACTTACAGCCGTGAATTCTATTTCTTTGGGCAAGAATGGAGTGGTGGAGCTCATGTTCAAGATTGTGGCACCGTACAGCAAGAAGAACACCAGCCTACTCAAGTCAGTGTCTGTTAATGAGGCAGCATGACTGTTGTGTTATAACAAACCAGTGACATCCACTGGCAGCACTTCCCTGACCTCTTTCAGATGGAGTTCTGTAACATTTGGTGTTGATGTTTGTTCGACAGACCATGTAACCCATTTGCCTTGTTTCTAAATCAACAGGGTAGCTTTGGATGCACTGGGAGCACTGCTCAAATCCAGTGAGTAATTTGCTTTGTGGCACTGACTAATGACTCATCGCTGGTGTAGTGTAGTGATCCTTAATTAGTCTTTGTGTCCATGCAGCTCCTTGTTCTTTCTTTCACTTCCATCATCACAATCCCTTTGTTTGTTTGTTTGTTTGTTTGTTTGTTTGTTTTTCATGACTGCTAGAGGTAGTAATATTTTCTATGAGCATAAACAATTCATTTCACCATGTAGTAAATTTTAATTTTAGCTGGCTAGCTAATCAGTTCTTTTAATCCCATGTTGAATTAAGTTTGATGACATTCAGTGTTGCTTTATTAGTTGTTGTTGTTTTTTTTCTTTTCTTGTCATAGGCAGAGGTCGCAGGATGGGAGTATTTGTGTCTAAAGGAGGAACAGGAATACTATTCCAGATTCTGATCACTGCCAGTAAGGAGTTGCCTCCCAGTGAGGAACTCATGCTACAGCTTCACGCCCTGCTGGCCAAGGTTGGCCCAAAAGGTATATTTAATGAACATTAAACCATTGCCCCATAGCACTACTTTGGGTCAAAAACTCCACAGGACGCAGAAAAAGAGGGAGACAAAACCACGGAAAATCTAGTGCTTTTTGTGCATACTGACATTCTGGCCTCTGTGTTCAGACAGAAAATTTGGAGTGAAGGCGCGTTTGAGTGGAGCTCTGAACGTCACAGTCAATTTGATGAAACAGAACCTACAGAATCCCAAACTGCTTCTGCCCTGCCTGCAGGTTCTCAGGGTTTACTCTGCCAACTGTGAGTAACTCTAAAATTTAAATACATTTCTCAACTGTTACCCTTATGTCTTCATGCAGATTACTACCAAGAAATACAACACAATCTCAAACTGATAAAAATCCTGTAAATATACTGGCGATGTTGATTATTCAGTGGTATATGATGCCTGTTTCTACTTTTGCCTGGTATCTCACCATGTATGTATTTGTTTACTTACAGCCGTGAATTCTATTTCTTTGGGCAAGAATGGAGTGGTGGAGCTCATGTTCAAGATTGTGGCACCGTACAGCAAGAAGAACACCAGCCTACTCAAGTCAGTGTCTGTTAATGAGGCAGCATGACTGTTGTGTTATAACAAACCAGTGACATCCACTGGCAGCACTTCCCTGACCTCTTTCAGATGGAGTTCTGTAACATTTGGTGTTGATGTTTGTTCGACAGACCATGTAACCCATTTGCCTTGTTTCTAAATCAACAGGGTAGCTTTGGATGCACTGGGAGCACTGCTCAAATCCAGTGAGTAATTTGCTTTGTGGCACTGACTAATGACTCATCGCTGGTGTAGTGTAGTGATCCTTAATTAGTCTTTGTGTCCATGCAGCTCCCTTGTTCTTTCTTTCACTTCCATCATCACAATCCCTTTTGTTTGTTTGTTTGTTTGTTTGTTTTTCATGACTGCTCCAAAACAAAAACTATTCTTGGATTTTAAGTTATTTGACCCCCAACTTCCCCCTCACGATAACGCTATTCTAATGTTATCTCCTCCAATGCTTCTCTTCATCCCATCCCACAGTTGCAAGTTGTTATTTATCAGTGCTTTCTCTCTGTCTTCTTCAACTTCTCTGTGCAGAAACTAATGCTCGCCGTGCAGTGGACGGCAGACATGTGCCTGCCTTGCTTGCTCTGTACCTGGATTGGCATCGCAACGACACAAGGCATCGCCATATGCTGATTCGTAAAGGGTTGCTGGTCTGCCTCAGGAACATCACCAACATCAAGCTTGGAAGGAAGGCGTTCATAGAGGCTGATGGCATGAGGATCCTCTACAATTCATCCACTGTGAGTGAAAGTATGACATAAATTACAAGCAATTAAAGCATACAACACATAAGTACTGCTCATACACACTGCGTCTCAGCTACTCTTCTTCTTTTTTTTTTTTTTTTTTATTCCCAGGAGTGTCTCCCGGTGCGGACTCTTGATCCTCTGGTCAACACTTCGAGTCTCATCATGAGGAAGTGTTTTCCTAAGAACCGTCTGCCACTGCCCACGATCAAATCGGCCTTCCACTACCAGCTGCCACACATACCGGCTGCAGGACCTGTGGCACAGCTCTATAGCCAGCCTCCTGGGGGTGAGAACACATACACACTTATTACAGTGTATGCGTACACCTGTCATTGATGATTTACGGTAGAGACAGACACGCACTTTTCTATAACAGTCATCACTCCCAGATTCAATCCTTCACATCACAAAGACACACACACACACACATGCACACACACACACAAATAATGCTGATATCCCTGGACCAACTAAATGGTTAATGGCAACACTCATGACACTGCTGCACACAATGTGCCTTACAGGAAGAACAAGTCATCAGCTCAGCAACAAGCCCTTAAAGAAGGGTAAGACGTACGTAAGACATGACTCCATCCTCAGATACATAGACTCACTCACTTCTAGACTCGCTTTCTCAATCACCTCATGTCATACTCTAACTTCGCTAAACTAACACATGATGTTTTAGTTATAAAGAATTAATAAAGATGCTTAGTGTACGTTGCATAGTGCTTGCTTGCTCACTAGTAATACATATGCACTTGCACTGTACTCTACTAATTTGCTTCCTACATTGAGTCCAAAGGCTGTCTGGTAAAATATCTGAGTCCCTTTCCTCTTCGTTCAATCTAATCTAAAATGAAAATATTTCACTGAAAAAAAATATTATAGATGAATTTGCTTGATGATGTAGCTGTCCACATATATTAGTTAATTTCCCCCTTTTCTGTTTTGCAGACTGCAAAATCAAACAGGAACTCCATAAAAACAGTCATATACACCATTTTTTGAAGGCTCTAATTTGCAACAGCAACCCAGTAATTGCCTCATCCTGAGCAAAGAGTCATGTAGACTCATCTATATTCCAAAAAATGTGTTAGTGATTTCAGTACCCAACCAGTGTAATATGGTGGAGAACAGTGTAATATTGTAAGCTGCTGCTATTACACTGACTTGTCAGTGAGACTCACAGCTCAATGTGTTGGAAGAAATACACTCAGAATTTCTTCTTTCATCAGAATCTCCCACTCATCTCTTGATCATGGCTGCTCACATTTTCTATGTACCTGTGGAAAAAAAAAAAAAGAGACTTGGTGACCAAATCATCTGAGGTCTGCTAGTCGGGTTATGTGCCAGCCTCACACACATTTTGATAAACTCTCATCACCCAGTTTGGATGAAGAAAAAGGAAATAATAGGTAAATCCATTTTAGGAAAAGTCATCTAAAAACAAACTGTGTTTGTGTGTGTTGTACCCAGTGGATGATGTGGTGGATGAAAGTGATGATAACGAAGAGACAGAGGGAGACACAGAGAACGATACTGAGAATGAAGAGGATGAGAAGGATCATCGCTCTGCGGTAACACTCAGTACACACAGAGACAGCACAGAGTGTAGACCAGAGTTATTTATACCACAAATACCCTTTCTGCATTTTCACATCGTAATTAAACTTCACAAAGGTTGTGATGTATGATATTACTACCCCTGGTTGGCTGATCGACTTTAAATCATTAATAATCCATTTGATTAAAACCCCCTTCAGTTTTGTGAATTATTTAATACCTTACTACTCAAAATTACAATTACATGACTCACTTACATTATATAATATTAAATCTCTACTGATTGTGTCATTTGAGTGCAAAATTTCTCAGAGATGTGTCATGTGTTTTATGTAGGCTTGAATTCAAAACAGTCCAGTTGTACT
This sequence comes from Istiophorus platypterus, assembly GCA_016859345.1. Taxonomy (NCBI): domain Eukaryota; kingdom Metazoa; phylum Chordata; class Actinopteri; order Istiophoriformes; family Istiophoridae; genus Istiophorus; species Istiophorus platypterus. The sequence goes on from CM029115.1 coordinate 15,910,820, forward strand.
TGAAATTTCTGGCAGAGGGCAGTCAGAATCCACCAACCACAACTCACCAGCCAGTGCCAAATACTCTCACATTACTGTCAGACATGGCAACCCTGTCTGATATGCGTTTCTGAAAACTGACTTGCATAATTTTCTCATTTTTGGTTATTTTCAAATCCGCTTTGACTCTTGAGTTACTTTTTTACTTGACCTGCATCTCAAAATCTAAAGAGTAAAGCAGCCTTAATAGACCTGCATAGCACGTTTAGATGTATGTGTTTGCTCCCTTTGTGTCCTGTCAATCAGAATGATGATATAGAGACGGACTTAAACAAGCTACATCCCAAAAAAAGCCCTGGCCGTCCATTCGAGGAGCTGAGGGTCTATGAGAGATTCTTCCTGGAGCTATCTGAAGACTTTCAGGTCAGTGTTTTCTGCACATGGTCACAAAACTTAACAACAAAATTATTAGCAGAACATGCATTAAACCAAGGTTGATTAAAGCTGAGTATAGTATATTGGTCTTTTAATACTAATACTTGAGCAATAGCCATATGTGTCGTTCTGTTAGTCTTTTGAAAATATTTGACACAATAATTGCAGTTATCTTGGTATAGTTTTAACATGTATTGTGTACTAAAAACTGGATTAATATGACACATACTGTATATTTTCAGTAACATGTTCATTTGGAAAAAAAACTGCTTAAGAACTCAATATATCTTGCCCTGACAGGGGTATAACTTCGAATGCTCAAAGAGTGCCTCTACCACATCTTCATCATCTTCCTACTCATCAGGCTCAAGTCGATCCTCTAGACCAATCATTGTGCCCACAGCTCAAGCCCTGTCCCCAAAGCATGTCCCAGTACCGAGCTCTCAACAGGACTGTCACCCTACCAAAGGCCAACACACTCAGCTGTCTCCCTCTGCTCCAGCTCCTACTCCCTCAGCTCCTCTAACACCCGTCGAACTGGACAACATCCACCTCACCAAGGACCAAGCCAAAAAAGAGGCGGCTCACATTCCTTCCCCAGATGGACATGCGACCTTGTCCTCCCTCACCAGGCCTCCTTCTCAAGGGGAGAGGATAGAACAGGAACTAGCACATGTGTTGGAGTGTGTCTCTCTAGAAGAGGGGGCTCTGAATACAGAAGAGGGAATAAAGGGAGTCAAACAAGACGGATCTGCAGTTAATGCCACGAGACACATACAGTCTCCTCTGCTCCTGGGAGATATCGCGAACCGTCGTGTGGGAGGAGGAGGCAGTAACTGGGGTTCAGACTGTGGTTCAGAGGGTGCTGAGGATGAAGGAGGGGAAGGAGCAGTTCTGGAGGTTCCAGATACTGCACTGCTCCTCTCGCTGCACGACCCTGACCTTTACGTTGAGATGGTGAAGGGAACGCACTCTGTACCCCAGTATGCTGAAGTGGCTTACCCAGACTACTTCGGCCATGTAGCCCCAACATTTAGGGAACCCCTCTTGGAGAGAGTTTATGGTGTACAGAGGTGAGATATTTTCATGAAATTGATGTTTAGCAAAACTCATTCAGCAGAAAAACAGAGAAACAATGCCATCAAAAGGAGTAGAATAAAGCTGAAAAATGAAATTAACTGGAGTGTGCTAGAGTGTTTTCCATGCCAGAAAATTTGAACATAAGCAGATTTGTGCAGTTGGTTTTATATTAAGAATATTTTGAAATAGGCATTTCTTATAGTTCGTTGAGTTTAACCTCATTATAAAAAATATTTTTATCCATTTTGTTAACCATGCACTTGTTTGTGGGTGTAACCTTGCAGGTCTAAAATATTCCAGGACATTGAGAGATTGATTCATCCTAATGATATTCTGGATAAAGTAGTTTATGACCTGGACATTCCCAGGTGAGTCCCTCTAACTGAACCTGCTAATCTACACATCACCCCAGGAGAATGGAGTTACATTTTCATGTTTTCCTGTTAATCTTAAGAGTTGTGACATTCACAAAGCAGATTAGTCCCATATTCAGTCACATATTGAGAAGGTTCATGACTTCTTAAGAGTGTGATTTGTTCCTCATCATGTTTCAGTTGTCCCGTGATTGAAGACAATGGCGAATCACTGAAGTTCAACTCTCAGTTTGAGTCTGGCAACCTCAGGAAGGCAGTTCAAGTGAGGAAGTAAGTGCTTATCGTCACATCAGCTAAAGGGGAATAAGTGTTAGACAGGTAGATGCACAGTTTTTATTAAATCACCTTTAATCAAATTTAATCAAAGGTTTAAACAAACCTTTTTAATTATATTTAACCTATTTCTTACCTCAATTTTACAGAAATGAGATTTCAAACAGAAGGTACATCAGTATTGTTTATGGTTGATGATTTTCTGGTCGACATTTATAGTTTATGTTGTGGTATTTCTCCAGATATGAGTATGACCTTGTGCTGAATTCAGACATCAACAGTAATCACTACCACCAGTGGTTTTACTTTGAGGTGAGCGGCATGCGTGTTGGAACTACCTACCGCTTCAACATCATCAATTGTGAGAAGTCAAACAGCCAGTTCAACTACGGTAAGATGCACATCACCTAGATAAAAAAAATAAGGAAAAAATCAAACAGTTTTCCATACATCAGCTGAACTACAAGTTATGTGCATGTCTCTAGAAGTATTGCATTAAATTAGACTGTATTGATTTTCCCTCACTAATGCTTATGACCTACAGCTACAAATCCTAAAGCTAGCACAGTATTTCACTGAGCATCAAACAGCACACTTTCTTAGCTTTTGTGACATTGTCTTTCTGTGTGTGTGTGTGTGTGTGTGTGTGTGTGTGTGTGCATGTGTGCGTGTGCGTGTGTGTGTTTGTGTGTGTAGGCATGCAGGTGCTGATGTACTCTGTGCAGGAGGCAATTAGTGGCAGGCCTCGCTGGGTCAGAACAGGAACAGATATTTGTTACTACAAGTAGGTAAACTCATAATACAGTGGACCTGTAAAAATATATTATAGGGAAAAGCAAAAACTACCATTGTAATAAACGTTAATGTTACATTGGACAAAATCACGGTTTAAATGCAGCATACCAATTTTTCCAAAGTACGCCTAGTGGTATATAGTAGTGTATATAAATACCTTGTATCTTTTTACATTAAACCTAGATATAAAACACACTCTCAACTACTTTGTAGCTTGCTAGCGACAAAATAATCATGAGGTAGTACTAATCTACTAAGTAATGCAACATTTTCAAAAAGGATCCTTCAGAATTGCACCTCAGATTTAAAAGGTAGTGCATGTATAATGTTACGTAGACTCATCTGTACAATCTAATGCAATTCAGTACAACTGTTCTGCAATTAACACTACTTTTATGATGCCTGTAATGTCATAGTGGTATTTGTCTTCCCTATTTATATACATCACAGAGTAGAATATTAGAAACACTTCTCAGTATAACATAGTCCAGACCTTGATGTCACCAAAATCTACAGAAGCCTTGAGTGAGTAAGTCATTTTTCTGTGAATCTGTGAAAACAAGCCAAACTTTTCTGGCTGAAAAAAACTTTCTGCCAGATATAAAGTATGATTGAAACAATGAAAAAACTGAAAATAATAAGTTAAGTAAGTCAAAAAAAATCACAGTATTTGAACCAGCATTTTAACCACTCCTAGGTGAAAGTCCTATACTTGACCAATTAATCCACCACGGCCTAATGGATGAGTGGACTTTGTCACTGTTTGTACTCTCTGACCTGACTTCCTATTCCTTTTTCAAATTAAAATACATTTCTAGCCAAAATAAAGACATGACAATAATGTTTCATAACTTGGCAACGCATAATATATATACTATGTGTTTAGAGTGCATGGAGAAATTCAGAATCACTTCGAAGAAAACATGATGCTTTTAGTCCTCTTTGGACTTGGCAAGTAAAATACTTCAGTGTTTTTGTGGTCGAAATAAGTATTACAAATATGAACACTTGTTTTCAAAAATGATCCTGGAAAAAAAATGACTTGCCTCTCAGGGCTTCTTTGAAAAACATGAACATTAGAATTGCTATATTTTGCAAAGTTTTACTAATGAAATCTTCCATCTACTCCTTAGGAATCATTTTGCAAGGAGCTCTATTGCAGCTGGTGGTCAGAAAGGAAAGTCCTATTATACACTGACCTTCAGCACAAACTTCAGCCATAAGGATGATGTCTGTTACTTTGCCTATCATTACCCTTATACATACTCCACTCTTAAGGTAGTATTACTCAACCATTGTTGCTGTAATCTAGAGGATATTAGTATTTAGTGGTATACATATCTTGAACCACAGTTGGAGACAGTTTTACTCCTCCTCTTGACCTTATTGTCTAGTTTTAATGTTTTTCCTCCCTGGAAAAATGTCTATTCTCATCATATTCTCTGCCTAAAAATATGTTATTATGCCCTTAACCAGAATGTTGAACTGATGTTTTGGTTTTGCATGTGCTCATATTTGTCTATTCTCCTATTGATAAACCACCTAAACCCCCAGTATGACCCCCAAATGCTGTTTTGTTTCAATAGTTTTATCATTTACATTTCTTACTGATCAGAGTTCAGATATCTAGTGTGCTTTCAAACTACCTTATGCTCATATCAATAGTTGTTATTATAATTTCATTTTGTCTGCTTTTATCTAGAATGACTCTGAAAAACTGCTCATATTACATGCATTTATAGAGAAGCCCAATCTGAATCAGTTAATCAAAAGTGGCCTAAAAAAGCCATTAAAACAATACAGCAGTAAAATGTTGAGAACCCAAAAGGGAAGGGGGCTTAAATGGAAGTTGGAGATAATAATGTTACAAAGTGAAGTTTAAAAACTGTAATATGTCATTTTTGTCATTATATCCTCAGATGCACCTGTCAAAACTGGAGGCTTTGAGGACCCCTCACATCTACCTGAGGCAGGATGTCCTGTGTGAAACCCTGGGGGGAAACAGTTGCCCCCTCGTAACCATCACTGCCATGCCAGAGTCCAACTCCAATGATCACATCTGTCAGTTTAGTAAGTAAAAAAGTGCAGATCTATGTATATGTGTCTTTTCATTCAGACCTGAGCAGAACAATCTCATTGGCAGGATTTTCATATATCCCAGTAAAACTGGGAAACCTATGTAGCCTCACAAATAATTGTGCAGATATCTGTGGTAAGCTTGACTGGTTGACAAGGGAACAGTCTTGTCTACTTTGGAATGTTTTAATTAGAGTCCCAGAATGTTTTCTTTTTTAAATTGGCCAAAATGTTCCCGAAAATGCTGAGTTGTGTGGAACCAAAATCGTGATCACATTGATATGCAACTTACGTTGGTGTCTTTATGATTTATTTTTGTGATATGTCTCAAGAACAACTGGAAGCTTGACGTCATTGTAATTGGCCAGTGTACCTAAATTAACCATTTAATAGCTGGTGTCATTGTCACCTTAGAAAAACCTGACTGACAAACCTAATTTGTCATCTTCAGCATAAAAGTTCATTCTTGACCTTTGGGAAAAGTATATGTAAGAGAATAACCTTACAAACTTTGCTGAGTTTTCAACTGTACCTAACTGACTTCTTCAGAAAATTGAGCTCTTTCAGGGCAAAGAATAAGTGGATCTTTGATCTTGGATGATTTCGTCACAAATTATCTGTCATTAGTTAGTTGAAGCTTCTCCTTGGGCCTTTGTAAAAGATTTGTTCGTTGCTTGGTTGCCAGATATTTTAAAATGTCTTCTAAAAAACTCACTAATAATTGTTAGAATTGTTCCTTTCTCACTAACGCTTGCAAGGACATTAGATTGTATATTACTATGTGAGAATAGCCCCAGGGTATCTGGGCATGTCAGTACTTCTCATATAGGTTTGCAGTCCACTTTTCTCCATTCTTGCTTTTCCTCAGATGAGAAAAACTTTGATTTAAAGTATATTTTTTTCTTTTTTTCTAATTCCCCTTCCCCTCTTTGTTTTTATGCCGTACGCTATCTCTTTCTCCCTCTTCAGGGAATCGTCCATTGATCTTCCTGTCGGCCAGAGTGCACCCTGGAGAGACCAACGCCAGCTGGGTAATGAAGGGCACGCTGGAGTTTCTGATGGGCACCAGCCCCCTGGCAGCCAGCCTGAGAGAGGCCTACATCTTCAAGATAGTCCCCATGCTCAACCCTGATGGAGTTGTGAATGGAAGGTGAGTGAAAATAGTCTAGATATAGAGATTAACACACATTAACAGCTTTCAGTTATAAACACTGAAGACACATCTGCTGAATTTGGTCCAGCACAGCGGTCACAGCCGTATATATAAATATTAATGACACATAATCTTGTCTTGAAGAATTGTCTAGCTGTTTCTCTGTTCCTCTCCACTCTGTATCCTTATTCCTCCTCTGCCGCCTCCTTTCTGCTATAGTCATCGTTGTTCCCTGAGTGGAGAGGATTTGAATCGCCAGTGGCAGAACCCCAATCTTGAGCTCCACCCAACCATCTTCCACACTAAGAGCCTACTGCAGTACCTTGCACACATACAAAAGGCGCCACTGGTATGACCTTCAATTAACTAGACTTAAATTACTTTGGGGCATTTTGCTGCATCATCTTTCATTTGGGACGTAAACAGAATATTTTCTAACTTGTTGTTAATGGTGGTAATGTTTCTCTTGTTCAATTACACATTTTGCTGGGCTGCATGTCAACTAAATTTCACATTAGTAAATCACCAAATTAGTTTTAAGACATTATTGCAGCTACCGTAAGCAGCTGTCTCAGCTGGCCTCTATTACAAATTGTGTCACTTAGTTAGATACAATGAGATATTCCTCTAATGGGAGATTTGTTTACAGTGCAAAAGGGGATGACTTGAAATAACAAAGCATGTTGAGGCTGCAATTCTTTGTCTTCAAATTGACTTGAGATTTCCTTAGAGGAAATGCCAACCAATCATCTTAACAATGTGTCATTTATTTACACAAATTATTACACAGTTTTAATGTGTTTATTTTGATGATAATACATAAATATTGATGAGTATTTGTAGCTGTCCCTTCAGCCTGCACCCCCAACTTGGTTGCTTTGTTTTATGTATTCATCATTTTAAGATATTATTTTTCATGAATTATTTTAACCACTTCAGTAAACTGCTTAGGAAAAGGACAGAAAACAAAGCATCTTAGTTCCCAGCATCTTAGTGAAAAATATGCAGTATACTCAATCCTCCTCTCTTTGTCTGCTTCCTCTGTGTGTATGCATCTGTTTGTGTGTCCGTGTCTGCGTGCATGTGTGTATGAATGTGTCCAGGTGTTCTGTGACTACCATGGTCATTCCAGAAAGAAGAATGTGTTTATGTACGGCTGCAGCGTAAAGGAGACAGTCTGGCAGTCCAATATCAGTGCTACATCCAGTGACCTACAAGAGGACCTTGGATACAGGGTGAGCGTATACACACACACACACCCACACACACACACAGAAACTGTAGCCTGTAAGACACAAAAGTAATGAGCTCCCATCCTTGCACCTGCACTTATCTATCCTGTTATGTGAAATCATATTCATGTGTCCCTCACTTAAGTTTCAAGCACCATTTCACACCTTATATTTTTGTCCTTAAAAACTGACAGTTAAATGCAATACACTTGCTCTCTCTTCACATACATCCCAACATACAGTACAGTAATATATGTGTACCTGCTTCCGCCTTTTATCTTTCCTGCAAAGTCATTATCGTGATTTTCTTTTAGGCTTTGATCCCTGATCTATATATGGAATGATAGCTAAGCTATTGGCTTTTTACATAGTCTTAACACGTGTTTCAGCATCAGCTCTTGTCTGACAAACATGATCAGAATTTTTTTTACTTCAGTAATTTTAGTAATGATCTCGAATTTTAGTCTGCCGTTGGGAAGGACTCTTTATCTTTCACCAGTCAAGATAGTTGGGTCAATATTGTTTTTTTGTCCCTCTCTGCCTTTGGAAATGTAAAAACTTCTCAAACATTTTATGTGTTTTTCAGGCGCTTCCTAAGATCCTCTCTCAGATCGCCCCGGCCTTCAACATGGGGAGCTGCAGTTTTGTTGTGGAACGCTCCAAAGAGTCGACTGCCCGTGTTGTTGTATGGAGAGAGATAGGAGTACAGCGCAGCTACACCATGGAGAGTACACTCTGTGGCTGTGACCAGGGCAAATATAAGGTAAGATGTTTGTTTATAGGATATTGACAAATAGAAGGCCTTTTCAATGTGATGCAGTTTGACATATTAAACCGGCTACTCAAGTGCTACCTTTGTAGAGCTTCTTCTCCTTATTTTTAGAATTAATTGTATATTCAAATTGTGTTTTTATTATTTTTATTATTTTCTTTTATATGCTAATCAGGAAGCCATAGTGTTGTAGTGAAGACAATTTAGCTAGAGCCTCTGTCCTTTCTGAGAAAATCTTATGTAGAGAATTAGTGGCTGTGCTGATGTGTTTGATTTTATGACTTTGTACAGATGTTTTGATTCTATCTCCTTATTTTGTTTCCACTCCCTTAAGTAAGAGGGAGGTGCCCCCAAAAATCTCCACAGGTCCAGTAGATGGAGCTGTAGTCCTTTCTTCTCTTTCTCTTTGCTTAGTCTCTGTCTTTTCTCCGCTTTTCCTGTGACTCTTACTTCCCTTTCTCCTCTCTCTCTCTCTCTCTCTCTCTCTCTCTCTCTCTCTCTCTCTCTCTCTCTTTCCATCTCAGGAACAGAATTATGCCAATGTCAACCTCTAACATATCCTACAGTAGTCTTGGGATGCCCTTTTGGCCCTGATTAGCAACCCCTATGGTGTTTGTGAAAGTATTTGCCCAGACGTGCAGGAACTAATGTGTACTGAACTGTGACAGCATATCTCTGTGGCCAGGCCAAGTTTAGATGTTCCTAGTTTTGCTCTGGGGAAAAAAGAACATGGAAGTTTTTTGGTTGGGGCCAAATGTTTGAAGATGGACAGTGACTCCATTCCCAGGATCCAGAGCAGCCATTTTAAAGTAGACTTCTGTTAGACCTTTGAATTTTTTTTTCCTTTTTAATGAATGTATATTAGAAGATTGCACACACAGTAGGTGCAAGTTTGAGATGTTTTGAGACAGTTTCCTCCGGTGAACGTATCAGTACTTTAATCTCTCTTATGTGCACGCGCATGTTCTCTCCAGGGTCTTCAAATTGGCACCAGAGAGCTGGAGGAGATGGGAGCTCAGTTCTGTGTGGCCTTGCTGAGGCTGAAGAGGCTGACGGGGCTCCGCAACCACCAACACCTGCTCGATTTGGAGAGCGACATCATTGGGACACAGTCTAAAGTGGCCAGGTTAGTAATGTGAGGAATGCTGTAAAGTCACACGCATACCACAACACACAGTTCATGCAGGTGCACACAGATGCCATAACACCAGAGGCGGAGAGTGTTGCTTTAAAGGTGAGAAACACCGCTCACAAACAAACCCTTCACAGTTGAGAGTCTGTGATGTCATAGACATAAGAAGATAGACTAAAACTGCAAATATTCTAAAGCAAAAACTTTTATCCCTCAGCAGTGTAACTGCAGTGCAGTTATCCATGTGCAACCTTTTCAAGATATCAGATATTTTCAAAAGTGTTTCCTTTTGCAAAAAAATAAACCTGGAAAACAGTAAAATGGCTACAGGCTGTTTTCTTTTTATCTGTACAAAACAGCCTCATTACTACCAGACCCACACACACACAAACAGATGCGCACGCACGCACCCCTCATCAACGATACTCAATGTTATGATGGTCAGTCTGGCTCTCCTCTGAAGTACTATTCAAGAAACAACTGAATTCTTGCAATGAACATGTGTGATGAATATGAAAATGAAAACTCTGGTTTGAGGGGCAACAGTGTCTTTATTTCTCGAAGATAGAGTGAAACACAGCCACATGATCGTCCTTCTCTTTTGATGAAATCATTTTCACCAACACAGTGGGGTTGTTCGGGGTGGTGAGCAGTCAATTGCACAGGATCGTAGAGTATGAATTATTTTCACATGGGACATGCAGACTGGTACACTGTCTAGAAAGAAAAATACTAAAGTGTCAGCATGTCCTCGTCCATTTAAGTGCCAGTTCATTCAAGGAATGGCCACTTTAAATGTGTTCATAGTTCAGCTGTAAATCAAATACCTATCTCACATGTTAAACCAGAAAAAAGTATTACAGTATATCTGCATACTGATTGTCTTGCCACATCATTTTTTCTTTCCACAAGAGTGTCAGCAGTGATTCATATGAGCTTTCGTCTGTATTCTTGGAATAGAGTTCACAACTTAATGCTCTGGTCTCCCTCTTTTTCTGTTTTCTCTGTATTGTCATTTGCATAGTAGAGAAAACTCTTACACAAAAAAAGGGTCTTTATTTTTATATTCTCATTTTTTGTGCTCACACAAACCCCAGTGTTGTAAAATTAAAATTGATAATCAAAATCAACCAACTATTTTATTTCAGCGTGCTGCTGAAAAGATTGCACTAAATGACACTAAATTGAATATCTTGGCGTTTCAGACTGTTTGGATAAGATAAGACATCTGAAGATGTCCTTTTGGGCTGTGGGAAATTGCCATGTATTTTTTCCAGTTTTCTAACCATTTATAAGTGGAACAGTTTAGTGATTCATTCATAAAAGAGTTGATAGATTATTCAAAACTGAAATGAATCATTACTTGAAGCTCCACTTCAAATATTTTTTTTCAACATTTCTTAAAACTAAATTAATGGAAAAGTATTGAAGTCCCCTTCTTTGCCACACAACATACTTTCTTAAATTAATCTCATAATGTGGGCATAGAGATATCCCAAAAAAACACATAAGGTTTAAAAGATAAATAAGGAAAGTCACAATCCTAATAGATTTTGAGTCTTCATCCATGGTTAAAGAAATGAGCTAACACTACTCTTCTTCATCCTAAAAAAAAAAAAAAATCCCCACAAAGGTTTATACATTATCTAATCACCTCCACAGTTCAGTTCAACCCGCAAATCAATTATTAAACTTGGCCAAGCCCAAACTGTGACCACTGAGGTTATCGTAATTTCTTTTTTATTTTATTTTAAAAGTGTTCATCCCTCAAAAGATTTGTTAAAGTCGTTCGTTTGGAAGAATAGCTTTATACTCATGACCACTTAATGCTCACGTCTCTCTCTCATTGTGTCTCTTAGTCTCTTTCTCTTACTAACCTCCTCTACTCTCATATTGATATATTCATTCATCATTTATGTGTCTGATCATTAAGGGACTCGAAAAGTGTTCTGGTGCTTGTCTGTGTGGTGTGTTGTGTGTGTGTGTGTGTGTGTGTGTGTGTGTGTGTGTGTGTGCGTGTGTGCGTGTGCGTGCGCGTGTGTGAGTATGTGTGCGTGTGTGTGTGTGTGTGTGTGTGTGTTTATGTGAGTATCCTTTGGGATTGGTTGCTCTCATCCCAGGTTTATGGTTTTATGCGTGGGGCTTGGTATTGTACCACTTACCATTTAATAGGTCATCACAAAAATGATATCTTGGCCATTGGGAGGCGTCTGCAAATAACTGGGTGTCTCAAAGTGCGTAAAAGGGCAGATACGGGAAATGGTGTGTTTTTGTGTGAGTGTGAGGAAGACATAAACAGTTGCCAATAAATGCTGGTTTGGAAATTTGGAGGTTTGTATGGAGGTTTTAATCCACATTTATAGATCTGCATATTAAGATGGACTATATATGTAGGTTACTGCAGTTGGTGGATTCAGAAAATGTAACCAAAAGATGGGAGAGATCTGGTTTGGTATTTCTGTAATGGTTTATAATGGTTGACTCACAGCTCTCATTATTTATTTGGACAAAATGCTTTTCATCCACATCGATACACACACATAGAAACATTGTCACACACACAAACATTTTCTGTTCATACACTGACACACAATTTCTCTCTCTGCTTCCCTCTTTTGCACTCACTCACTGTTAAACTTGGTGGGCGATCATTGTCTGAGCCCCCTGATCGACTGTCTCCCTGGAATCACATTTCAGACCATTAACACCATTAAAAACCCACTAAAGCCACTAAAACCTCAGAGAACCAGCAACCATTTAACCATTAAGACCCATAGGAGAAAAAAAAAACCCAGCCTCGCCAGTCAGAACACACAAGCACTATTTATTAGTAGCTTCTGCTTTTTTATGAATTTTAAATATATTTTGATATTTATAATGGAGTAGGTTTACTGTTTTTGGGAAGCTTTTTGTAAATGTTTGTATTATATTTTAGATATTTTCATTTTGCTATTATTTAGAGCTGAAACAATTACTCAGCTAGTAATTATTTGCAAATCATTAAAGTAATTTATCAGGCAAAAATGCCAAACATTCTCTGCTGCCAGCTTTTCAAAAAGTTAGTCAGATAAAAAAAGAAATTTGACTCATTTATTTCTGACTTTTTAAAAACTTAAAAATTCATTGATTAATCTTAAATAATAGATAAACTAATCATTAATGAAAATAATTGTCATCCTCACTGTTATTGCCTTTGAATTCAAATTATTTCAACAGACAATATGGAAGTGTTATGAGATATGTTTAGACAGAGTTTAGTTCATAATGGCAGATTGTTCTGTAAGATCATAAAGAAAAGATGAAATGTAACCAAATAGACTAGCACATGAAGACTCCTACATTTTGTATGAATGCCCAGTGCCTTGTTTAGTTGTGTTTTTGTGTTAAGAAATGGGTTTCTCAATAGCACATTTTCAAGGACCATGAACCCCATTTAAAATGCATTTGCTCTGTGAAATCAGAGACCTTTTAGTCTCCTACGGTGCCTCTGAGTTCAGCTCAGAACGAGGGGCAGTAACATGACAGTTATAGACTATACACTATACATAAGTGAAGATGTCTATTTATGTACCCATAGTTTTATTATATTGAATCTCAAAATACTACATATGGAAAAGTGCTTAGAAATTTGATATATCCATAGATATCACCCTGCTTTTCTAAGGCTCAGAAAAACCGACATTATGTAGATGCAGACTTTACCCCATGACAGACCTGTGCACACAGTTAACTCACAGCAGCATCTGTGTAAATACTTTTATTTTGTCATCCAGCAGCTGCCCCACTACCTATGTGATGGAGGAGGACGAGCCGTCCTTTCTGGAGGCGATAGACTACAGTGCAGAGAGTAACGATGAAGATGCTGAGCCTGAAAACGAGCACGTCAGCGAAGTCCACAAGAATCCTGATCACCTCGATCAACTGTCAGACTCTGAGACGAATCACAGGGATTAACAATGTTCGCTTCCTCTACACCTAGCAGGCTGAGCTTATAACTAGCCAATGTTTGGATCTTTAGCTGATCCCAGATACAAAAAATAGATATTCAGAACCCGCACTTCTCACTCTGACTGGTGAATGAATAGCTTAGATTTACACCTGACCCTATAATATAGACACTTTATGATGACATGTAGGCTACGTCGGCATCACTCAGGTGCTCTCTCCCAAGATAGATTGATTTTGTTGGACCACTGAAGCCTCCAGAAGGTGCATAGTCCACCTGCCTTTTCCTTCAGATAGGCTGATATAAGCCCTCATTAAGAATAAGGATGGATTTTAATGAATGTTTTCACCTTTCCCCTTCACAATATAACCTTCATGAACTGTAACCCCTGACCTCAGACACCATAGAGCCTCTGAGATACACGTATAGCTAGCCAGAGCAGCAAACAACAGGCACCGCCGATCCTTAACTTGAACCCTTGTCCACTCGCTCATTTTTCACAGCCGATGTTATAGTCAAGCTACCTGACAAGGCTGTGGTAGTGTGATAGAGCCAGTGCAATCTGTAGGTACTGTTTTTGAACCCCCTGTTTCCTGTGACACTGTGTTTGATTAAAACACTTGGTAATTGTGGGGAAAACTGGATCTCCCATACTGACCAGCTTAGAGATCCAACCAACCTGCCTTCTTATTGCCTTTCCTTCTTTTCTTCAGTCTCATCCTGCACTTTTTACTCGTTTTGTTGGTTTGGGCCCTCCCTGTGTCCATCCTTCCTTCCTTCCTTCCTTCCTTCCTTCCTTCCTTCCTTCCTTCCATCCTTTTTCCTTTCTTTCTTCCTTCCTTCCCTCCTTCCTTCCTTCCTTCCTTCTTGACAAGCCAAGGTATCGGTGTCTGAATGGGATGCAGGGATAACCAAAGAGCTCTGTATCCTAGCTTAGCTGCTAGTTAACATCCGTCATCCCAAGTATCTCGTAAAGAAAACCCTACTCGGACGTGACTTCACTTGAGTTATGACCCAACACCCTCTCCTCTGTAACCCATCACTCTTTGGTCACGATGTGCTTGGGCCGACGCACCCACACACTGTTTGTCTTGCTTCATCCCAAACTGAAACTATTCATATCGCTCAAATGTAGACTGTTCATGTCATATTTAAACAAACCTTGTACAATACATGGAACACAGATATAAACACACACACCACAAACTAACACAGTTTGGTTTGAGTTTCTTCATTATTCACAGCAGTTCAATAAGAAGATGGAATATAAAGTATCCACATTCACTGTTGGTGTTTTCTTTATTTTTAATAATAGATAGTATTATAACATTAGACAAAGCAATGATGTAACAAGACGCATGAGCTGCAGAGCGCAGAACACTCTTTTGCACTTTGGATAAACACTATACAAGCAAAACAAAGAGAGAAAAAACAGGATAAGAGCAAAATATTAATTTATAACATGTCACAGTTTGCAAACCTCAACTTCAGTCACCTCATTAGTTTTTAAGTTCTCAGAGCCCAGCCTAAAGCTGATGGTAACGTTGCTGTGATGTTTTAAAAATTATACTGGAATTTTGTTTTCTTTGCATCCTTTCCTCCAAACTATGTGTACATTTTGTGAATTTGCTTAGGAGAGACCCATGCATAAAAACAAATGGTGCTTTCTTTTGAGAGTATAAAGTAGTTTATTGGATTTTTTCTTTTACTAAACATGGAGAATTTCTGTTGCAATTGTACAGCTAGTGCATGGCTATTTTCTCTTGTTTTCGTTTTGTAATTTATTAAGTATTGTTTCTGGGTTGCAACCGTGATGTATATGAGGCATTTTGAGTGTGAGTATAAGTGTGTGCATGTGTGTGCTTGTGTATATGTGCGTGTGAGTGTGCGCGCACAGGAGTTTTAAGTTATTCCATTATTCAGCTCAGCTAATGCTCTTACAGTGTGTTTCTTCTTTCAATTTGATTATCCCCTTACCCTCCTTCACTCTACCCAATCATTCTCTCTTTTCTTCCCTCTAAACCTCTTTCATTCCTCTTTTTCTGACTCTCTCAGCTCACTTCCTTTTCATATTTTTGTCATTAACATCCTACAAACCCAAGGAGTTCATTGCTCTGGGAGTGGGGGTGTGTGTGTGTCCGCGTGTTTCTGCGTGTGTGTGTGTGTGTTCGTGTCAAGGCTATAAGATGTGTAATGTATGGCAAATAATGTTAGAACCATATGGGCATTGTGTGTGCTGATCTATCTGTGTTTGTAGCAGTTTTTGTTGACACAGTGCTGGGCTACTTTTGTTTTATGTTTGTTTGGAGGTAAATGAGCGGAAGTAGCGACTCATTTTAAGTTGATTGTAATGCAGAAAACTGAAGCTAAGAGTGATGACAAGGGAAATAAAATGTGAATGTGGTAAACTGTCTGCTGTCTTTTATGTATTTTTATTGGCTGAACTCTATAATACAGAATATTATGCACCTTGCCATCTCAACTGAATTAACATTAAAATCCCACAGCAGTTGTCCTCACGAAGGCATTGGCATTAATCTGTAACGTTTTGATGCCCCATGACCTCCATTGTAAGGCGCCTTGCATTGTTGTCATGTACCCATTTCTCTCCAGTAACCTGGTGAGAACAAATGTTAGCATAACTGGTATAAAAAAAGTGTGAAAATAATAATTTACTACAAATACTCATAGTTTAAATTCTACAGGTACACTTAATTTATAAGCAACTTAATGGATAAGTTCATGAAAGGTCAAGGTGGGGTTAGTGTTACAAATCAGGGGCTAGTTAACTAAAGTAAAACCCTTTATATTCATTCTTTTAATAGATAGCCTCACATTTTTTTTCTATCTTAAACAAATACTCAAATGCCTATATTTACATTTGAATCACTATTGGTCACTGTATTTTTTTCCTCCCGCACATATCGAAAACCATTTCAGTGAAGGTGATGAAGAGTGGGGCCAAAATCCCGAGTCCTCATTCTATGCACAATTGCATTTATTTAAATTCCACCAAAGAAAATATGAGAATTCAGTTGTCCAAGTTAGACAAATAACTCTGTAAATTTCTGTCTTTTAGACTTAAAATCCCTCTTTTTGTTATCATCTGTCACCAAAGCTCAGCAAAGAAACAAGTCTGTGAAAACAAGGAAAAAGAATTCGAAAACAATGTAACTTGGAAGGTATTCTCTTGATTTTCCGGACAGTTGCAACCTTGTATTAACTGCAAGTCTGGACAGGAAGAACAATTGCAATGACCAATAACTCTTTCAATGTACATGTGGGCATGTGAGTATTGTTCAAGGACAGACTCAAAGAAATAAGAGCCTATCCTAGTAGACAGTGCATCTCTCTATAACACAGGGAGAAACTTTTACATCCACAAATCTGACCAGATCTTTTCCAAGATCAGCAACATGTCAATTCTTAAAGGGTTTCCCAGCTGTTCATCCTCCAAATATCTCTCTTTTTTACCCTTTCATTCATACATCAATATTGATTTTTTGATACATTGCTTGGTAGCCTTACAATGGAGTGTGCAACCTTTGCAAACATGACAAATATTTTAAGCAAATCTTGTTTAACTCGTGAGGGCTGAAACTGAAGGTAGCACTAAAAATAAAAAGATAAGACCCAGTTTGTGAGAAAATGTTTTTTTCCTGATGCACATCTTTTACTATAGTTCTAGTTGGTTTTTTTTTTCTCTTGATCCATATTGATTACATGATTGTATGTTTCTGTCCGCAGAGAAAAAAATACAAGATTCAATTATTCTTCTTTAGGCAAATGTATTTTTGAGGGTGATACAAAAATGAATTTTCTTTTTCAAGGCAAATGCATCAGTTAATTCTAGAAATAGGAACATCTGATCATGTAATTCTTTCTCCTCAATCAGCCTCTTTGAGTGCACCAGCTCTCAGTTCAGTCTTGAAGGCTCAAATATGAATTTATTCTATCGCAGAAGCCAACAGTAAAGGTAAAAATGTCTTCTTGAATCAAAAACTGGGACGTGAATCTGACAGTTACCCTATTACACACATAACATCCCAGGTATCAGTACCACAACTTGGTCATGTCTGCAGAACACTGTCTGGGTTTGGTTTGAGTTGATTTATTTCTGGGCAGATAGAGCACAAGTAGACACTCAATCACTTCATGTCAGTGGCACAGTTGTATAAGCATTTGTTTAGCAATGTACCTCCACTGCTTAAGTGCCCAGAGTAACCTAATCTTTTGCTTCTGAGGAAGTGAACAAGGCAAGAAGGGGCAACAAAAGCCAGCAAATGTCTTTAACAGATTTATTTTATGATGCTGAGTTGTGAATATAAAAAGACAGGAGGACACAGAGGAAGGGGAAGTAAAACATGGTGAGAAAGAATAGAGTGAAAGAGCGAAAGTGGAGGAAAAGCTGCGAGGAGGACAAGAGGAATTTGGAGAGGTGGAGGAGAATGTTAATCTTAGGAAGGCAGCACAGACAGAAAAGCTCTTTTCCTCTATAAGCCCCACATCCTCACTTCCTGTTCTTGCTGTCAATCAGAGCAGCTATAATGCATCAGACAAAAGACCCCCCTACTCCAATCCACATGGCCCCCCCCCAAACACACACACACACACACACCAGCCAATCAATTAACTGCTCTGGTCAGAGGACGGGAAGTGTGTGTGTGTGTGTGTGTTTGTGTGTGTGTGTGTGTGTGTGTGTGTGTGTGTGTGTGTTGCAGGGTGGAGGGTTTTGAACTGCCTTTGTAGGTTTCTCATGTCCATCAGAGACCCCTAATTAGAAATCTCTCTCCCTCTTTCTCTCTCTGTCTCACACATTCAAGCAGGCATCGTGCCCAGCCTCCATCCCCACACTGACTAGCTTATTTCTGTAGTCTAAGTGTGGCTCTATGGGCCTCTAATAGCGTAGCCAATTAGCGCCAGAGTCCGACTTGGCTGCTCCTCTAACTCACTGGTGGTCCCACTGAGGGACAGAATGGCTTCCCTGAAAAGGTACAAGTCCACAAAGAACGGCCTGACAAAGTCGTGTGTGTATAGGCTGCATGTCACAGCAGCACACAAGACTGGAATAACCATGAGTGTGTGTGTGTGCGTGTGTGTGTGTGTGCGTGTGTGTGTGTGTGTGTGTGTGTGTGTGTGTGTGTGTGGGTATGTGCATGTTTGATCTCATTGTAATTCACCATCATGTCCTTATTAAAGAGTTAAGCAGTATAAGCTGTTACACATTATTATAGAGAGAAGTGCTTTTGAAGATGGTTGAATGGTTAAAAGTGGTGCCGCTAACACTGAATTCACTAACACACCAACACTACATTCAAATATATATCCAATGTGTCCAAATGACACCAAGCACTGTCATTTTCCCCATGTAATATTAAAATGTATGGCAATTTTTTTCTGTATATTAATAGTAATAATGGTGGCTTTCTTTTGGATAACATGCTTCAATATTGCTTAACAGGGAGTACAGTCTAGACCTACTCTATATGAAAAGAGACAGCTTCTGTAATGATTCAGCGCTATATAAATGCGAAAACACGTACAAGATTCTAGTATGATAAAAATAAATTCAGCCATGTTAGTAACTCCGTGTATATCGGCACATCGGGTACTTCAAGCTAACACGCTGATGCTAAGTAGGTGTATTGGTTACGTAGTAGTTTAATGTGTAAGCATGCTAACATCTGCTAGTTAGAACTGAAGAAAAAGTACAGCCGAGGCTGATGGGAATTATTTCCCATATTATTTTCATTATAAACCAAAGTTGTGCACAAATTGAAACTATGACCTAATGGTTACACTAAATACCAAGTAATGGATCACTGAGGCGATATACACTATGCTATTACTGTAGTATTACTGATGGGGACATGAATGTGTGTAGTAATTCGTCCAACAGTTGTTAACACATTTCACTCTAAACCACAAAAGCCATCCTCATGGTGGTGCTACAGAAAAAGTCAGGGGGTCACCAAATTCAGCAGCATTCATCCTCTGGAGATGTAGCAATCCATCCATTCATTCTTGAAATATTTCAATACGGACCAATTTCACCTTCCCAAGATCCTTTAATGCTGACCTCTGGCATTTTAAAGATTTTCTGTACATTGTTCAAGGATGGTGGGGCAGCACATCAAAAAGCTGTTCTTTGAACCAATCCAAAAAAAAACACATCTCAAAACAGTGAAAGAAATCATTGGGATAATGCAAAGTGTTGCAACCTTGGCTTGCACAGGTGTGGTTGATGAAGATGACACAAAATTATTCAAGGACTTAAAAGAGACAGCGCACAAAAAAACACTTAATACAGACATACAGCTTTTTGAAAATTATATTTCAGTAGGGATTAAAAGGGAGTCACTGAGGTAGCAAGACAAATTTCAACAGTGAGGCTGTTACAACGGTTGGGAGTCCAAGACAAGGAAAGCGCTTCTTTGTTTTATGAAAATTGCTTAAAAGCAGTACTTTGAACTAAAAGTTTGTATGTGTACATATATATATATATATACATATATATATACACACACACACAACACCATCATCCACAAGTTGTGGCTGACCGGTGCATAAAAGCCCTACCTCATAGGAACAGCATACCACAGATTGTGTCTCTCACCAGGGGGAAGTACTTGTGACTATGTTATTGCAAAGCCACAAGCCCTTGTATACAGTTTTTTGTAAACAGTCTATGAACACCACAGTGGGAACACAATTGGTTTTGTTCACTTGCGTGTTTGCGTGTTTGCCTGTTTATGTGTGCATGTCTGTGTGTGTGTGTGTGTGTGTGTGTGTGTGTGTCTGTGCAGAGGACCGAAATTGTTGCAGGTGATAAGCTGACAGGGGACAGCTTGACACAAATAACAGATGCAAACACACCATGTTAAAATCAAATGCCCTGCGAACATTTTTGCAGAAGCTCACTTGGACTTGCTTTCTCTTTTGCATATCAATAGCCCTAGATAGTAGATGCGCGCTCACACTGACACACACACACACACACACACACACACACACACACACACACACTCACACAGACATAATTGGTTACATAGTGTGCAGAGCCAACTCGCACCTCTCGTTGTCATGGCAACCAGAGAGACTGATTTTTCTAGAAGCACTTACTCACATCCCGTCTGTTATTCACTTGTTTGTTCATTCATTCCTCCTTTTAGTCTTTCTTTATACAACGCTCTCTCTCTCTCTCCCTCTCTCCCTCTCTCACCATCCCTCTCACTCTTTCTCTCTCTCTCCCTCTCTCTCCTCTCTCTCTCTGGGTGCCTTTCAGCCCATTTCCATTCCCACCCCCAATAAGATGCCCTCTTAGCATGCATATGCAAATGAGGCAGACTTGAAACCAATTAAAAAGAATTGAATAACGGACGGCATTATGTCTTCAGCAGTTCGGCATGGAGATGGTGGCTCGGACCCACTGAAACAACATCCAAGCAGCCACAATGTCTGTGTTATTTACTTGTAAGATAGTATAAGCAGAGGACTGGGAAATCAGAGTGTGTTTCTTTTCTCCGCGGGGAGACCAATTCAAAGAGCTCATGCTGTATTGGCCTGTTTTATCAGCACAGTAGAAACCGGTTTGATGATTTTATTTGTACAGGTTGAGTCTTTTCTTCATTTATAACCCAAATGTAACATTGCTCTCCCACTTCATTCCTATCTCATCCTTTGCCTCTTTTCCTCCACTTCCCCCTTTGCCGGCCCCACAGCCCTCTCCAGGGTGTATCAGGTTACCATTGGCCGACACAGCAGGAAACAGGAAGTATATATTGCCACATAGACAAACCTCTGGTGATACTAGATTGACAAACACACACACACACATACACACGCACGCACACGCACGCACATGCACAAACACGCACACGCACGCACACACATGAAATAGCCCTGTTCTGTTACAGCAACGAAGAGGGAAAGTATATTGAAGCTTCAATTTTGAACAGACTAAGAGGTATGTGAAGACATTATGTAATAAAATGCAGTAACACCGTGACATTTACATCCGAGTAATTTGTTCGATACCTATAATCCAGACTCAGTGAAAACGAAGAGGAAAATCAGGCGAGACTGAGTATAAAAATAGATTCGTATTAGAGATAAATAAAGGTGGAAAGACTGGACCATGTTGATAGGAAAGAGGAGAAATAATGTGAAGATAGAGAATAAAAAGGGAGATTCAGACATCTGGATGATTTGGAAAACAACAGAAAGAAAAATAAATTGAGACTGTGAGAAAAAAGGAAGGGACAACTCTGTGCTCTTGTGTCAGCTCTCTGTCAAAGAGAGAGAGAGAGATTCAGGGAAATAGAAAGACGGAGAGACAGGAAGCTCTAATTGTCCCGTGTCAGCGTCCAGCCAGAACCCAGACCAAGGCGTCTTAGGCACATCGATGGATGGACGCCAGCAAGGTCAACAGCCATAACTTCAGGTTAACACCGGGACTCACTACACAAATAAAACACACTGTGGAGATGCATGCATAAGACACACAGACTCACATATCATAAAGCATAAAGCATGTTAAGTTCATAGGACACCAGGGTAAAAATGGTAGAGTACACATACGCTAATGAACGTTGTGAAACACAGAATGAGTGGCGATGATGGAGACAGGGTGAGACAGACGCAGACAGACTAGCACACACACATTGTCTCAGGAGTGTAATTAATATGGAAGTTAAAGCCCGTCTCCTATAGACACAAGTGGTGGTCTCCCTGTGTCTCACTCTCTATAGACACATTTTTCTTTTTACTACAGTGGCCCCAAGAGCTCAGTGCATTACAACCAAAAACAACACAAGCAAATAAAGAAAACATCTTCACTAATTTGACTATATATATATATATATATATATATATATATATATATATATATATATGTGTGTGTGTGTGTGTGTGCAAAGCTATAATGGGCTAATTACTACTCCCACAGGCCAGAGAGTGGAAAACCTCCACTGTGATTGAGAACTGGTGAGAAGTGCAGTTGCCCTGGGTGGTCATCCCTCAATAGAAGGCCAAAAAAAAAACCCAAAAAACAAAAAACAATGACTCCATACTGAAAAACAAACTTCAGCAAGGGTTTTATAACTTACAGGAAGTGTTTTCAAAAAGTATTTTTCCTTAGTTTTACGAGAGAAAAGACTTCAAGGATGAAGATTACTTTATTGGTTTGGCAAATGTACATCGTGGTTAACTGCCCCATCTCTGTTAGGGAAGAGAACACAGCTGCTTACCCAAGAATTTCTATGGGACCTGCCTGGGCCGTAACACATACGGTGGATGAGACAGTTCTGAACGGGACTGAGTTAGACAGACACTTGGAATCCATTAGGTGTATGGAATATATCTGTCTCAATTCATTCTATTATTCATTCATTTTCTGACCGAATAACTCATTCTCTTGTCATTCAGACCCTGCCACTCCCACCTGCCCTGCAGTAACCCCAAACCTTTCCTGCCTTCGGGCCACCTGACTTCTGCCCACCCACTTTCTCACCTGTTCTTCATTACCCATCTAATCTCTTGTATATGTACCAGTCCGTTCCCACCTACACTCTGCCAGACTGTGTTTTGAGCTCTCCCAGCTGCGGCTTTATGTATTTTGACCTTCTTGCTTGTTTTGGGACTTTGCCATTTGCCTTCTCCTTACTTTCTTTTGCAGGTTCCTCTTGCCTTGTCTGTTGCTGACCACTGCCCACTACCTGACCTCACCTCCTGTTTGTCCTTGCCTGTTTTAGTCTGCTAAGCCTAAATGAAGATGAACTGTTTTTAACTTTTTATCAGTGTCTTTGAGTCGTGCATGTGTCCTTAACTAAAATAACCTTAATTCATCAGCCCATTCTCTAACCACTGACGGGTGGTCATTTTCAATGTATTTCTGTTTTCATATGAATTGCCTGTTTTTTTTAGCACATTTTGTTGTTATCTCAAATTGGCGAATGTTTTTCTAATTTGCGTGTGTTTTATTTATTTGCAATGTTTTTTTTTTCTTTTTCTAAATTTGTTGTTTCTGCATGTATTGCATATTTGGTGAAGATGTTTCATTTGCTTGTTTTGACTATTTGCATGTGTTTTGTTAAGTTGCAGTACAATGATCTCTCAGGGCTGCCATACTTTGCTGCATTTATGCATCTAAAGTGTTAATGTGAAAGTGGCAGCAATAATAAATATATATATATATATATATATATATATATATATATATATATATATATATATATAATTATTATTTTTTTATTTTTTATTTTTTTTTTACACTGTTCTTTATCTGTGTGTGCATGTATCTCTTTAATCGGCAGAGGTAACGCTCATAGCAACTAGGTGATGATCTTAAACAGACAATTGTTCAGCAGCAACAAGGAGACTTGTTGTGCAACAGGTGACAGACAGGCATCCCTGACCTGACCAGTCAGGTCTCCTCCAGGGGTTTTCTTAAAACAATGGGGATGTTTGACATCATTTGTGCAAATTCTATGTCTCTTCCCCCTATGTCAATCAAAACATCTCTAATCTGCCAAAGGCTAAAATACGTGTCCTCCTATGTGACCCCAAAGGTTGTTCTGAGTGACTTTCAAGGTAGTGGGAGCTTCCAATCCCATCAGCGAAGAGGTTTTGTGAGCCCGCCTCCAAGATTTAGAGGGTAATTTAAGGATTGAGGCAGGCAGCGGGTCCTTGGCTGTCGCCACTGACAGGAGTGTTGTTATCGATGCAGAAGGCAGAGATGGGATGATGGATGAATTCCGGCCTGAAAGTACTTCAAAGCTGGTTTTGGAATGTTAAGAGCAGAGACTTGCAGGAGCCAAAATACATCAGTGTGTGTACAATACAAAAAGCTCCACCGAACATGAAATACAATACACGAACCTGACAATAACATACTGCACGTAGACCTGGGCCATAGTTCAATGACTTCATTCACAAGCCTGGTTGTTTGTTGAATATAAAGCAATCCAATCCCTGCTGCTGTTTTTTAGATAAATAGTTGCTTGTTTTTTTTTTATTGGGTTTTTGTGGTGGGTGAGAAGGTTGGTACACTCTCATTTCTGTATGTTAAGTGGCAATTAGCTTAGCGTAAAGACTGAAAACATAGGGAAACAGTGCGCCGGGTTCTCTCCAAAATTCAAAAATACACCTACTAGCAATTGTAATGCTTGTAGAATAGCATATTGTATGTTGTTTTCTTCATCTTTACAAAACATCAACATAAAAAGAACAAGCTGTGGTTTCATGTAACTACATGTATCCCTGTGTACACATCAAACAAACAAAATACAAGTAAATTCGATGCACTAAGCCTGTCCATCACCTCTTAGCTCCGTACTTCATTAAAATATATTCGACTAATATCAATCATCTCATCTCACTCTCGGAAAAGAATATGTTGTACCACACATCCAAAAGAAATGGAGCAATATTATCCTTCATTCTAAATTATGTTTCCGAATGTGATTCACTCTCATTTAAGCTCTGCTTCGGTCTCCATCAGCTCCTAAACACTCTGCTATGCTCATGGGCTGGTTGCTAAGTTCGGCATACAGTAGTTTGAAACTTAGATTTCCTTAAACAACAGGCGGAACAGGTGCACATCTGCCTTTCCCATCTAGAAAAGCGGGTTTATGATAGTTGTGAGACTGAACGAAAACAGGTCGGAAAACCAAAACAATAAACTACGTAGAGTGTAGAGCAACATGTTGCTTGTAAATTTCATGGTTAATATGAAGTGGACCTTTTAAGCAAAATACCTTAGTAATGGCTGTAGTTTAGCGCTTACTAGTAAATGACATATGTTTTCCACCGCTACAAAGTTAAACCCAAACACTTAAACCACATTTATGTCGTCATTTGAGATGAAATGATACAATCAGTGATAGATGATACAATGAGTGACTGTAAAATTAAAACATTTAATCACGGCCACCACATTTATTCTCCTTGCATATTTTTACTTAATCACAAGCTTTGCGGGAGTTCAAAGGACCTCCATCCTTCTGAAGACAGGATGTGGAGAGTTTTACTGAGCTGGACACATGTAGTTGAATAAGGAGAAACAGGAACATCCAGAAATGCATGCATCCCTGCAGCGATCCCTATGTTTGTCCTACTTTGCATTTGAAGAGTTAATATTTATACTGTATATACTCACGATCCTTCTGAGGGCAGGTGACGTAGCATGCAATGTGTTTGCTAATCCTTTTGCACCTGTGGCTTAGTCGTACTATTTATATTCATTGATGGCTCTCTTTTCTTGCTCCTCTTAAAAAGGCAGTTAAGGCTTTAATTAATCCTCCATGACTCTCATCAGAGCCAGTCTACCTCAATAGCAGTCGCCTCAATCAACAGGAACAATAAGCACATGCAGGTGAACACAAATGCAGAGGGATGGGTGTTTCCAAAGGGGGTGAACACACACACACACATACACACACACACACTCACGCACAAACACACACTCACACATATACTCACTGGGGGCCAATATCCCCTCAGGATTAGTCAATTATTAAGCGGTCTATCCCTCTAAGAAAGAGTGTTATTGATTGATTATCACTATAGGTTTAATAATTTAGTTGTTTTAATAGCAGAGATATGGAAACAGAAGAGAAGAGGAACAATCAGGGACATGGGTGGAGCCAGAGGAAGAGTAGGAAGAGGAGAAAATGGACAAAGAGGTGAAACAGGAGAGCGGTGAGAAGATGAGGGAGGAAAAACAATACCAAATAGTAACGAGTCTGTGGACAGTGAAATAAATTCTCGGTCCAAACTTTTTGATGGTGGAAATGAAACTATAAATATATGATCAAGATACTGTAGTTGTTTAATTCCAATTCCAATCAGCTAATTGATTAAGTGAGTCATTAATACTTCATTAATACTTCAGTATTACTGCACACTTTTTTTTAGTATAAATTTAGAGTTAGAGTGATGGAAAAAAAAAATACAAACAAAGTTGCTGAGCAATTAGAGCCATGGTTCCCAATCACACTGTCATCACCATATCATCTGCATGTGATTAGCATCACCTTCAGTATTCTACAATCACCACCCAGGAAATGAATGTCAACACGCCTTAAAGTTCAAGTCTGGGAGTTCACGGAAATCATTACACACACTTTTTTTTTTTTTTTAATGTAGACGATGAGTAAAGGACGTTGTGCGTGTGCATTCTCCCTCCCTCTCTTTTGTCCTCTGTTCTCATTTTTCAGGCCTCCATTTCAATTCTTCTCATGATGCTTCTTCTGAGTTGGGCTGTGTGAAAAGGATTGTGTAAGACACCAGGTCAGCTACCCTTATACCTGCACTTTAAATCTGTGACATTTTGTCCAGTGTGTTTCTCCCTGTTAAAAATGTATGAACTGACTGTACAGAAGAGGCTCTTCAACTCAAGAAGCACCACTTGTCTGAAAAATTCATGAAAAAGGGTTTTTATCCCCCATAGTTTTGTGGAGGGGAAGAAGAAGAGGATATTGTCGCCCGGTGTCAATAAGCATTGCATCCCTGACCCCATCAGTCCTGGACAAAAAAAACATGTTGATCCTTAAGCATTTACACACACACACACACACACACACACACACACACACACACGCACACGCACACACATGCACACACACACACACACACACACACACACACACACACACACACACACACACGCTTGCATGTAAAAACAATCACAGGCCGAATAGAAGCTGTTTGCTAATTCATCCATTACTCTTTCATATCATTTCAAATTTATTTATTTTTATTATGGGCTCTCCATGCATTCATGATTAATATAAAGGAGAGAATGTGGGACAATTATGCTTATTTACACCTTTAGCCTTATTTTCATTGTTTCAAGTTGTTTTGGTAATTATGACATTTTACCCTCTAATTTTATGGCAAGGATTTGGAGCAAGAAAAACAAGCAGGCAGCTGTTCAGACAGGTTTTAAACCAGCCTGCAGTTAAGCCGACCCACAGTTCCAAATAAATTTGCAAGATAAATGAAGACAAACAAAAACTCAAGGTCTATTTGCTTGAATGGTATCACATAGTTTGATCAGTTGTCATGGAATTGTAGATTTTTCTAATTCTATTTGTCTAATAAAAATATCTCCTGTCGCTGAGCACTTGGTGGTCTTAGCGGTTTAGCCAGGGAGCTGTGAGCCAAGGCAACTAACCGTCCCACTGAGGCCACAGAGGATCAAACCCCAAATACACCACCACTCTGCTCTGACCTCCTCCCCTGACCACAACTCCCAGCTGCCCCAACACCACTCACCCACACAAATAAGACACATCCACAGGTCCTACAATTCACAAACCAGGTAAATGTTTGGCCCTTAACACCCACCACCATCACACATGCGTCCATGCTAGAAACAAAACAAACAACAAACAAACAAACATCCAAACAAACAAACAAACACACAAACAAAAGCACGTCCCTCCTCCCTTGGAAGTACAGGAGAGTCACTGGTGTGATTGCATTATTGATTGCCCTGGATATGTTTTTTTCTTCCTTCTTAAAAGCATTTAGCAATCTGGCAATTAGTTAGAGCTTAATGTAGGATGTCAAAACAGCGCTATTGATCCAGCGGAGCAAGGCGGAAAGATTGATCAGTCAACTCATTACGTTGCTGGCGCTGCCTCGTCATAAACACTCGAGATGAGACTCCATCAAAAGCCCATCCCTTGTTGACTGGCTCTCTTCTGCTGCTTGCTTTATCACCCTCCCAGCATCAGGCTCCCCAGTGTTTTCTGTTGTCGGCTCCTAATGCGTTATTGCTCTGTCTGCACCTCATTGAAATTGGTATCATTTTTTGTTGTGTTTATTATTGCTCCTTGCTTTTTGTCCTTTATGCGGTTGATTTTAAAAAACACACTCTACTTCACTCTCTGTCGCTCCCTCCTTTCTTTGTCTGTCATTGATGTAGGCTATTTATTGTAACCTATTAGCCAAAGATTAATTTCCATCTCTTCTCCCAGTATTTCAGTTTCTACCCTCTATCGCTCCTCTCCTCAGTCACCATCACTCCTTTACCGCCTCTGAAATCCCAGAAAAGGCAAATGAAGCCAATCTAGTTTAGTTTGCATCACTTACACCAATTCATTAGTCAATCATATGAAAATCAGGCAGTTGCAGACACACTTGATTCAATTTGAAGAAATGCACAGCTCAGCAGTCATTTTATAGAGTGTTATATTGTTCAATGGACAGATGCTAAGCTCATTAAAGGTGGCACAGGATGCAAAATAATGAGGGATGGCATTTACCAAACACTTAATAGTTTGAATTTTTATTTTTAAGTTTTACTTTTTCACACGAGTACAATTACATATGCAGCAGATCCCTACAGAATAAATTGGCTACAAGTTAAAGTTAAAATGGAAAGATGAGCAAAAAGACACCACTACCATAAATAAAGTGGGGACTTGAAAAATTGGTTTGGTTAGTTTACTGGGCTCAATATACAATTTGGTTTTTTACAGATTAAATATTAAAATAACATTGTGGAAATACGTTCATTTGCCTCTGTATTGGCAGATACAAAGGTTGTAGCTCACTGACTGATGCACTGTGAAAAAGAAAAAGTTCAGAAAACTCAAATGTTAGACAAATAACATTTAAATTTTCAGTTTTGCAAGAGTTGTTCAAAGCTAGATTTTTTTTACTGCTGCTAACTCAGTCCAATTTGGATTTAGTTCTAATTGAGGCAGTTTTTGTGAATTATACAAAATAGAGTGTATGGATTGGATACTGGTCTTTAGTTTGCATCGTTCATTTTTGATCACAGAGATGACAATGTGACTCATATGTGACACATCTATAAAAGGACAGCCTATATCATTTAGCTGCCTTACAAACAATGCAAGCTCTAAAGCATATGCTAATAAGCTGTCATATAGCATATATGTGTCTAAATAACTTATTTGGAGGAATTAAAAGAGATGAGTTGAGCATTGAGACAACTCATCATTTTCAATCCCAAGACTGAACTCCTGGTTTTGAGCTTCGAAGGCAATAACTATATGGTTTAGATGAACCTTAAACTGATAAAACTTTAAGGATAAAAGGAATCTGACGGTCTGGTATAAAGTAAACTCGGAGTAAGCCAAGAAAGTTGGTTTCCTTTCTCTCCACAACCAAGTGAGACTTTGAGACCAAGTTGTACCAAAGTTGTATGCACTCGCTGCTGAGACCAGTACTACAAATCCGTATACTCGACCTGACCTGACCCATTTGCTGCTGTTACCAGCTCTCGTAAAGACACATTGGACCCAGTGCTTGTTAGCCTGTTTGACTGGTAGCCTGTGGATAGCTGGGTTCCTGCCGCCTGAGTTGAGTTTGGCAAGATTCACTGCAGTTTATTTGATAACTAGTTTTAGTGCCCGTTAGTATCAATAATTTGTTCATCTGGTAGGAGGCCCTGGGGTCAGATCATACTGGAGACTACGTATCTCATTTGGCCTGGGAAAGCCTCAGGCTCCCCCCAGGAGGAGCTGGAGATCGTCGCTGGAGAGAGGAATGTCCGGATTATCTTGTTTAAACTGCCTCCGCCACGACTCGACTCTGGATAAGTGATTGAAAATGGATGGAAATGGTGAGATTTTTATTTCTGCCATTGTTGAAATACAACACATAAGTTCCAACTGGAGCATCAGCAAAATTATCTCAGTGAATTAAGTAAAACACTAATTGATTTCATAACTTATCAGCTTTATGTAGCCTACATCTTAACATTTTGGAAAGGCAATAAAGCATAAAAACATTTACTTCCACTCAACACCCGCTAGTCCTGTTAGTGGCCCTGCACTCAGGCTGTGCTGTGCTTAACATTCACACAACCAAAATAACTGAAATTTTCACGTAATTCTATTTAGAGGTCTAGACATAGAGTAATCCTCAAACTTCGTTGAAATATGAGAGATGAAACTTTTTAAGACAACTTGGATGATAGGTTCTCAGAAAAAAAAAGGAAATTTGCCATTTCACAACAACTGAGTAAACATCCTCCACTGTTGAAGATCATGGGACTAAAGGCTCTAGATCAGCCACTGAATAAGCCTTGAGATGAGATTAGTCAAATGTCGTATCTCATTTGTAACCTTTACATCACCGAGATGCACACAGCTCTCCCTAAAATCCTTTTCCTTTATATTTCTGTTTATGTTCAGGTTAAACAAACAAGACTAAACTTTTGAATAACGTGAACCCTGCGAGTGTTTAAATGTGTATTTCTCACATTGGGCATGGCCAGGCCAAGTGTTTCCCTTGCCTCAAGTCTTCAAGCCGAGCTAAGCTAAATGTCCCCTGGCTTCGTTGTGTACTCAGACGGAATGGGATTGATGTGCTGTTTTTTTTTCTCAGCATTTGTGTGTGTGTATTTGTGTATATGTTCTTTTCCTGAGGAGGAAATCTGAAAATGAGAAAAACAAGACCATTATCGAGGGGGGGGGGTAATATAACAGCTGTGTCTGCTGTACTTCAAGATTCACCTCATTTTCCATTTGTCTGTGGTCTCCAACCCTTTATCTCAGCTGCTCTTCTGCTTGTTTAAAGAGTGTTTCACTTGATAACAGCTTTCAAATGGGATGTCAGCACATTTAGAGTGGAAAACAGCAGGAGCATAAAAGATAGTACTGAAGATGTTTTCTGAGATCAAGTCTAGACATCTGTTCTTCCCAAAATCCTTCTATCTCCTCGCGTTTGTGTTTCTCTCCTTATCTCTGCCTGTTGTTTTTCTCTCACTGTGTGTCTTTCTCCTGTTTCCTCGTCTTCTCCAGCTGGTATCATCTCTTTTTCTCTCTCTCTTCCTGCTCCCCCTCCTCCCCCACCTCCCCTTGTGCCCCAACAAGTGTCTTATATTTCCAATGATGATTTGGCTCATAAATCTTGATAAAAGCCACTGGCTGTTCCGTTTTGGTGGAACAGGAAACTCTTGCAGGAGCAGGAGGAGAAGGAAGATGAGGAATGACTCTCCGTTGTGAGGTTGTCCTGTTTTTTCTGTGTTTTCCATTTTGATGGTTTCCTCCGGGAGAGAGCATTTCTGTATATTAAGAGTACCTTTTTCCTTGGAATTCACACGAGGGATCCGTACAGGTGCTCTTTGTCGTCATATCTGTATTTGGTCAGCCACCCTGATATTTGTATCTGTTTCTAACTCTTCAGCAGAAAACCAGTGAGAAAGAAAACGTCTCTCTATTATTGACCCAGCAGACTGGCAGAGGAACAGAAATCAAACCTGTCTCCTCAAATTACATCAATAAACTACTAATTTGTTTGGCAGGAAATAGCCGTTGTTTCTGCCAGGATTATCTTCAGTCGCAGCAACTTTGTTTTGAGTAAAGCTCTATGTTTTGTAAAGCAGTCATTGGGGGGTGATCGGGATGGGGGGTGGCCATACAAAGAACAACACTGTCACCTGACACTGAGCATTCAGATTAAGGCAGCAGAGGCATTTTTTGGTCAAGGTCTGGGAAAGAATGTTTTCAGTTAAATGTTAAGTAAACCTATCCTCACTTGTTCTCAAAGTCACCGTTGATTTTTTCGATATTAATGTGAGCCTATGTAACTTTTTAATGAAGATAAAACACAATCCTCTACTTCTCTAGTTAAAAAAGATATTCAATTCAGTAAACTACGATTCTTATGCTACTGCAGCTTTACTTGGTCTGGTATGAACAGGAGCCGATGTTGACTAATGTTAGTTAACTTTAGATGTCGCTGTGTAAAACTGTTAAAATGTTATTATGTGACATGACTGAGTCAGTTTGATGACTTCTTATATGTGCGCCACTGTTTCCCTATGTTTTACTATGTCGCATAATAACATTTTAACAGTTATCACAAAGCACAACAGGCAAATGAGTCAAGAGGATCAAAGTGTAATTGCCACTTATGCCAATAGCTACATGAGTCGGTGTTGAATTCCATACAAACCTCATGAAAAGTCTTAACTGGTTTTCCACAAAACCTGTAAAAGAGAATATGAATCAAAGCATGTCTCCATCCACTGCTTGATCCAATCCACTTGATTGAGATAAACAGTTGGAGATGCTAACCCTCGGGTCAGGTGCCATTAAACCACTGCTGAGGGAGAGGGCACAATAAGATGACGTAACTAAAAGAAGCGCCAGCCGAACCTTAAATCATTTAAAAACCGCGTGATGCATCATTGCATTTCTGTTTATTTCATGTATTAATCTGAGAAAGATTACATTCTCCACATCAAATTCACACAGATGTGATTTTTTTCGTCTGTCTCAGTTTTTCATCTCTGCGGAGCAGGAACTCCACTGGATGTTTAGGTGACATGTTTCAGACCTTTAAAGACTTCTTTGTACATTAAGCCCGATATATCCACTTTTCTAGCTCCGTCAAGTGTAAAAAAGTTTTTTACATTTTGACTTTCAAATTTCCAAGAGTCTTAACTTAACTTAACTGGTCTTAAACTTAACCATAAATACACTGAAGATGCCTCAGTTTCTGAGTGGATATTGTTCATAAAACAAATAAAAAGTGTTGCCAGTTTTGCGGATACATTCATTAAAAATGTTTTTTTTTTTTCTTAATGTTGTTGAGAATTTTCTTCCTCTGAGTTCAGAATAATGCAGCTCAGAAGGAACGTAGCTGCATTTAAAAATCATTTATTATGCTCCATATTTCTATGCTGGGAGCAACCATAAATCACTCTCACCCAAACAGATGCTCATGTTGCATTCGTGGGGGACACATCTCCATAAACACTCCTCCCTGTGGTGGCGATGATGTCAACGTGCAGGTGCAGCAGTGAAGGATGAACCACTAATGGCTACCTGTCACTGCCTTAGAAATCTCTAATTGGTCCACGTCATTACGAAGCAGCTTTGACTCGCCTCGTCTTTGTCTCCGCGGACCCATTGTTCTGCTGGGCATTTCGTCTGTAAGCCTATGTTTCTGTAATAATGACACAAATTTTCTCCGAGCAACAGTCACTTCTCCCTGCTGTTTTTAGATCTTATTGGATGAGGCTACAGCTAATGGTATAGCATTAAGGCAGAGGCAGGCTATTATTAGTAACAGTATTACTAAGGCTTTGATGTACAGCACACTCAAAAGAGACTGTAAGTCTTGGCTTGGCTGCAATTATTTCCCTGGCTGGAAAATGACAATGAGTGCCGGGATATTGTCTTGATGGGGTTTCGGTCACTCAGGTCGGGTGACATGTCCCCTTCACGGATGTTTCCCCCATTCATTTTATCAGGCTTCCAGCTCCATCTTGTATGTTTTCAGGTATAATTTTTAGGCAATAGTACCTGTTCTGCTGGTGTAAAACAAGGCCCACTGAAACAACTGTTACGTTTAATCATGGGAAGGTAATGAAATGATGTGTTTCTCTAATTGTCTGTACAGTCTGCAAAAACCTTTGCTGCCTCTGGTTGCATTTTGGTTGAAGCTCATTTTCAGTTTATCATTGACTCAGTAACTCATTGGCTTGTAGGCACATCATGACATTAAACTGTCTGTGCTAAATCCCACACAATACTGAGTATAGTTTTCTTTACTTATTGCAATTAGTTACAACTTAACACTATTAATGGTCAACGTAAGGTTTACTATTTACCTCTTTGTTTAAAAGCAGCTTGCCCTCTATCCTCTTATTGTGTCTCTTTTTTTACGTTCCATGTAGTTATCAGTGTTAATTCTTTGTTTATCTGCTGTGGCCTTGCCCGACCATCCTATCAGTGAAGCCTTCTGTAAGGTCTCTTTCTTTTTTTCAAATACATACCTTTTGTAGAAGTACATTAACTTTTCTCATCACCCTCATATTGGGGTTTTCATTCAAACTTATTTGCATGTTGGTGATGTGCAGCCTTTTGACACTTTAATGATTAAGTGCTACAGAAATAAATCATATTTGACTTTCAAACAGATGTAAATAAGAAACGGCAGGGAGGCACAGAGGGGAACAGGGCAATAAGGGGCTTTTGTGGCAGAAACAAATATAGGGTAGCTTATTAAATGTGTTCTCTATAATAGGTATTACTATATTAGTGTTAACACCACAGTTAGACTGGGAGGGAGGCTGATTTGACAATATGATGATGTTTGAAATATTATGCATGGCACGTTTTTGTTGTTAACTTGCAGTGGCAGCATTAATAACTAGTGAGATTTGAGTTTCAGGTGTGAACTTAAAGTCCTTCTACACTCAAAAATGTGTTTTGCTTATCGTTACTTCAACCGGAGATTGGACCTTCATTGCACAGAATGTTTTCAGATTCATCTGCTGAAGGACAGATTCCCAGTATTTACCTTAAATCTAGATTTCAGACATCACAGATAGTTTGATGATTTGAGAACCTGCAGCCTCCAGTGCATGTAAACAAGAGTGGATTTTTTAGTGAAAAAGGAGACATGTTGTAGCCAGCAAACTTCTGAAATGACACCATTTTTCATATTCATCTATTCAGGGTTCTTGAATGTAGGGGAGCAGGAGTACATGTCATTTGATTTTTTTTGTTTTTTTTTTAACTCTGACCTGACCTTTTTGTGAAATGAATCAGAAAATATCAGAAACACATTTAATTCAAACAGAACACTTTTATATAACTGGAAAGAAGTCTGTCTGAGGTGATTGTTTTTTTTTCTTATGAAAGAAGTGCTATATTTATGAACTGCTCCAGCCTGGAACTGGTTGGGATGGATGCCAGGTGGATGAAGTATATGATGCCGACACCAGAGACCAGGGTTTGCATCCAGAGTCCTGTCTTAGGTTAGGTTTATACAAGCACATGGTTTTGGTTAAATGTAAATAAACATTTTTTGAAGTCACTGCGAGTTTTTCTTTATTAAACCAGAATACAATTTTTCTCTAAAGTTAACTAAGTTCTGTGAGAAACTAAAAAAACGTAAATATTGTACTACAAGATAGGATATTTTAATAGAAAACAAATGTTGTCTGTTAACATTTTACTAATACATTCAGTATCAACAATTTTGTGATTTGACAAGTACATAAATTAACAAAATCATTATGATAGAAAATGTAATTCACTAACGGTAATGTTTACTTCGAAACACATTTGCTCTTTTAAATTAGCTGTAAATAAGACATCATTTCTAGGGGACAGGGGTTGGTCTGGAGGGGATATTTTACCCTTTACAGGCTGCCAAAACAATTAGCCGTAAAAAAGCTTAGTAATACTTAAATACTTCCTTACAGCGAATCAGTTGGAATTAATTAAAATTGCTAAAGGAAAATACTTATATTACGTATATACGCTGTTCTTTCTTACAGTACCTTATTTCCTCAAGCATAGCAGTTTTAGAACACAATTATCGAGGCTAAGAAAGTATTAAATGAGATCAGGGGAGTAGTAATACTGTCTCAAGGGCCAAAGTAGGCGAGATTGTGTGACAAAGATTTTTCACTGCATTTGGAACTCAGGACAATTTGGTTACATGCTGTATAATTCCTGCAACTGATCCACCAAGATTGCCCCAGTCTGATGAAAGTGGCAGCAGTTCCTCTGTATTGTGACACACAGTAGATCAGTTTTTACAGCCTCCTTCATCCTTACAACTTGGGGAGTGTGTGTATTCGTGTGTGTGTGTGTGTGTGTGTGTGTTTGTGCGTCCTTTGATTAGAAGTGTTATTTACGAGGTTGAAGTGCTGAGTACAGGAATTCTCTGCTGTACACCAAGGAGACCACTACTACCACATGCTTTCTTTACTCTCATACGTTTACACACAAATACACACACACACTCACACACACACACACACAATCAGTATGCTGAGTCTAGGTACTTTCCCTTCCATCACATCCACCCACCCAAACACACGCACACACACACACACACAAACAAACACACCGAGTTACACCAAGGTAAATTTTGTGCACCTTGTGCATTTCTCATTTCCTTCCCAGTGACGTTTTTATTAAAACATAAATTGAAGACAGAGCACTGTGTAAAAAGAACATATTAATTCAGCTGTTGCTTAATTGCTTGAGGGATTGAGGGGTACTCTTCTGTCCAATTTGCTCGTACAATTCTCTGCAAAAGCTCTCAGCCTGCTCCTAATCTGCAAACCAAGTGTTTTGGTTTTTTTTTTTTCTTAAAAGACACTGGATTTATCCTGGGATTAATAGAATGAGAGAAATGTAGCAACACTCAAACACCACTTCTATCACTGTAATCAATTTAGTATATTTTCCTCTTTCTCTCACACTGCCCTGAGCACGCCTGGGTACTTCTTGTGTTTCTTATGAAGTCCCTCACTTTCTTTTGCATATCCCTCCCTGTTTGGGTGAGTGTTTGTGTGTCTCCCCTCTCTAACACACACACACTCACACATAAAGACGCATACTTAAGAATTCATTACATTCACTTGCAGGAGCTTTGATGTGACATAACATTTTTTATTAATTACATTGTATCACGACAGACTGGTCCATGTTCAGAGAGAAAAATCATATCATCATCATTACCATCATGACTCACTATGATCATTTCCACCACGCAAGCATATAACTGTACAAGTTCCTTCCAAGGTTTGATTCTCTTTGCGAGTGTGTGTGTGTGTGTGTGTCTGCGTGTGTTACGCACAGATGGGTGGCATCAAAACCTTTCTTTACCAAATAACAACCTGTTTGCAAAGACAAACATCAGCTGCATCAGTCAGAATATTTCCAGCTTTTAATTACCTTGTATGTTTGTAATACACCTGTTTTGTAATATTCTGAAGAGTGTTTGTTGGCATAGAAATAACATTTTCTCTCTTTCATACAGAAACCTCACGGCGTTTTATCTTCTGTCCTATTTTAAGCCTCTAACAATCCAACCATCCACAAACCATGCAGAATTCCCGTGCCATGGTGGCAGCAGTAAAACCTCTAAATGCAGGGACAAATAGCACAGAATCAAAAAAAATTGGTACTGAAGAGGGGAGATACTGCATATAGCAAAATCCATTTCATTCAATCTTTCTTCCTTTCTTTTTTATAAAATGTTTTTGCAGAGGAGCCTTCTTTTGTGGCATAGGGGCTCCAGAAGCATCCAAGCACAGAGGTAATCTTAAAGATGACCTTTATGATATTTCAGCTCTCTTTGCTCAGACTGTGGTGTAAGGGTTGTGTAAGAGAGAGGGGAGTTAATGTGATAAGGAAAATAACACTCCTCAAATCGGGATGTGTATCTGCGCTGTATGAAGAATATGCTTCAGTCCACTGAATCACATGGTTTAGCCTAAATTCAGCCAAACATTTCTGTTAAAGTGAGGCAACAGATAAAAGAAAATATGTTGGTATTGCTAATAAACTTCTGCAAAACTCAGGCTTTAGTGACTTGTAAGGAGACGAGGGCTGATTTTGAAGTCATAAATAAAACAACCGGGTGATTCCGTAAGTCTTAGCTGCCATGATACCAACCTCAGTCCTACACGACTTGGGTGAAGTCATTTATGAATTGGTGAACAGCGACAAGAAATCAATTCCTGATTCCCACATTGAATCTCATTGCTTTTGAACTAGGATTTAGCTGGAGTCTGGACCCAACCTATGGGTCCCTCCTGACTCACTCCGGCATCAATCAGCCTTCTCCAAACATGCACACACATGCACCCACACACACATACACACATACACACACAAACAAGCACAGTGCTGGGAGAATGAAAAAACATCACTCTTCGTCCTGGGAGCTGCTGTACGTCATTTTGCGTATTTGTGAGTCCAATGCAGCTTCCCAATTCTTTGCCCTCCATATCTATGACAAAAGAAGAAAATAGTACAATCTAGATACTGACACAGTCTTGGACACAGCAGTTAGTGGCGCTTATTTCTTTCAGCAGCTTATTCACATTTTGTACATGTATTTTTGTTCATTCCTCTCGCTGTTACTTCATTTTACAAAAAAAAGAAAAAGTAGCACTTCTAGAGACCAAAGTTTAGGACTATCACGTACAGTATAGGCAGCATAGAAGAGGAAAGTTGGTTGAATAGTCTATTTTACAGTAGGTCACTTGAATAAGAGAGAGAAAGAGAGAAGTCTGTGATTGTCAGTCCCTCCTTTTCTGAGGTGTCCGTAAATACCGCAGTTATTTTTTTCCCTCCCTTTTTTTTTTCTCTGTTTGACCGAAATCTTTGATATGAGGCATCGATGCAAAGACAGGCGATCTCCAACCAGAGTGGTGTCGACAGTTCACAGAACGCTCCTGCGTTGTGCTGACAGGTCTTCATCATAACAAACATCCCTCTCAAAACCTCCTCCTATAACTGTCAAGGCATCACCAACTCAACACAGTTCATTATAAAAAAAAAAAGAAAAAAGAAAGAAAACAGAAAGGAAACACCACAGGTACTCTACTCTTTTGACATCGGAGGCGTTTGCACTGTGTTTGTTTCTCACAGTTTTCTCCTGCTTGCACACAGGCCCTTACACACCCCCCGCTCTGTTATTGCACAGAGATATTGTGTGGCAAGTTTTTTTGAATCAGGTTGAGTGTGTTCGCTCAGTGCAAACTCTACTTGACTATACAGCAGGGATGGATTTGAGGACCTCGATAACCTGCACTGTCAATGCTGCAGCCATTAACCCTTGCATTTTTGCTCTGACAAGTAACAGCAATTTTGCAGTATGTCAAACTAAATCTACATGTTTGCCAGACCGGTGAAGCGACCATCCCTGTCGTAGACTACACTGTACATGAGGACAGGCTCGGTAGCTGTTAACAGGGAGCCTGACATAAAAATACGGTACACGCTCAGGATTATCTTACACATTTTCTAAAACATAATCAGTTTAAACCAGTGTTGAATTTCAATCTGTTTGTTGTTGCAAAAGGCAACTTTAGATATAGAAAGAAATGTACAAAATACTTCTTGATTTATAAATAATAATACTATAAATAAATGAAATCAACATTTTCAAACATCAATACCATCAAGTGCTGTTGTTAATAAACAAATAAGACTGATAATTCCAGACTGATGTTTTACATCTAATTAAAATGGCTGTTAGTCAATCTGCGGTGATTATGACTTTTTTTTTTATATATGTCTGTTAAGAGTAAAATATGCTGCAGTAGAAATGGAAAAACAGAGATTAAATGTGTTTCCTTCCATGCATGTGAGCGGTTTAATATACAGTGTGTCTGCAAGTGTTTGACCAGATATGTGCGCTGTGCTGTCAGTGAGTGAAGTGGTTCTCCATCCTGGGGATGTGTTGTGCATTATTGAGTTTTATTTTCAGTGAAAACTGTTGGTGGACTGCCAGTAAAATCTGTGTGTGTGTGTGTGTGTGTGTGTGTGTGTGTGTGTGTGTGTGTGTGTGTGCGTGTTTGTGTGTGGACAAGGGCAGCCATAGGAATGGATGGGAGTGTGAAGTTGAAGTTGGGGCTTATTAGAACATCTGCAGGCCATAGTAATGACGGATGTTCACTCTCTCACTTTCTCCCTGAGGACATTC
Source organism: Istiophorus platypterus (assembly GCA_016859345.1). NCBI lineage: Eukaryota > Metazoa > Chordata > Actinopteri > Istiophoriformes > Istiophoridae > Istiophorus > Istiophorus platypterus. The sequence continues at coordinate 15,950,518 of CM029115.1, forward strand.
ACACCTCCTCCCTCTCCCTCGCTCCACTAACTACTCTTTCTCTTTAGTCTTTTCTCTACACGAGCCTTCTCTTTTCTACCCCATTGCTTCTGGTCTGAACTCCCAACCCGATTCCTCTCCATTTCTTCCCAATATGCATTATTACCTCTACTCTTATGGCTCCTTTCCACTGCTCTTCAGTCCTCTTTCTATTTTCTTCTCCTCCACCTTGCCTCTCCTCTCCATCCCTCCATCCTTCCTCCTCAGCCATAAAACAATAAGTCTTGAATGTCTGTGAGGAGACTGTGCTAATGGAGCCCATTAGGCCGTAATGAAATATACATTACACCATTACAGAGGACGGGGCCTGGCTAAAGCACTGTGCCGCTCAAATAATAAAACATGCACAATTCAATTTCCTTCTCAGCCCGTTTTGAGTGTCTTTCAGTGTGTGTGTGGAGATGGAGGGATGACAGGATAAGGTATACAGTGTTTGTTTGGGTGTGTATGTGTGTGTATGTATGTATGTGTGTGTGTGTGTGTGTGTGCATGCATCCCCTCTAGCACAGATGTGGTTTTCAAGGATGTCTGAGTGCTGAGAGCCTCGATGATTTAATATGGGTTGACCAAATGAACCACACCTTCTTCAGCGCAGTGCCGCTGCCCAAACATCAGATCTTGATCTGACCATCCAAAAACCCAGCCTCCCTTGGCAACCTTTAATCTCCCCCCTCACCCCCACCCACACCCACTCAACACCAAGACCTTGCAATTGTCGGACAGCTGTGGAAGAATGAATCAATTGACCTACGACACGTGCGCTTGACATCACAAGTCAAGCATCTGTCACTTTGGTGGGGGGCTGGGGGGGGTGTGGTCATCATGTTACCCTGTACTGTGTGACAGTGTAGTCTAGGCCTAAGCAAAGTAATATGTAACAGATAACAATGGTAAAGTACAGTATGTAGATATGAGTGCATATATCCCCAAAAAATTATGTATATTACTCCTCTGCATGAGGAGATATTGTAGATCGGTGCCAGATAGATCAAGCCTTTTTACATTTCTAATATTTGTCATTCAGTTACAGTGTAGTTGAATACCTCAGCCTTCTTTCTGAATTTTTTTTTTTCACCACAGCCGCTCAGTTTAACCTCAGTTGGTACTGATGTCCATTTTTTTTCTTTTCTATTTTTTTGTAATCCCCAAGATTGGCTAACCAGAAATCATCCCATCTGACAGGCAGAAAACCAGCTTGTGTTTACTTTTCCTCCTTTTTTGGTCATTAGTCTGTTATAGTTGATCTACATTATTTTAACCAGTGTTGTAATCATCACTTGTGTAGTCTTTTTTCTGCAAGCCATGTTGGATGAATACTGACATTAATACTCATGTACAGTTCCGAGACACAGACAGAAAGAAAGGACAAATCAAAAGACAGGGTGAGAGGGGGAAACACAGTGTCTTTATGGCTCAACGTGTCACAGAGCCATTTTCTCTGAAATGTCTGACTGTTGTGCAGTCTCATATTTACATGCAAAGGATTGAAGCTTCTGGAAATCCTCCCCAGTGCTGCACCTTCTATGAAATTTCAGGATGCTTAAACGAGTCTTGTTGTCCGACAGGCAGCGGCCGATGAGTCACTAAATTTAAAGTCTGTTCAATCCGGTTTCATCAATTTAGCCCCAGTTGGTTTAAAGCATTTGAAAAGATGTGAGAAGCTTTTTTTTTTTTCGCTCCAAAGTTAAATAACTCTTAGTGAATGTCTCTTCGGGAGGGAAGGAGTAGAGATGCAGAAAGGAGAGGAAACTGTTGGGGAGAATAAAGGTGACCGGGGAGGAGCTGAAGAACTTTCTGATTGCCTTTAAGAGTTTGATAATAGCTTCACATCCTGCACAGCGGTACCTTACACACACACACATGCACACACGCACACTTCATTAACAGGTATCACTGTGACCATCCTGGTGCACGCGCGAACACACACGCACACACACACACACATCTATATATGCAATCTCAAAAGCACTTACATACTTACAGTTACCATCCTCATCTAAGCACATCTCTCTCTCTCTCTCGCTCTCTCTTCTCTCTCTCACACAAACACACACACACACACACACACACATCCAAAACTCTCCTCCATCTTCCTGTTTCCTTCAGCCCAGTATATCCAGGTATACAGGAGAGGCCTTGGCCAGATTGAGGAGCAGACCATGGATTTCTTTTATGTTGAGTCTCATGTGCGGCTCTCTCTGCCAGCAGCCCAGCATCAGGTCGTACACTTCTTTAGGACAGGTCCTGGGGCGCTGCAGCACCCTGCCCTGGGTTATACACTCTATCACCTACATAGGAAGACACAGGGAGAAAGAAAAGAAAAAAAATACCAAGTTTACCATCAGCAGTAGTGTTGGCCCAGGATCAGGAACAAGCCAAACAATTCTAGCTGAAATCCATAACTTTCTGCATTTTTCAAACCCCAGTGAAGATGATTGAGCATCTGCTTGGTTAAGCTGTTTCACCTTGCTGCAGTGGCAAACAGTGAAAATGTCAGAGTGAATATATTATTTACTGAACTTATGAAGTTACACTGCACTAGAGTTGTCATCCAGACAAGTCTGAAACAGTTTCTCGATAACACTGGAAAGTCTCCACCTATGGATTTACCTACATAACCTTTAGAATGAATTTAGAATTCATTTACTGTTTCAGCACACTTCATATATTCTCTTATATACTAATTAAAAAAATACAGATTCGAGCTTCAAAACTACTTTGGGATGAGGATTTGTGGATCAAGAAGATGACAGTTTTTGAAACCTAACTGCTGTATAAAGAGGGGAGCTCTCCTCAGTGCAGGGATTATATATCATCCTCTGTCAGTAGTTACGAAAATATCTATACTGTTATTTGCCTGCAATATAATTAAGCCTTTTATAATTTCCTCAAACATTAAATACACCCTGTTGTGTGTGTGAAATGAATACCAATTAGTAGCTTCTATTAAGCCCCAAAAAGCATCTGTGTCCTCCAAATCACTATAAAACCATAAAAAAACAAACTGTAATTCCCTGAGGATTATCATTAGGTATCTCTACATTATTAAGGATCCAATATGTAAGAGTGTTATCTTTTTGCCAGTCAAGCTGTTACCAGCTCCTTTTCATTGTGTGATGGGAATCGGTTTGTTAGGGTCTCTCTCTCTCTCTCTCTCTCTCTCTCTCTCTATATATATATATATATATATATATATATATATATATATATAATTTTGAAACAACAGTCCACATCCTGCGTGGCAGCTATCTGAGCATCTGACTTGGGTCAGGAGGTGAGTGAACTGTGAATCAGTATGGAAAAGAAGAATGTGAAAGGGGCTAAAGGTTAGTTTTGGATGTAATTAGAAGGAGTCTAGCGAAAAGGGACTACTGACATGGTTAGAAAGCTGTAACCGGAGTTGAGGTCATATGATGGTTCACGTTGCTGAGGCTAAGGAGAAGGTGAAGGTGAAGGGTTGAAAGGCCCTGATACAGCTGTGGCTTCTTGGAAATCCATGGCTTTGTTTTCCAAGCCATGGAAATTGGGTCAAGACCCTATGTTTAGTATAGGGAATATCTGTCAGCGCTATTAATTATTCAGAAGCAACAGCCAGTTGTTTACTAATCTATTCAATAAAAAATGCATTTAATACTGTAGTATTGCTGAAATGTCATTCATTTAGTCAGTCGACATAAAATTGAAATATCTTCCCTTTTTGTGTCTGGTTTTTACATATTTCAAAGTACCTGAGAGCATCACATATGTTCTGTAGCAGCTTGTTCCACCTCATATGACACTTAAAACTGAGTGAGATCTTCAGAAGTAATAATCATTGGGATATCCACTGGAATTTAAAAGTTATGTGAGTTTATAAAACTGTTTGGCTGCTTAGAATGAGTTTGTATTAAGTAACTCACAGGCATGCCACTGCTTGTTATGGGGTTTAAATGGCAACTGTCAAAAGAGCCGAACAGTCACTGGTTCCACATTCTCAGATGTGAGGATTTGATTTATTTTCTTTGTTTTATATCATCATATATTGTGTATCGATGGAATTTTGTCTGTTTGACAGACAAAATAAGCAAAGACATGTTGCCTTTGGCAAATTAAGGAATTGACATTACTCACTATTTTTGTATATTTTTATAGAATGAATAATTAAGTGAGAAAACAAGTGTTTGTTGCAGCCCTAATGTTTGATATTTGTTCTTAGTGGAAGTCTTTAATTAGAGTGAATTCACTGGCTATTTCACTGTATGCCGTTTGTAAAGAAATACTGGGGGAACCGAGCTGAGCTCTACCAAAACCAAAAGAACAGACACTAGGTTGTAGCAGTGCCGCAGGACCATAAAATTCAATGTGATCCATGACAAAAAAGGGACATTTTGTGAGTCCTTTTGAATAGCAGCGTTTCAAATTCCCTTCCACTCACAACACAAGACGCAGCCGCTCCTGCACCGGCCTGACAGCAGTGCCAGACAGCAGTGCTTTCACTTCTGCTAAACTGTGAATGGTGAGCGGAGCGAAACCTTGGATCCCCAGCTCTGTGTCGTACTTCTCAATTAATTCATGCTATGATAAAATGATACAACAACTTATTGAGTTTCTAAGCGATATGCCTTAGGCTTATACTGTATAAGGGGATGACTCTGGTCAAAGGATTTATAAAATGTATACATAAGAGAAACTTGCACTAGGAGTTGATCAAATATTTAGTTATACATTTACTAAAGGGCTGTTTCCTCATATCTGGGGGCTGCAATATCTTATTTGCCGTTACTGGTTAAGCTGAGAGTGATTTCAGTTTGCTTTTTACTATTGACTGTACTCCTTTTTGTTGTGAGGAATCAGTTATCTACACAAGCCTGATGCTCATTCACAGGAATATCCTAACTTTGCACTAGAATTTCTACATTCTTCTTTTCCATGCTGATTCAGAGTTCACTCACCTCCTGACCCAAGTTAGACGCTCAGATATCTCCTACGCAGGATATTGACTTTTGTTCACACATTGATATATATATATATATATATATATATATATATATATATATATATATATATATATATATATATATATATATATCAGACCCTTAATAATGTATAGATACCTAATGATAAGTGTGGTGTTCTTAAAATGGTCATGGTTTGTATTAAGTGAATTTGCTGTATTCTGCACCTCATTATTGGAGAGCTGGTACCAAGGCTGTTTTCCATAGGTGAAGATCTCCCAGAGAACAACTCCTAGACTCCAGACATCACTTTCTGTGGTGAACTTTCTGTACATGATACTTTCAGGGGGCATCCAACGGATTGGTAGCATGGTGTGACCTCCAACCTTTTGAACGCACACACACAGGCAGACACACACACACACACACACACACACACAAACAGGGAGAGAGGAAGAGAGAGTGTAAAGTTAATATATCTTAGAGTGAACGGAAGAAAGAATAAAGATTTAGAGGGCTGTTAAGCATGTTCAGAGTCATCCCATCCTCTGACAGACATGTACGCTTTATATTCAGTTCTCTTCTATTCATTCCTATTATGAGACATCATGCATTTCGAAAGCACTGTCACGCAGCTTGTCCTGTTTCTCACAAGTTTCACTCCGAAATTTCAATACATTTTTAAGTAGCGCCACTAACATTTCATTCCTCCAAACTGCCGCCTGAGGCATTTAAGTGAGTGAGGTATGGTGGTATGGCGCAATGGACTCCATCATCTCCCGGACACTAAAACACTTCACTCCTGATCGGGTACACTTGTGAGAAAGTATTGCTTTACATTCCCTAAAACAATATATTGGGCTAATTAACTGGCCATCGGCCACAATTAGAGGATACAAGGGAGAAATAAATAGTCTGTGATCAGCCAACAGATTAGATACCTGATCAGGAAACAATTCAAATGTATGCTATAAAATGAGTTTCTGTGTTTGAGTCTTAGTCAATATTTTAGCATATCCATTTCAGATCCAGCCTAGACTATTGCAGAATATGGTATCATACAAGGGAAATTTAAGTAATGGGAAAATGTTTTACTTTGACCTTTTAAGTATCTGTATCAAACAATGCAACGAGTTCCAGGGATAATCGGAAATAAGAAATCCGCTGCCAACGAACTCACAGGCTCCCTGAGACACAGCTGATCATTTCATTATGTTCCAATGTGACCCAAGCCTTTACGGCCAGTTTGATTGTCATATTTCTTTTGATGTTTTCAATTTTCAACACTGACAGCTCATTTCTGACTGTAGCCTTGAATCAGGTCAGTGTTGCAACAGAGGTAAGAGCCGCAACAAACTTTTCATGCTGCACCAGCGACAAAAAGTGAGTTAACACCTCAGCCAAAGTAAAGTCTATCAGGTGATTACAGTACTATGTTTGGAAAAAAGCCATGATTTAGATATTATGTCTCAATGTCAGTCAACCATAAAAACAGAGAAAACTGTAGGTTTTAACCCTTTAACGTACAGTTTCAGAGACCAAACCATTTAGCTACTTGAGGGAGAACCCTTGAGTAGCTTTAAAGTTGGAAAGATCATCTTGCTTGTCATTAAGCTATATGATGGTTACAGTGAGTGAAATATTCAAACAAAGTCATACCATCCAATAGGAAATATTCTAAATATCTTATAATCAGCCTGACATATATACTATCTTAGGAAATTTTGGGGAACTCCTATCAGGTCAGCCAAATTTAAGAGGCTAAACATTAAAATATGTCAGTGCTTGAATTTTAAACCCTAAAATGTTCAGAGTAATGCTGAATGAAACCAATGTGGAATGATCTCGGTCTCTCCCATATTTAACCTCCCCTCCCCCATTACTTCTTCTCTGCACATGAATCTACTGACCATTCCACGCTCCATTGCTCCACACAGACAGCACTATCTATTTTCTGAGGTTTATGCCCGTTATTAATGGCACGGTACTCACAGCTAGCCTGTTTCTATGTTAGTCAGTGGGTTATTTAATGGAATAATAAAATGTGCACCGTCACATAGATAGCCATCAGGTTCACTGGTACGTCCGGGGAAACATATCTACTTCCATCTCTGCGGCTCTTACTCTTCATAACCAGGCCCGTCGCTTCTCTCTCTGTAACACCATGTCTCCCTCCTTCCCTCCGTCTGTTTCTCATTTACATTTCTCTCTCTGTTTCTGTCAAATTTCAAATGTCCTTTATTGGCATGATTGGTTCTGCCAAAGCAGTGTACAAGGGCTATAGTTTAAGAAAGATAGTACAGAATGCAATTTTTTTTAAAAATGCAACATATAGTTTAAATTATGTTATATACACAACAACACACTATACAACACTATCTATACAACAACATGCACATTTTCTTCAACTTTTGATATCCTTAATCCAAATTCTAACATTGCGTTCTCAAATGTAAATCTGAAACATATTTTCTGTGTCAAAGATGACTCCTTGTTCATGACCACATACATATACTGTAATGCAATAGATACTCTGTAGTTCACTCTACTGTGACAAGGAGCTGTTGCACAACAAGTTCTTTTTCTTATCTTAAGATAGCTTAGCTTGCTTATGCAGAAATTGTTTAACAATGATGTAAACTGGGAAGATTTTAAATCACGTCATAGATCGATAGATAGATAGATAGATAGATAGATAGATAGATTGATAGATCGATAGATAGATAGGTAGATAGATAGATTGATAGATAGACTTCAAACTCAAAAAGAGAAAAAAGAGAGCTTGTCTTAGTTTGGATACACAGAAGAACAGAAGAATTCTGATTAAATGACAGACAGTAGATATGGTGATCTACTGTAAACAGATAGTGATTTTGCACAGAGCCATTGTTTATTCTACTATATTCTGTAGTCTTCTATATGTAGTTTTCTTACAGTATTTATTCACTGATGTGTCTGAACCTGTTCACATCCATTAGTCTTTTTGTTTTATTCATCACTGCTGATCAATTCCCCCAATGTTCTGAAATATTAATAGAGAGCTCTTGAACTGCAGTGGTACATTATTTTTTATGTTTGTTAACTGTGCGTGTGTGTGTGTGTGTGTGTCTGTGTGTGTGAGGGAGACAGAGAGAGAGAGAGAGAGAGAGAGAGAGAGAGAGAGAGAGAGAGAGAGAGAACGAGGACAAAAGAAAAGGGCACCCTCTTAAACAAGGCTATAACAAGACTGAATTGAAAGAGGAAAGAAAACAGGAAAGACAACATATGAGGGAGCAGGAAGAGAAAACCTCAGATTAAACGTTCTTGTCACTGGGGTGGTGGGGGCATCGAAAATTAAGAAAATCACGTGAACAGTGGAGCAGACTGAAGACCGAACGCTTTTAAAGACGTTCATTGGCAGCGCATCTCTCTCCGTCATCAGCTCTGTCTCTGTTTTCTCTTTGTTGTCAGGAGTTTCGTCATCAGTCTTTGTCTCCTTCGCTGTTCCCTTCTCTCTCTCTCTCTCTCTCTCTCTCTCTCTCTCTCTATCGTTCGCACAATCTCTAACCATCTCTAATTCACCCGTCTGTCTCTCTCCCTCTCCCTGTCTTATAAATATGCATCATTTCAGCTAGACCACTGGCTGAGTGTTCCAGAAAAGCCTAAAAAAAAAAGAAACAAAAAGAGGACAAATAATGAAGCAGAGGAGGCGACGAGCTCCGTAGTGAACTCCTGGAGGCTGCGGTATCCATGGCAACTGGAGTGGTTAAGAAAGCATTATGGGATATGGAGTAGGAGGAGCGTTTGTGACAAGCTCCACCTACTCTTTGTTGCACAGGAACCCTACCTTAATTACCCTCTGTGTTGCTATGGAAACAGAAACTCTTTCCAAGAACGCTAGTGCCTATGCATACGTGTGTGCATGTGTGTGTGTGTGTGTGTGTGTGTGTGTGTGTGTGTGTCTGTCTGTGTGTGTCTGTGTGTGTGTGTTTGTGCATTGGTTGGTTTTATGTTTAATCCCTGGAAAAAAAGAACATGTTGTCTTGGTCATTTCAGATACGGTGAAGTGGTTGACATATAGGTTCATATGACGTGCAGTTGTTCAACCCTGTCTCTTAGATTTCATGTTTATCTGCAGCTCATTTTCATCTAAAAATGATTTTTTTTTTTTTGAAGGACATTTCACCCTAATTAGATCATGTTTTCTATTCCCATAAAAAGGAAATTTTGGTAATTTACATTTGTCAAGACACAAATATGTTGATACTGAATATATCAGTAAAATCTTAAAATACAACATATTCATTTTACACCATGTTTAGGCATTAACCAAAATTCTTGCCCTGACCTTAACCAAAGTGGTCTTGTTGCTTAAACCGAACACAGATGGGACTCTGGGGGTGAATCCTGGTCTCTGGTGAGACAGTCGATGGTTCTGATACTCGCAAAAGAATGTTGCTTCTGAACATGGTCCAGCCGGTGATCGCATGTTAATCTCATTGATGTGGCCTCTAACGTCAAATAAAACTCCAGCAAAAACAATCTGATGTTAGGATTTTCAAATCGCTTAACTGTCAAGTTAAAAACAGCATGAATTCTTAGAGTAGCTACTGTATTTTTCATGGAAGTACCGAGAAGATTGAAATATTCAGCAGGCATATGCAGGATATTGTGGCAAATTTTTAAAAATCACACCGATGTCATTAAGTATGCAATTAGTATTAATTAGTTTAATATTCAAAGTAACATGATCGAAGGCTGAACTCATGTTCATCACTTAGCTCATATGTTTATCTAAAACCTGGAAAACACGTGAATAAAGTATTAATAAAAATTATGTAGGGAAAAAAATTATTAAACGATTTCAGGTACTTTATTTATTTTTTTGTTAGTATTAGCCATCAGGGAGGGGTCTGTTTGTTCCTAAATTTGTTCTACAGCATAGACGGCAACATTTTTAAAATCATCCACACTCATCCTCAGTTGCCTAAATGTTTGCACAGTACTGTACTTGATCAAGTGTTTTGAGATTTCACATTTTGAAAGCAGAAATGATTGACTGACTCATTTCAATGTCGTCGAACATTATGTTTCTAGCTGCAACCGCTGCCACATTTGCATAGCAGTTAGTTTTAACTGTCACCGTTACATTCAGCCTTTTGTCAGATCTGTGACAAGCGATGCCCTTGATGGAGCATTACCATTTGTATTTTTTTCATTACCATTGATTTGTAATTTTTTCTATTTAGTTCATTTGAAAGGGAGGTCTACAATGTGCGAAAGGCTGAATCCGAATGCAAGAAAAAAGTTACATGACTACCCTATGTATACACTCTAGATATTTTAAACCGCTGTACACTATACGTGTTCTACAACCAACTAGTTTCATTTGGATGCTCTTACTTATATCAAGCAGCTGTCAATCCCACTGTTTCTATTGAAATTTTCCGTTAGCACATAGAAAAACTGAATAGTGTAAATTTGAAAAGGTTTTTACACTTGGCTGAGGTTGAAAAGTTAGTGTATCAGCAAAAAATGCAAACAAAGTGCAATGTACTTGAAGCATTGACTTGCTTCTGCTCCACCGGAGAACCAATACATTGGGAAAATTTCAGATGTGACACTGTAACCTTCCCCCATTTAATTAAAAAAATTGCTATGTACTTTGTTTTAGTCGTGTTTTCCAATAGTTTCAGTTTTTGGAGGTTTGACTGACACTCTGTTAATTATGTCATCCATTTGTACCCTCGTCTTCTGCAGTGATTTATTACATGGTATTCAATGGCACCCAACAAGAGAATTTAGCACCACCAACTATTTATTTCAATGTAACCAACTCCTATTATTTACATAACAGTAGTGGATGCAAATGTGTATCAAATAATATTTTCCTCTTTGTGTTGATGTGTATCTTGTCATGCTGGTGGCGTTTTGTCTGCCTGTATTAACACTCACTCCTGCACAGATAACTGCTCTGCTCCGCTCCAGGAGCTCAGTTCGTCTATTTTGGTCAGGACCCAGAGACTGTTCAGCTCCACTTTGTTGTCACTGTTTCCCTATATGTCCCTTTTACCCACCCCAACTCCAACTCCAAGTCCGGCCCCACCCACAAGCCCACAAGGGCTCGTGGTTTGAATCCAGGCATCCTTGTATGTCTTCTAAAGCATCTGGCAGGTTCACTGTGTAACAGGGGATTCAATGACGTCATCCCAGCCCCTTCGGTCCTACGCCTCTGCTTCTATTTCCTACACACATAAGCACAGTGGGGGGGCTCCAGTTCTTCTATGACTCATCCTGGCTCCCGTCTGACGCAAGAGCATGACTGCGTGTCTGGTATCCCGCAAGTATTTGTGATATCCTGCTCTGTGGCCATGTAAGCTGCGGCTCCTATACGTTTCAAAGTGACTTTCCTGTAAATTGTCCTCGCTACAGGCTGCCCTGCTTCCAGATCCTACCTCTCCCACCTCAGCATGCGTATGTTCCTTTATTGCTCCTATTATCACCTTTTCCCCTTTTTCTATATTTTTTTTTCTCTTGTTTTGGCATCCAACTCCCTTTCCGCCCTCTTTCTATTTTCCCTCTCCTCCCCGCATCTCTCTCTTTTCCAGCTACTTTGCTCTCTTCATCCCTTTGACACCTTCCTAACTCTGTCTCCCACACTTCCATCGCTCTCCTTCTCCCCCTCTCTTTCTCTCATACTGCCTTGGCATACTAAACAGAAGTTCTCTGATTACTTTTCTTCCTGAGAAACGTTGGCTCACCACCGCTGCCTTCACCCGTTGCTATGACTACAGCCTCGGCACTTAGCTTTATTGAGGAGAGGTGAAAGGAAGGAGGAGGAGGAGGAGGAGGAGGAGGAAGAGGAGGATGGGGGGGGGCTGCTGTGTGTCGTCACACAGAGGTAATACAAAAGGAAGCCAGAGAGAGAGAGAGAGACCTTAATTTTTTTTTATATACTTAATTTGATGCCATTTACAACTGGCTATTCCAAATGTGATCATTACAGAGTTCAGAAAAAGTCCAGTGAATAATCCTTTTTCCATGTGCTTAGAGCACAGATTGTGGCCATGTAGATGTTGAATTTTTGAACTTTTTAACATTTTGGCTTTGCTCTGGGGTCATGAAAAGTTTTCTACATGTGGTGAATTATGATTAAAATGTAAATTAGTAGCAATTAGGATTATCTGTTAACAGTTTCTCTGATCATGAGAAACAGGAAAAGTATACATAGAATTTTCACTTCTAATATCAGCAACCCACTGTCATGGATACAAATTATAACTTCTATTGATCTATATGTTTTTTTGGCAATATACTAGATATCGCATATATAAAATTGAAAATATAATAAGAGAAAGAGGCCAATGTTCCAACTATAATCTAGAAAAGTACTTTTCCTAGAAAGGGAAAATGGTATCTTTTTGTATTTCTTTAACTACACTAAGCACTTTTTTTCAGTGTTATTACTTTGGCAGCATATAAAGGCTCGGTTTTATATAAAATATAAAATTCATCAATCAGTGCCATAACTGAATGATATAACCATCAAATGGCCTATAGATCCTTGTGTTATCGTTACAGTATTTGTTTGAAATAGAGATTTATTTTCTTGTCACTGGTGGCTGCCTCTTCCCTCTTTCCCTCTTCCACTTCCTCCCTGATTTCTCTGTCGCTGTCAATCATGTCAGTTTGTCACAGTGGACAAGAGAAAGGGAAGTAAAAATGGACAGTCACTGTCAATCAATAAGGTCAATTTATTAGATTTCTGCCTTTTGGAAAGGTGACAGATTGCTGTGCAGAAGAAAAAAAAAACATTCTTAGCTGTCTCTTGTACCTCTGGGTTATCTTGACGCTCAAAGTAAAGCTGCTAAATGTCCCTGCATTCACATGCTCACACACAGACACACACACACACACAAACGAACCACATTTCCTCTCTTTTTACTTTTTGCAGAGCAACCATTTCTACATGGTTCCTTGAGGTAGGTGCGTGTTTGTGTTATATTCCACTGCCCAGAACTCACTGCAGTGTGAATAGATTTATTGTATGCAGTACTGAATATTATTGTGTGACATGTTGTGTGTGACCCCGCATTTTATATGCTGATTCTATCGGGCTCAAAATATTTGAATAGAAAACACAGTCTTATAAGACTGAAGTTAGTACCACAAAAATGTGTCAACTATAAATTGAACATTTTAGGACTAACCAGACTATGGGCAATTTGTAGAAACATGGCTATTTTGTTGGTATAATATTCTAGAATTTTTTGATGTATTATGTGTTTTTCAACTGAGATACAATAGAATTAAAGTGGGCTTATTTCACTGTCACAAATTAAGTATTTTTCCAGATATTACAAACAAAAGCAGTTTCAACTTATGTCTCTAAAATACTTCCAGGTTTGCACTCAATATTTCGTTTGCAAAATCTTCAGTAAAGAAGATAGGAAACACATATCATACAGTACTGTCAGTATTATGTTAAATCAAAGAGTTCATTTACAGTTTATGGAAAACGACATGCTAAAAATAATCAGATTAGATGCAATTTTTTAAAAAGGAAATTGTTTAATAGGTTATAAATCTTTTACAAGTTATGCTGTGTCTGATTGGTTGTTCAGAAACCATCACACTTTTAAGGGGAGTTTTGGATTTTATTTTTGTAATTTTAAGAAATAGTTTTCCATTAGAGAAGGGTATTAAAATGTGTCTGTGCTGGTCATGTAGCTCTCTCATTAGCCAGGTCTCTAGTGATCAGGTGATTCCCTGAATGACAACCAACTGAATATAACAATAGCGAATAAATTATACTATAAAAAACATCAAAAACATTACGACTGTATATATTTGCCCTTGATGGCAAAAAATGCTGCAGTATCTATCTTAAAAAAACAGCTCTTATTTTATACTCGGTATGACTTTAAAATCAACCTAACAAAGCATGCAAGTTTTCCTCCCTCTCCTTGAGTCCATTCAGTAACATACAGTTTGCCATCACAGTTCGCTAAACACGGTTATGTGTATGTTCGGTTTCACTGCACTGTACTCAGTTTAGTTGACTCCGCCGTAGTCCGTCAGTCATGCCCATGCAGGGGAGGAGCAGGAGCAGAGAAGGGACCCATGCAGCAGGGGGGAGGGAGGCTAATTGAAGGCCCAGAAAAGATATCGACACATACACCTACCCTGTAGTAGTCAGTGCTGTAGACATCTCTGGACATACCGAAGTCTCCAATCTTTACCAGAAGGTTCTCGCCCACCAGGCAGTTCCTGTTGGACAACAAACATAACCAAACACAAGCTAAATATATATATAAGTGTTTGTGAAAAATAATAAGGATAATAAAGATAGTTTACTCAAACCAACCCCGTAGGTTGGTAAACCTCTACCACATTTATTATACTCTATTAAAGTTTTGATTTCATTCTGAAATGTTCTACGCTGTTGCCAATTTGCAAACTTGGTATAGCAGAGTTCAGTGAAGAAACTGCACTTTTACTTACTTCAAGGTAGAAGCATTCCTCTCATATCTGGAAATATATAATGACTGTAGGCCCAATAAACTGCAATATACTGCAGCTGAGAGAGTCAGCCCAAAAGACAGTGGCCAAAGCTGACGGGGGAGAAGTGATGAACACGGATTCTGTATAATGGCATCTATTAATTGACTGATCGATTCATTTTACACAATGAAGGAATGACTGAATGATTCTCATGTAACAAAACAATGACATAATAAATGCAAAACAACCAGAGATATATGGGAAATATTCCATATTAATTACATAAAACAAATTTGAAAAAGGAATTGTCTAAAATAATTACTGACAGCTTCTCTTTTATGTCTCTTGGTGTTTATAGATGTTCACGAATCCTTGACTCTATATTGAAAAAATTGTCAGGCTGTCCACTATGATAGGACTGTATTTGTTTGCACATTTACAAATTAGATCCCAGTGACTGAATTTGTCAAGTGCACTATAGAAATCTCATGAAGACCAAAGGGAACATAATTCCTGATCAGGTATATTATATTTCATTGCATTCACAAAAATGTTCAAAAAAAAGTATGTTTTTAATTTGTCATTATCAGGTATTCCACAAAATGTAGAAGGGTGAATTAATGTCCCAGTGTAATGATGTGTTCTTTAAGGCCGAAGAAATAAATACAGAGTAGTACATGACAAACCTAGTGGCCAAGTCGCGATGCACGAAGTGCTGTGATGCCAGGTAGACCATGCCAGATGCTATTTGCTGGGCAATGTGCAGCATCTGAGACTGGGTCAGCTCCACGGGTCTGGTGGTCTGGCCCTCTGCCATCAGAACTGCATCTGGACCGTGAGCCCTGTGCAGTGTCAGGTGGAAAACAAGTGTGGGCCCAGTTATCGTTTGTCAGAGTCATGCTGCATCCTGTCATCTGTGTTTCATGTGCAGTGTTGCTAGCGGTCAGCCCTTTTCAAAAGATTTTTTTTAAAGATTAAAAAAAACAGAAAAAAACAACAGAGGAAACTTCTACTGTAAAATCCACTTTGTCTATTCATCCCCCTGTTTCCATGACAATGTTTTAGAGACATGTAAATTCTTCAGCTGCCATTTGAATGACATTTTTATGTAGTGAAGACAGGAAGAAAGGAAGAAAAGAGACATGCCTGAGGAACTTGTTGAGGTCTCCATGTTTCATGTACTCAAACACCATGATCAGAGGGTCACTCTCCACGCAGACTCCATAGAAAGTGACGATGTGTTCATGCTGAAGGTTGGTCAGGAGCTCAGCTTCACGGTGGAAATCCTTCCTGGCATTTTCACTGGCCTCTTTAAGTGTCTACACACACACAAACACGCACACACACATACACACAAAGAAGTAACATTTTTATAAACTGACAAATGAAAAACTCACACATTATGCCATGAACACTACTGCCAATTAGTCATTTTCACATTGCCCCGAGTCTTCTCCAATTTATTTGGCTGATGTCCACTATGAAAAAAAAATGTAAGTGTCTTGCCTTATAAAAGTGAGTTACAGCAACTCGGCACTCGCAATGTGAAATTACTGGCGCAGAGCAAGGACCGTTACAATGGCAGAGCAGAAAAAAAAAATGAAGACAGTTTATATTAATGTAAGCCATTACAAAGTACAACACTGTTTACATTCATTATGTTCCCCGGTTCCATTTGAGACTAATCTTTGTCTCCTTTCCATGAATAAGGAAATCTCTCAGGCAGGTTGTGTAACAGAAGCATCTGTGACAAAGACAGAGAGAAAAGAGTGTGTGTGAAGGACAGAGAGAGAGAGAGAGAAAGAGCGAGAGAGAGAATGAGAGAGAGAGAGTTGCGAGGAGTGAAAGTGATATGAGACTTGTATTCATTTCACATCTAAAGTAGAAAAATGTTTTAAAAAATTCCTCTTGGCCCTCATCAATAATTGATAGTCTTCCTACAGTGTATGACATGGATATACATTCGCTTTCTACCTCGTGAGCGTGTCTGTTTGTCTCTGCACTAACGATTCAGATGCAAGCTCCTATTACAAATATAAGACTAAAGGACAAGGAGAAGTAACTAAGAAAGCTCAGGAAGCAGGAAATGACCCGTGACCTTTCATCCAGAACGCTGAGATGCCAGAAAATAAGACAGACTCTTAACTCCATCCACATATTTTCTACCAATTGAATATCATGGAACTGAGTCTCAGTCATGTACATTACAGGCTGCAATGTGATATTGCATGATAATGATATGGTGGATTATTACAGTATAGAATTTATTCTCAGTTGGTAATGTGATATTGGACAAATGTGGGAAATCTGGGTTGACTCTCCTCTGATCAGTTCTGAAATGCTCAGAGTGGCAGCCTGTCTTTTCTCAGACCTTTTCATTTTCAGCATGTGTTACTAAATACCTAACTGCTACATGAATTAATAAATTAATAACCGTTAAGAAATCCTTGTTGGTTTCTTATTTTCTAGGAAGCCAGCAAACCACTAGTTATAAATGCAAATATGTTATTAATGAATTTGTACAGAGGATAAGATGTTAAATAATCAATTGGAAGGGTCTCCTTGGTGAACTGAAAAGACAAAGCAAGTATCATCTTTGGAGAGGTTTAACATCAGGCTTAACCTCTCAACCGAAACTTGCTTCTTATAATGGTTTATAACTTATTAACCTTCCCAAAGGGTCACTTATTAAAAGTGGCACTAAAATGCTTCCTGGTCACTACGCAGAGAATACTTTTTTCATTATCCACATTTGACTGATGGCGGTCTACTGAAGCCTCCTCATACATGTACTGTTTGTTGTTTATACACTGTTTTCCTGGTGAAGGAAATCTGGAACACAATATTTAATTAAAGAAAAAAATAAAAACCCTTTCTTTCTTGACGTGCACTGCACCGCTGAGCTCAATCAGCTAACTGAACTGTTCAACGTATTAAATGACCACTAAAAAAAAAAAATTCATCACTGTACTTAGCAAAACATATTAATATTGAATCCAGGAAAGTTACAACAGATTTTCCACATGAGCCAGAACTCTGAACTCAGTGTTGCATTAATTCCCAGGCCAAAAGTCATAATATTGCACTGTTAGAAATCCGGTCTGCGCACATTCAGGTCCCTGGACAAATAAAAAGCAATCAACAGCCTCAAGCTTGGGAATGTAGTGACTCACATTTACATGTGTGAAAGGTCACATTACTGAAAGTGGAAGGTGTTTATGATTGATGGCATGCAGCAGTGCAAATGTGTTTTTATGGATGTGTGTGTGTGTTTGTGTGCGTGTGTGCGTGTGTGTGTGTGTATGTGTGTGCATATGCATACTTCTGCAAATGTTAAACTGTACCTGTAATCGATGGCAGCTCAGTGTATAATATACAGTAACAGTCGTACTTGCTTCTGTATTATTGCTGATGGGCTGATTGATAGCCGACTGTAAAAACAGGACCTTTGAGCTCTATTAGTGACAATTAGGTTATTGTAATGTGTTGTACTGGCAGAACATGCATGACGGAGTGCAACATATACAGTGTGTACATGAGGAGCAGTGAAGGGGAGGCGTTGGGTGGGTTGTGTTTCGGGTGGGGATGGGGGATGGGGGGGGTTAAAGGAAAAACACACCTACTCAACCAAATATGAATTACTCTGCCTTCTTCAACATGTCTGTTTTTGTTGAACAGAGGAGAAAAGGGGTGTAATGAAGATTAAATGGACTGACAAATCTAGGAGCTGCACCGTTTATATTATTTATATAGTTCAATCAAAATGTTGCAGAAATTCCCAGGAAGCTTCGGAAAGTGATTTTAAGAAAACAAAAATCACTTTTCAACCAGATTCCATAATAAGACATCAGCAAGAATCTGGTGCTGACACTACACATCAGAAAAGGCCCAACTAATTAAAACAACAGAAAAAAGGAGCCTTTACAATAAAGGTATCTAACCACACAAGCGGTTTTGATTTTGAGAAGTAAACCCCAAGAATATACTTAATTCATAACACTGAGTTATAGAAGCTGGTGTAACGGAGGTTACTGCAGTCATGACACCAGGACCCTTTGTTTCCAGGACAACATTTTGAGGAAAAATGCCTTTTTAATCTACCCACTGCCATTTTGATATCCATTTTGATAATGAGAGCCATGTCTAAGCAACCTGTTCACCTCTCTGTGTTTCATGTGCTCAGACACCATGATAATTGATGGATTAACAAATGGGTCTATAGGGGCAGAGCCTCTGCATGAAGTAACTGTTAATCTTTCTTGTTTGAAAGTCATAGAGCTCAATTGAAAGACAGAAAATGATCACATAGAGATGCAAAATTATCCCAAAGAGATGCAAAACTACCAAAAAGAAATGTAAAAAACTGCAAAGTGATGCGAACAACCACAAAAAAGAGCAAAACCAAAAAAAAAGATTTGAAACAATCACAAAGACATGCAAACGTTGTTTTGTATTTTGCGTGAACCAACCCTTTAAACAACCCTTTTCACCAGCCTTCATCACATTTTGTCTTTGCTGATACATCAACAAGGGGGAAGAAAAAACAACAGGAGAGAAATAGTGAGTCATGCCAACTGACAATAAGAAGAGGATGAAGAGAGCAGGAGTATAGTACACTGTGTAAGCAGGTGGTACATTAGCTAATTAAAAAAAAAAAATCAAATGAATTGAGAGACTTAAATCAATGACATGACTCTAATGATTAAATGATTCATCTACATTATGTCTGTGATAGCTGTACAGCCACGCCCAAGGCAGTTTTACTATAAGTCAATTTTTTTAACCAGGTTTGACATGCAGTTAGCAACATATACCATCTTTTTCTTCAACTAAGGACTCTGCTTCCCAGGATTTTCAGGTGCATATTTTACAGAGTGCACAAACTGAGCTACATCTAAGCTGGCAGCAAACATCAGTGGGCCAGCAAGCGGTTTAGGGCTAAGCTGAAAGGAAACAGGAAGTGTAGGAAGAGGAAAAGAAGATGGACAGTTTGAGAGGAGGAGAGTATCAGGAGGAAGAGACGGGAGAGGGAGAGAGTCAGGTGAGAGAGAGAGTTAGAAGTGAGGCATGGAAGACAGAGGAAATGGGGGTAAAGGAGGACAAAGGGGGGGGGGGTCTCTTTCACAGTTCATGTATTGTTAATGAGAAGTTATTCACCAATCAGATCCTGTTTCACCGCAGACCAGCAGAGAAATCATGCCTGATGGAGAGATAGGTGGGCGGATATATATGATGGGAGGATGCTCCCTGAGAAACCATTCAATTTGACCCGGGAAGTCAGTGGTTTCAGAGCAATTCCACCTTTCTTGAGAGGAATAACTTTCTAACAATAGCAGAGGAAATGGAGGTGAGGCCATGGCAAACACAGAGTCTAAATATTGTAGAGGGACCATATGAAGGATTTCATTTCAAATGCCATGTATACATTTCAGGAGCATGAGATTATCTGCTGTGAACTGTTCAATATTTCAAATGTATTTCAGGTATCAGTTCTCATTGCAAAAATTGTGTGGAGAAAGCAATAACTTCACCTTCAGTAAGGAACATAATGGCCTTTATTTGGTTCCGCCAATCATTCTGTGGCAGCAGAGATTTTCAAAATATCTCATCTAGAAAGGCTATGTGGTATTGCATTTCCTTTTACAAACACAATCTGTCCTTCTATGTGTTGCCTTTGTTTTATAATAGCTGCAAAACACAAAACGAAACAAATTTTGTGTTTTGTTCAATTAACTGATGGGTGTTGAAGAGTCAAACGTTTTCTCCACAGTCCCGAAGGTCAATTTAAAAGCAATTTAACATTATAAGGACAAGAGGCAACAGAAAATACAAAAATATACAAAAACTGAGATAAACGTTTATAGCTCAAAGATTATACGTCTGTGTCAAATCCAGATTTAAATCAATGCCATCCCATGAAATGTGCAGAGTGTTTTTTTTTTTTATTCTAAGAAAATCTTTAATAGGATAATGTGTTTCTCAGGAATATGCAGTGAAAAAAGTAAAATCAACCCAATTAGACTCCATGATTACCTTGACAGCCACCAGTATCTTCTCCTGATCAGGTGAGAGGTTGTAGCACTCAGCGAGGAAGACTTTTCCAAAGGCTCCCTCTCCGAGCTCTCTCTTCAGCACAATGTTGTGTCTCTTGATATGCTGGACAACTGTCAAACAAGAAGGGACAAAAACGTCAGTGAAGTACTCAAAATGAAACGTTATATTTTAGATTTGCTAACACTTTGTAATGCAGACCACAATTCACAGTCCAATGCTGTTATGTATGAATCAGGTATAAAATACTGACACCTGCCAACTGATGTTTAAATGTAGAAAGAATAATAGCAAACAAAGGCCATAATGAACAAAGGAGTAACAACTAGACTTTTTAGAGGAAAGGAGGAATAAATCATACCAAGTATTTTTTTAAATACTGGGCATCCACAGGGCACAGTACCGGGTGACAAAACTGAAGTTTTGGGGAAAAACAGTCAAATCTTACACTATAGCCAACACACCTGGTTGTTAGCATGTCATTAAAATAATTCAAACAACAATTAGTAGGTTCCTCATTAAAGATTAGCTATGTTCTGTAAAAGCCTTCTACAGCTGTGCACTTGACAAAGTTATGCTTGTTTTTCACTCCACTGTTCCAAGAGCAAAATTTTTAAAAATAATGTCCCGTTTCTGGCCTTGTCCTTGTTCCAAATCATATCATTCGGTAGATAACATACTGATAAATCCCTGAATTGTGGGTGTAATTGTATTAACCCTTACTGTATTTTCTCTTACACACCATTGTTCCCAAGATTCAGTGTTCTTACTGAGTACCCTGGTATCCAGTATTTACAAAAGTAATTACTTAGAGATTAATTTATTTCTCATTTCTTCTAAAATGCCCAATTGTTGCCCCTTTGCTCTCCATAGTCATGTTTTCTTCCAGTCGCAGGTTGTTTTATGAAGCGTTACTGTGGATTTCTGTGCTTTTGAACATAAAAAATTGCAGAGTGTGCTAACTAATGCAGAAAAAAATATTAAAATGTATGATGTGTTATAATTACTCTGAATCAACACATTCTTGGGGGCATATCATTATTTAATGTGTATTTCTGAGGATATTTTCCCTTTTCTATGAATATTCTATATTGTCATTTATACATCATATGAATTCTACAGTAAATAAATAAATTCACTGTTTTGTAAGATACTAATTTGATCCAGTTTTTACCGTAATGTCAATTTTAAAAATGTGTCTCTTTGTCTTTTTCATGTACATAATTTCCTCCTGCCTCACCCACAGTTGGATTAGATTCAACAAACCTGCTCTCTGTTGCTAAGTAACTTGTGACTCTTTGCCAGCCGATCTTTAGAAAATTTGGCATCTCACCATGGTGATGATACAAGGTTTCATTCTACAGAATGATTAACAGCATGGTGCCACTACTATAACCTAAACCCTGTCTTTTTGACTGTGGGCCAGATGTGCAGCTGTCTGCTTGTGAGGAAACATGTATTATCCTATAATACATGCCTTTGGGTACTTCTTGAAAAGACACACACACACACACACACACACACACACACACACACGGACGCACGCACGCACACACTCAAAGGAGACCAAGAGCTGAGATTTATCTATGATGTGATTAAGAGGTGCATTTGAAGAAAAGCTGTCCACTCAGAATATCACATTAAGGGCCAGCTAGACTCTCAGAAACTGCATCGATCTACACTGTAAGCTACCGAGCTCCACGATAACCCAATACTGTACAGACAGAAAGAGAGAGAGAGAGAAAGAGAGAGAGATAAGAAACACTGCTGTTCTACATCAGATATTCAAAAGCATCTAATTTTCAGTGTAAGATTGTGGTGGAGGAGAACACACCCACAATGCAATGTGTGTGTGTGTGTGTGTGTGTGTGTGTGTGTGCTTGTGTATGTGCGTGTGTGTGTGCGTGCACGCGCACATGTGCCTCTGTAGGATTTGGACATCTACAATATACAATACTGCCAAACCTGTCTCCTGGAAACATTGACCAGATATTACTAAGTTGTCTTGCAAATTAGAAATGTGCTTTTATGTGAGAGATTTTGTGATTGGTTTTAGGCCACAAAAGCACCTCGGTCAAGGTTGAGGAAAGAATTAAGTTTTGCTTAAATCTTAATAAAGTAAGCAAGTCATGTCTCGCAGTCACATTTTTTAATATTTGACCAAGGCAACAATCTTTCCCGAAGCGCTTGAGTGCCTTAACACCAAGCTTTCAATGCAGATATGGTAGGGAAAACAAATGAAATATGTTGTCACTAAACTATTTGCGGTTATGTTCGGGATATCATCATTTTACGATTTGGCATCTTCATTAATTAAAAACTTTTCCTCATTATGATGATAAAAAAAAACAATGAAAGTGGCATTATTTTTCTTGTTGCTGCTGCAAATGAGTTGTTTTTAAACAATGTTTAAAGAAGACACAGATGGAAACATACTATCAGGAGGTATCAGACTGGTTAAATGTCTGCATTTACATTTCTTATCTACTCATGACATTAAGTCTTCAATTAAAAAAACAACAGAGACAGGTCGCAGAACACCCCCAGTTCCCTATGCAGCAGAGGCACACAATGAACCCACATCCCCACAAGACAACTACCCACCATTTAACCAGCTAATTACCTCAACGCACCATTTCCAACTGTGGTTATGTACAAGCGTTCACCCATGAAAACGCTTCGCACCACTTCTCTTTAATTAACACCTTGGAATAGTAAATACACTGATGTTTGCAGACCAATGCTTCCCCTACTGTTCCTTTTTTTTTTCTTTTTGTTCCCCTTTGGTAGGAGGACTCAGTGTTGGCTCACTGCAATGTCAAGCCTTTTTTTTTTAATTTGTCTTTATTGCTAGATTTATAATGTGTCATTGGAACTAATTTTGCATTCATATATTCAAGAAGTTTAAATAATTATTGCAGATTGTAAACAAGAACTTTCAAAATCAAGTTATCGTATTTTTTTTATGGTTTTATATCGCTCATGAATCCTGCTTTCCAGCTGTCTGCCTTTGCCAATTTTACACTCCTTCCACCCTGCTTTCATTAATAAGCCATATCTCTATGTGCAGTGCTCCACATCATCCCTCTTCTCCTCAGTCGGTATCCTTGAGATCTACAGAAATATTATTCCCCATTTAGCAAACTTTGCATTCTTATTCTCTGATGTTTTTCTTAATTAGTACCCATTTTATATGGTTATCGTATATTCACTCATTTCCCC
This sequence comes from Istiophorus platypterus, assembly GCA_016859345.1. Taxonomy (NCBI): domain Eukaryota; kingdom Metazoa; phylum Chordata; class Actinopteri; order Istiophoriformes; family Istiophoridae; genus Istiophorus; species Istiophorus platypterus. The sequence goes on from CM029115.1 coordinate 15,974,247, forward strand.
TCATTTACAACCCTCCATCTAGCCACATTCTTACCCTCACATTCCATATTTAGCATCCCTCTATTCAATCATTTATTTCTCCCTATTGCCGTTCCCCTCAGCTGCTAAACCTATCACTTTTTAATCCAGCCCCCCAAACATTAACATCCAGGCAAATGTTCATCCCCTATTCTGTTGCTCTGTATGTCTTTTTCCATCACTTGTTTATGACATTACCTCCTCACCCATCTCTTCCCATCTGTCCTTTTCCTACATCCTGCCATCTCTCCATATCTCCCTATGGAGCCACCTCTCACACCTTTCTCCCTTAATCAGCATCCTACTAACAACCAAAGAAATTAATGTCTCGGGATATAATTATTCTCTGTTCGCCATCTGCCTCTTCTTCCTTTCCTCCTCCTTTCATCTGTCCAAATCATTCCATGATCCTGGATGAAGTCATAAAACAGCTTGAACCAATCTGGAAGTTTTGCATTTGGTGGTTTGAACCAGTGTGATAGGTCAAAGACACAATAATGTTCAACGGATGCTTTTAAAAAAAACGACCAACAGAGGCTTTGAACCTTTTCTCCATCAGTTCCTCATGAAATTAGTGTCATAACTCTCATTTTCCATTTTTGTTTCCACTACACCTTCTTCCTTCAGCCACCAATCCCAACTATACAACCTCCTATCAGAGGGTGTAGCTAATTGTGATCTAAATTTTCATAAGCTCAGTGTGTGTGTGTGTGTGACTTGTGATTAACACTTTCCAGTGCAACTTTAATCCTAATTTCCTAGACGCTACAAAATACAGACCCCAAAAGATCTGCTGGAATGAAAATGATAGAAATAATGAGAGATAATCTTCACAAAGGTTTGACATAACAAAAAGGAAGAAAAAAATCCCTCTCTCCTTCAGTGCAGGGCTGCAGCTAGAACTGAGGACACTGAGGTCATGTCCTCCTAACACATTCCAGGTACTAGATCTCATTACAGTAAATATTATTTGAAGACAGGAAGATTTAGCAATCATAGATGAGATTGGTGTCAATTTTCTCGTCAGCATTTAAATTTACTGTTGGGAAATAGAATCTAAACTTTACTTTATGGGTGAGTATAACCAAACAATTTGAGGATAAGTGTGTAACCCGACGAGGAAACTAGAAACACTGCTCTGTTACAATTAAAATTCAGTACATGAGAAAATTGTTGATTTTCAGATTTTCCCAAAAGAAAATTTACTCCATTTAAATGATACTTGAGCTCCTAACTCAATAAATAAAACATAAAAACCCAAATTAACTTTTCTTGGTTTTTTTGGTGGGATTGTTGGTGGGATGTGGACACTTAACCTCAGTATTTCTAAAATTTTGGCCATGTCATGGCTTCAGATGCTTCAGATGCTTCACATGCACGCCAACGGCCTATGTGTGTGTATGTGAAGGATTAGGGAAATATAAACACAGTCGCCGGCCCCTTTAGTATGCATCTACTGTAACTCCTTAATAATGCATGTGGCATGCTTTTCAACAATGCTAACCCCTCGTATCATTATTATTCAGGTGTTCAATCTAGAGATGAGATGTACAACTCAAGCTTTGCAACTCAGCTAACATTTCCCATAATTATACGTGGCTCCATCTCTGTGGAGTAATTGTTGCCTTATTGTTGCCAGGAAGAGGTCTGTGCCATCTTTTAAGTAGAAACGTGTACCTGCTACTGATTCCTGCGTTCAATATTATAGGCCACAAGCTGGTTACGGCCACCGTTTAAAAAGAGTTCAGTTCCTGGCATGCAACCTAGCGCCACTTTGCCAAAACCGTTTCCATCAAAAGCTATTATTTGGGCCTGAAAAGGCAGAGTGCCAAATAATCAGTCAGATACTTTCAGTATTTATGCTGCCTGTCTGTGCGTTAAAGAAGCACACGAGTAATAGTTGTAATGGTTGTAATATATTAAAAACACACACGCAGGCACACAGCAGTGCATTATTGACTTTCATTGATCCTCAGCGCTTTCATTCTTGTCTTTAGGCTGTAAATCCCAGTCTATCTTTTAGCTATATCGAAGGTCTGAAGAGGTCAACTCCCAATCCCCCATTATTATAGCTCCTCAACCTTGACCTCAACAAAAAGAGCCTGACGGGGAACACACATACACACACATGCGGTTCCGTAATTTACTCTAACACAAGGCCAAAGCCTAGAGAAGCTTTTATTACTTGCCAATAATCATAATGGCACGTTGATGGACCAGGTCAATGTCCTTGGGTGCTCTCTTTCTGTCTGTTTGACTGTTACTCTCTGTCTGTCTCCTTTTGTTTCTGTAATGTTTCAATTTTCACCCATTTGTGTTTATCCCAGTCACCTCCCCACTTTCTTTGATTACATTCTCCTTGCCTCTCTGTCTATTGCTTTTTGAATTTGTGGTGCATATGTGTTATGAGTCGAACTGAAGCTGCTGACCCTCAGAACAACATTACTTCTACCTGTAGTGGCTCATAGCCTCCTGTTTGATTTGCCTCCTATAGCTCAGGGAACATAGAGTGTGTTTATGAGTTACACATGGATTTATGGATGGATTTGAGCCTAACATTTGTTTGGGCACAAACACACGCACGCACACACGCACGCACGCACGCACGCACACACACGCACTTTGCTAGACATGGACTTTCTGTTTCTCCAGCTTCAAGGTCATTACCATGACAGCAAGGATAGATGCTGCAATGGTAACCCCTCAGTGTTACACATGCACAGTTATCTTCAGTACTTTGTAGTACAGCTCATAACTGATTGACAATTTTTAAACATTTTTTTTTGGAAATTTAGTTCAATTTGTTACACATTGATTGATCTTTTACTCACACGTGTCCGTTTTAAGCAGGCTGTTTGTGCTCCTGAAGTACTGAGGGTTCTCTATCACAGGGATCTTGGTCATGCCGATGATTACGGCGTCAGGGCCCATCTCAGAGGACGAAGGCGTGTTGCTGCCGTTGGAGACGTGGTGAAGAGGAGAGGCCGAGTCATCATCGTTACTGATCACTGAAGATGGTCCTAAGAGAGCAGAGAGGTGAGGATAAGCAGAGATTAGTTCAGTTTGTTTATCTTATCTTTACAATAATTGAGAAAGGGTCTCACAAGCAAGATAGAAAGACACTTCAGGACACAGGTGAATTATTTAGGTTGTTAAATTGTTATTAGCAGAGATTGAGGAGATAAGGTAATAAAGTGAGAAGGTTAAGCTGTTATCATTGATCAAAATAGACATAGGAGAGAAAGACACAAGTCAGTTACATTTTTAGACATTAGTATTTTTGATCACTGTCAGAGCCCTCTCATATGTTAGAACAGAGAAATCTATTTGTCCTAGAGTACGCCCTTCCTTTACATTTTGGGGGGTTTGGGGGTTAATTCACACCAGCTTCATGCGGCAATGGGCCAGGTGGGGTGAGACAGTAAGCAGGATTTGAATTTCCGTTTCAAGCTCCGCTTTTATTCCTCACGCTATTATTTAATCATTTTCTGTGGGTACAAATAAGAGCAACAACATGAATGCCTTAAAGAAAAGATCGCCTGTAAGAGTACGCCCACTATCCCCATTTGAACGATTGTCAAGTCTCTGTGATGGCAGGCTTTTAACAGCAATTTTGCCGTGACTCCGGCTATTCAGAACAGCCAGATGATGGGTGACACGTCGTACAAACTAGTTTGTATTGAACATACCTTGACCTTTCCAAGCCCCCCCCCCCCCCCGCCTGTGATCACAGAACTACAGGGGCACTTTATAACTATTGGGCTGCGTTCAGTTCTCAACTTTAGTGCTGGTTTATTTGAGCGGCGCCACTCCATTGAGAGAACGGACAAATAAAACACAACACAATCTCCTCCTACAAGGCAGTGCACTGGTATATCAAATACTTGGAGGTGCACATTCCTAGCAAATTACTTTATAACATGAATGCTTCCTCAGGGTACTATCAACTGAATAGTGTTTTTGGTGGTCATGAGCTTTTCAACTCGTCCAAACTGGACTTCCAGGATCACATTTCATTGTCTCACTGGTAACCTGAAATAACAGGCCCCCGACAACGCAGCCATTAGCAGTTTTTAATGCGGAGCTTTTCTTCAGTCTGAATATCCACTTCTTGTATTTCAGACAGGCCTCATCCTCAAAAAGAGCCGTCAACGTGTTTGGGGCAGAGTTCGATGATTACACCTGATGACATGAGTGAGTAATTTTAGGACTACTTGCGAGGTAGGAAGTGGAGGGAGGTACATCCTTTGGCTGACCACATAAACCCTGTTGCACCGGCCAAAGAAAGAAGTTACGTTTAGAGCGAGGTCATAAGACAAAGTTATCTACAATGATGTTATTGCTTTTAGGAAATGTGGATGAGGAGCACAGGTAGCAGCTGTCCTAGAGCTGACCACTGTGTTTGGATGAGCTCAAGTTAGCAAATTTCCGCTTGTGGAAAATTTTTTAGGTCAGGCTCTGCAGTATTTAATGATGAAGTCAGTGATGAAAGTGTATTTCTACAAAGCTGGCGAGTCACCAGGGGAATAGAAGTATGCTTACTAAATGACAAATGCCAGGAACCTGGTGGAATAAAAACCATGAAGTAGGAAATCCAGATACAGTGGTCTCAATAATTATACTGCTTTTATCTGCTGGAAAAAAAAGTCTCTCAAAAATAAGCTTCTCTGTATCAAGACTCTTAGAATTCTCTCACACTCTTCAGTCCAAGTTAGAAAACATCCGAGATTAGAATTTGTGCTTCAAACCACAGACATTAATCAAACCAAAGATGCAGTAAGGATTTGAAGCCAGACAGTGAAAACAGAAGAGAGGTGGGACGGCCTGAGGCAGACACTGAGCCTAAACCTTTTACAAAGAAATGGTGTGTTTTGGTAACAGAACGGAAGTGTTATTAGTTCCTATTTAAGACAGTGAAAACAAGCCATGAAGCTGATTCCATGTTCACAGGTTTGTCAGTTTAAGTAAAACCTTCAAGCCACTGCTGCTCATTGTCTGTGTCTTTAAGTCGAGTGCCAAACCAAACAGTATCAGCTTCTTTTTTTTTTATTCACACGGACTGTATCACTAAAAAGCAGCAACATTTGCAAGAGCATACTGCTTCTCATTTTCTCAAAAATGGATAAACACACACATGCATGCAGGAATAAATCTACTAAACACCTTACTGCTCACTGCTTATACTTACAACCATAAAGGATAAGTTCACATTTTTCGAGTATGTCCTAAAACAATATTGTCATGCCCCTGCGTATATTGAGAGTGTTACTGGTCACTGTATCTGTTCCTCCAGTTGAAACTTGCCAGGAAGAAATCCCGTACTAACACAACTTCAATTCAAGTGATGGTGACAAAAGCCACTGTCCTTGGTCTGTAAAAATATGTCTCAGCATACTGTGGGGACATTTTCTGTGGAAATAGAATAGTTAAAAAAAAGTGAGTTGTTTTATACTCAAAAACGACTGTGGCTTCTTAAGATACCCATTTGATTAGTCTAACTCTGAATGCAGTAGTTTTTTAGTGGCTTCAAATGAACTTCAGAAGTCAATAGGACACAAAATGGTGAGTGCGGATTTTCATCTCCCCGTATAGACAGGAGGAACAATTACAGTGACAAATAAGGCTTTCAATGCACTTATCGATGTGTAAGTACTGTTTTAACACTGACGTTAAAAAATGTGAGCCTATTCTTTAAATTTCAGCCCCACTGTATGTAATTTTGAATCTCTGCTTCTTTATGTTGCTAAAGCTTTTTAGAAATATACTCTTTTGGATGTCAAGGGCTAGCTACCAGTCCCACTGGGTATCAACACTGTGGTTCATTGCAGCTTCCAGGCACCTGCTGCATATTGTTTTGGATAACTGATCCATTTGGAAGAATCCTAATAGCTTTCAATGATCCTCTGTACAAAAGGGGAGCCACTAGTAGTTGAGAAGATGATTTTCTCAACGGTTTGCCAACAGGACCGATGCTAAGAGTTTAATGACGTGCTCTGCAGGATTTGCACAAGTGTGAATAATAAAATGAATGATGTCTGAATTCCATACATCTGTTTCAGATCCAGGGCCCTGGTAGTGTGCATGTCGGCCTCACTGTCAGTGTATTGACCTACTGGGACACTTGGGATAGAACCATCGTTCATGTTATTATTGAGGCCTGTGCTTTTCAAAAGTCAAATGTCTGCTATGCAGTAGACCTTTTGTTGTCCAACCATGATGATATGTTTACTTTATGAGCAGAGTTTAAATGGATTCTAGGTTAAGACTCATACAGCTTTTTCATTCCCTCTATAGCCTATTTCTGTAGGTCTTATCAACCACATACAGGTTTGTATTTTTGTAGGTCTATCATCATCATGTCATTTAAAATTTCAGCATCAGCAGTTGATAAATTTGTAACAGAAATTGTTTTCAATGCAAAGGCACAATATAACTAAATGATACCATGCAATGCTTGTAAATTATCTTAATCACTCAGGTTAGTGGAAGTGTTAGCAAATTACTGCTTTTCAGTGTATTATCCTACACATGCTTTAATAAAAGCCTGTGAGTGATTGTCTATTGGACACCTCTAACTCTGTAATGCATGTTTCTCTGATGTAGAGGTGTGAATAAGGAAACATATTTGTGCATATCTGTCTGCACAAGACTCTCTTAAAGACCATAACTCGATGCTACCATCTAGTCTTGGTCTTTCATCATCTCTTCACTGTATGTCAGTTAAAGAAATATGACAGAGACAAGTTAGAGCTCGTCTCTTCATAGACAGGGAAGCATTATTAACATTACACTCACTCACACACACACACACACACACACAGGGAGTGAACACAAAGCACAGTTAGACCTCTTCACGACACAAGCATAAGCCTGCAAACATTGTATTATGAATTGAGATTGATTTCCCATGAGCACAAAAATACAGTAGATGTATTTCCTCTCATGCGGTCGGTTCTGCTGAATTATAACACTGGTTGACATTGTTCATTTCCTCTGTCCCTGGCCTCATATCAGGCTCTAGTGCTGCTGACAGGGCTTGATTGAGAGGGAGAAACTGAGAGAGCTTGTTTGTGTGTGAGGATATGAGTGTGTGTGTGTGTGAGAGAGAGAGAGAGAGAGTCTAAACCAGGCAGTATGTGTTTGTTGGTGACTCATATGAGGATTGAAAAGGCCTTGTAAGAGCAAAAGAGTGCAAGAGCACAATAGTTTGTTTTTCGTGTGAAGAGATGTGAAAGCGTATTGGTGTGTGTGTGTACATTGGCTGTGATGTCTTCTGGCAGCATTTTTCTCTATCCAGGACCACACTTGTATGCTAATAAATCATTTTCAGCTAAAAAGGAAATGTGAAAATAATAAAAGTCTTGGGGTGAATTTAAAAAAAAAAAAGTCTGTCTGTAACCATTTGCTTTGGCCAAAATGTTATGCAAATTTGTGAAATATGATTTACAACTGTACCTCATTTCTCACACATTACAAATCATTGTTGCCTTACAAAGACTATGTCAGTCCTTCTCAAGAATGTCAAAAAAAACGATATATATATATATATATATATATATATATATCATGATTAAGATTATGCATTTTAGTTTTAATTTCTTTGGACAAAAAAAAAAAAAAACAACCTTATTTTAGACTTTGTGATAACTAATGTCAACTAATAATGGAAAAAATAATCCTCCAGTTTCTCTGAAAACTGACAAATCACAAAACACAGAGATAACTGTTTGCAGTAAAACTGACAAATAAAAACACATTTTCACATTAAAACACAAAAAGTATTATATCAAAGTCAAAGACATACACTATAGGTGTCTTCTATAAGATATTTATAGCAAATTACCTTCAGTGTTTATGAGCGTAACAAAGCGTAACAAAGGGATAGAAAAACATGACGCACATGGGAGTCCAGGTTATTGTCTGTCAGTATGTGTGTGTGTTTGTCTTGGGAGGGGCTGAAGATCATTAACACAGAGAGGTCCCAGGGTCAAATCGTTATAAATACTGTTAAGCTGAGGGGCAACAGGAGCCTGTGTGTGAGAGAGAGACACAAAGAGAGGCAGAGGTGGCTGAGGGCCCACAGGGAATGACTTGGTAAAAGGGGGATAGAAAGCTGTAGAGATGAGCGACGGTGAGAGGAAGAGCGAACGATGGACAGGAGAGGTGAAGGTATAAGTGGGGTCAGGTCACGACTCGTGATCCAAACACTGTTAATGGAACTGATGTTTAAACTGGTGCGGACTGGAGTTCCTCGCAGTCTGTTGGGAGAAACCTGGGTCAACAGTCAATAAATTACACTGCCTCGCTTTCAGAGTTCAGGTCATGAGTGAGAAGTGAGTGGCAGAGGGATGAACATGAAAACTGCCATTTCACGGTTTTCAAATTTATAAATCTTACTAATAGGAGGTGAAGTCACTGTCTTGTGACTCTTTAGGTCTGTGAGACAGGTTTGTGTGTAGAATTCAAAACCATAGAAGATTTTATTCAAAGGACAGTTCCAGTTTATTACAACCTGGATCTTATCTTGGTACTTTTTGCAATCAATGTATTGGTTATGCTAACATTGTACTCACCAAAGCAAACAGCAACTGAGCAGTATAGCCAGTTTATCTAAGCCCCTTTATTTGTAGTAACAGTAAATTCAACTGCTGGTAATAGTCCAATAGTCTTTGGACAAGAACGCTACATTAAGCACTGTAGATTAAGTTTAAGAAGCACTCTGTACATACTGATGACTATTTAAACCAAACATTTTGGGTGTTTTCTTCTTCTAAATGGTGGTGTGACCATCACTTGTGACATACTGTATTTGCACTCATTTGACAACTGGACTGTTTTTGAAGTCCATTTGTTTGCCATACACGGCCAATGCACCTAATCTACAGTTGTATAATTGTAATGTACAAGAAACGGCAACGTAGACAGCTGTGTTATGTATGGAGTTTTCTCAGTTTCAGTCTTTAAAACTGATCTCAAAACAAACCAAGAACTTCACATCCTCCTTTTATTTCCCTCCAACCCCCCCCCCCCCCCCAATGTTGTCCTCTTTTTGCTGTATAGACATGAATTGAAGTCTCAGAGCCTCGGGATGAGTGGAAAATGTCATTACTTTGCCTAAATTAGTTCCACAAATGGAGCATTTGTATCCACATCTTTATTTATGCGTTGGCCTTATCAGTAATCAATCTTCACCTAAAATTCCCTTTGTGCTCAGCCTGAAACAACTTCAGTGATTTTTTTCATGTTTCCAAACCTCAGCAATTAACTAGGTGAGTGCAATAGGGATAATTAACAAAACAAGGAACACAACATCAAAGTTATTTGAAACTGGAATTTCTATTCAAGTAGGATGAAAGCATGAATCTGGTAATCATCCCCGTTTGACCACTTTCTTCAAGTGATGAAATATAACACCATTTAAGCAAGTTATTTAGCAATCAGGTTTGTGTACCACTACAAATGACCCTATGACTGAGTAAACAGCTGTTCCTGTCAGTGGAGGATGGGCAATGCTGCCATCCTTTCAGAGTACAACTCCCGAATAATGAAAATGTTAAATTAATGAGTCAGGGTCCACAGAGCCTGCTTCAACAGAAGTTTATGTTGAGCACTGGGAGTGAGACGCTTGGCGAAACCGTAGATGTGTTTCGCCATCACACAGTAGTTATACAATTTTGCCGAGAAAGTAGGAAAATCCTGCCTCTTTTGAATGTCAAGGAGACACTAGAAGCTTAAGTGCTGCACAGTGTAATACTGGTGTTGAATTTTTTTTTTTTTGGACAAGCATCTTGTTGCTGCAGTGTTTCCAGCTTATAGAAGAGTACTGGAGCTGATACTCTTTTTTTTCCCATTTTTGCCAGCAGGATATACTGTAGCAGCATGTGGTGCAAAGCCACTGAGAATTAAATCAACTGTAATTCAGCCAAAATGCAACCCTGGAGCATTCTGCAGAAATTCAGAGATATTCGAATCATTGCAAGGAAATGTGTGTGTGTGTTTGTGTATGTGGGGGGGGGGGGTAAAGCTACAGGAGCCACAGTTACAACACATCAACAACTGTTAGTCAAACACATTGTTACACACCAGTAAATATGCTCATGTGGACCGCACATTAAGCCCTTCAAGTTACTGCTGTGACACCAGTGATGCTGTGTGAGCCCAAGGGTGCATGGCCTGCAGTGGAACAGGAGTTTTGTGGCAGGAGTCTACACTCGAGCTGAGTTAAAACAATGACTGCGAGTGAGTGACTGTATTGATCTCTCTTAGGCTCTCTGGGTACACCTCAGACAAAGTGAAGCCATTTACTGCTGCACGGTGCCCAGGGCAATGGATGTAGAGAGGCTATTATGGGATTTAAGGACATCAGGGCCTATCAGTCTGTCTGTTAAAGCAGCTTGGTTGTTTTCTGCTCAGAAAGGAACAGCAAGGGCAGTTGTTAGCAGACAATAGTAGATTTCATGATTTCAGATTACTGTATTGGTGGTAGTCAGTGACGTATGGTGCGTCATATACAAGTACAAGGTTCGGATGTATTTCAGAGGCGACGATGGGTGACCTTGATATTAGGTATAAGTTGGCAAAGACAACGGATTAAAACAGTAACTGTTCAGTACCCCCACCCTGGCTCTAGCTGCTGATTGAACACGTACAAGAGCGAAAACTTGATTTTGTGATACCCTTGACAGTTTTATAGGCACAGGCACTTTACAATAATTTTCTTATTGACCAAAAAAAAAACAAAGAAACAAAACAAAAAAAAAAAAAAACAAAGAATCAAAACGAGAAAGAAATTCATTAAACCCTCTAAATTCAGTCTCTTTTGGATGTTTTATTGAAGCAGTCACTATGGCTTCAGGGCAAGGACAGGGCAGCTGCCTCTATTGACCCCATAGGCCTCAGTGACCTCTTAAGCCCTTCACAATATGTGTAAACACACACACACACACACACACACACACACACACACACACTCGCAGATGACTGGTAACATAAGCCCGTCGGTCTCTAAACTTTGCTGTCACCCCTCTGAACACGGGAAGTAATCTATCGATCCAGGAGGAAGAGGGATAGATGGATGAATCAGTGAGGGACAGACAGAGGAGAGACAGCAGAGAAGAGAGGATGTTTAAAGAATAAGGAAAGAAGAGATTCAGATTCAATGGGTGGTTGGCTGAATGACAGAAGGATAAATACAGTTAAAAAAAAAAGAAATTAATTAAAAATACAGGAAAAGAAGAAAAATGTAAACGAATTTCTCAGTCAGCTTCTTTTTATGTGCGATGGGGTTTTCTTGGCCATTTTCTTTCAGAAATAACCAGAACAGTCTTAAGTTATTTCACATATCAGATCTCAGTGTTCGTATCTCTGTTCAGTTCTCCTCGCCGGTTTGAGACAGTGGTTAGCTGGGAAAGGGGGACGGCACATACAATATATCTGTGCACCAATCAGGAATTAGCAAGATTTGAATCAGTTTTGGGGTTTGTCTGCTTCTGTGGTAACTGTCAGTAGAATTTGATCAAATCACACCCACCCAGTCCTGATGAAGCTAGACTGATTGTTTAGTGTTAAAGTATTAATAAATGATAAATATGGATATTTTTACCAATCTCAATCTTTGGTTATCACTTACTTAATCATCAAACAATTGAAAAAGTGCCCTCGCAAAAGCATGGCTTGAATAAAAACAAGAAAACTCTTGCACATTGTCTTTCTTACTGCAAGTCCATTTATTATTTCGCATTGTTTTGAACCGTGCTTTATTGTTCGCTTTTTGGCCAAAGATACCGTTCGGTTGCCATTATTTGCCCCAAAATTCCATATTAGTACATCTCTACAATATTTATTGTTACAGAATACTATTTAAGATTTTCTAAAGGTTTTCTCTGGAAGTTTTTGATCTTCTGTCTTCATAAGATTCAAAGAGGACAAATTGTAAGAGCTTATTGATCAACATTTATCAAATTTTATTAGTGCTGCTTTTTAATATTCAATTCCATGATTATTGGATTTGTCAATGAAATGTGAAAAAAAGGTGAAAAATGCCAATCACAACTTGGTAGAGTCCATGGCGAAGTCTTAAAATGTCTTGCTGTGTTTGACCAAGAAGCTGAAACCAGAGACTAAATTTTTTCACAGTTTTCATATACAAAAATTATCACACTAATATATCGATTACCAAATTGGTGTTTGTAAATTTGTCTTCATCAACTTATTGCTAAATTGATATATTTTATTATATAGTATAGTCTATTACTTCTAGGTTTTATTTATCTCCGTATAGATCATTTATGTTTCATTCAAGGGCCAAATGACAGCTTGTGATAGCAAATAGCTTTGAATTAAATGTCTAATTTTTTTAGTCCAATATGGGTCCCTGCCTTGAAAAAAAGAAAAAACAAACACAAATACACACATACACACAGTAAAACACGCAGACAAACACAAACAAACAGAGAGACAGACAATCAAAGAAGAAAAACAACAAACAATTCAAGAGAAACAATGGAAAGACTGATGAAGAACAGACTGTATGTGGCATGGCTGGATGGAGAAGGGTAAACAAAAAAGAGAGAGACAAAGAAATAGTGGGATGGATACTCTAGATGTGTAGAATTTCCTCAACACTGCAGTTAGATAAATATCCATATGAATTGGTTTGCACAAGCCAAAAATTCCCCTCTCTTTGGCCAAGTGCAGAGGCCTATCACATTCCCCTTTTCTCTCTATCACCACTGGTAAAAATAGACATTTCTTCCTCTCTCTCTGCCTCTGTTTAGCATCGTGTATCTCCATTCTCATCTCCATGCATGTCTACCACCCCGCTTTCTGTCGTCATCCTCTTGTTTTTTTCCCACATCCTCCTCTCATCTTCTCTTCTTCTCTATCTTCTAACTTTTCTATTTATAAAATTCATCCCACATTCACCTTCTCATATGACACGCTGGAAGACCAGTTCTTCCTACTTAAAGCCCTCTGAGGTGGTCAGAGATGTGAAAATGAAAAAGCAGGGAGAGAAGTAAGATGAGAAAGTAATAAAAGTGAAAAGAAGGATTTTGCATTGCGTTTTTCTAGTTCTGTAATAACAGGCCATCATAGTAAGAAAATTGCAACAAATCTTTTAAATAGGGACCAAAAAAAAAAATCCATAATAACAATGATATTGATTAGTACACCAATGAGAACATAGTCATAAGGCTAAATCACATTTCAACCCTTCTTTTTCATATTACATCACCAAATTCATTTTAAACCTGGCACTGTTAAATCATCTTAATTAATGATAAATAATAAATCTTAATATTCTTCATCTACCCAACTCACTTGGGTGGAAAGTAACAAAGTAAATTCATATATTAATGTACAAGTTTGATGTACCTCTCTTGAATATTTCCATTTTATGATACTTTATACTTCTGACTTCACTAAAGTTTCTTTGCAGATTACGATTTTATGTATATCACATTTTATGAAATATGACGCATTGTTACAGATTAAAGTACCTGAGGTATACAAAATCCTTAATATCAGCTCTATTTCCTAAAATGCTACAGTGAAATAAATCTCTCATTAAGGCAGCAGTGATAATAATGTAAATAATATTTAAAATAGTGGAAGAGGTATTCAGATCCTTTATTTAAGCAAAAGTACAAACACACTAATGTAAATATACTCCATTCCAAGTAAAAGCCCTGAACTTAAAATTTAGATATATTAACAGTAAAATGTATTTAAAGTATCAAAACTAGAGGTATTTGTTCTGTAAAAAAAGAAAATTGTCTCTGTAACTGATGTGTTCTTTATATATGACATATAAGATGGATTAGTTGCCATAATCTGTAAGCAGTTCCTGTTCTAACTGGCTGAGTTGAAGTAGGTTTAAGCTGCTTTATATACAGAGAGTTAGTTTAGTCTAGTGGTTCCCAACCTAGAAATCAAGCCCTCCAAGAGGGTCACTTTCATACTTTTATATGAATAACAACCTCATTGCAGAACTTTTACATGTAATGGAGAAATGTGGGTGTATAATGGATTATCAATGGAGTACTTTGCAGTCTGGCATTGTAATTTTACTTGACTAAAGGATAGGAATCAGTAGTTTCGGGATAGTGGGAGCTCATCACTCAGAAACTTTCTTAAAGTGTTGAAAATCATTGCAATAAAAGGAAAAGCCTTGATAACAAGAAGCATTATGCTGCCTAGAATCAAGAAAGGGACAGAGAAAGATAAAATACAGAAAAGAAGAAGTATTAGTAGACTAGGTTTTTACATTGTGAAAATCTATGGGTGTAGAGAACAAACTCTACAGGGTATATATATATTTTTAATTTTATGTCTCGTCAAAATGTTGATGAATCGTTTGGGTTATCACATTCAGAGCCAAAACCATGAAACTCATCAAATTAAGTTGAATAGAAACATTGTTGGCTTTTTAGGGCACTTTCCAGCAATAATTACTGAACCTTTGTTTCATGTTCTTTTCTACCTTTCTCCCCTTTGACTTCATGCATAATACAGTAAAAATATATAATTTTTACATAATAAAAATGTCCCCAAAATAATTATTAAAAAAGTGAATATACAAGCTCCCCCTCTACTCTACTCAATGGAATCTGTGGCTCGGGAGAGTCCAACTGTTACTATGCCAGTAGTGACAAGATTTACATATTCCAAAGTCGGACTGCTTTAGAATCATAATTTTTCAAGTAGTTGAAAATAGACCGACTTGAGTGAGGTTAACAAAGTGAAATTTCAGGAGGGATCAACTCAGAAGCAAAATTTAAAGCTGTTGATATTTTTTATAACGATGTATTCAATGACAACATGAAAACAAGGGGAAATAGGTCGCTCATAGGGATGAATGTACAGACAGTGTTTCACATAGCGTCTTTTTCAGCTGCTCTTTTCAACAAAAAAGTGCTAAGAAATGATATGTCCATGTTGTCTTCACAACTTGTCTCCGCTGTCCCCAAGGGGCCTTGAGGCCATTTATTGCAGGTTTAAGTAATCAGGTTACAATGACTGATGAAAATTAATTGCTAAACTTGAATCTTTTTTTAGTTCTTTAAACTTTTTACTTTTATATCTTACTAGAAACTAAACTTGATGTTGTCAGTTGATTTGATTACTTTTTCTTAACTTGCAGCAAACTCTCTCTCTCACTTTTCCATTTTTACTGCATACGCATGCGGAGCTTGATGAGGGAGTGGCCTGCATGTGCATTCACATCACCCACCCAGATCTCAGGTGCTTTGACCTGCTAGAAATTGTTAGTTAAGTAACAAAAACTGGACCCAGATATGTCGGGAGGAGGGCTGAGCTGAAGGGTGAGGGACTTTGACTCATACATGATATTTTAGAATTACTTCTTTACACCGTTACCACACCAAAGCTTTCTTTCTTCAAACTTTGTCAGAATTTCACTTCTTTTCATCTCATACCTATGCATCTTCATTTTGACATTTGTGTGATGTTTCATATTTTTACTACTGTCACTACTACTGTTTCAAACTGGTATGGAAACAAATACAGTAGATTCTTTATGTCACAAACCAAAATCACTAACAAAAATAATTCATTATCGAGTCACAGGTCAGGTAAGTTTCTGATATGTTTGAGAATTAGTGATCATATAACAAATCATTACTCTAATCAAACCTTCATTCTCTGGATCCTGAGGGATAAATATACATTTTTAGAGCCAAGGAATGTAATCTGGCAAAAGAAGGTAGAATTGTATCAGTGGCAGACATCTTCAACCATTTTGACATATCAAACTACTATGTGAAGATAAAATAGAAGTTTATATCACAATAATCATGTTCTAATATGTTTTCAAATGTATATTTTGTATAATCAAGAGCTATTTAAGATAGTTTTTCATGATTCATACTTTTTCCTGTATTTTATTGTTTTATCAAGTTTGTGTTGCTCATAAAGTTTTAATATGATATTTGATCATTCAGAAGTGCGATTAACTCGAAACTTTATGAAAAGGTGCAACATTTAGGTTTTTGTTCCATAAAGAAAAACAAACAAAAGAAAGGATTTGCTTTCTGGTGAACCAAAATATTTTGTGGGGGTTCAAATTGAGGATACAAGTGTAAATGCTTTCTGTGGGTAGAAATCAGTTTTTCTTTGAAAATCTGGTTCTTAATTTGCAGTCTTTGGGGCAGCTGGATGTTACTCTTACCAGACGTTCAAACTTTGTAAGTCACTGTGCTTTGATAGAAATATTGTCTGAAAGAGCACAAAATGCCTCCAAACACAAAAAAAATGATGTGTGAAAAGGGATATTTTAAAATTTTATATCAACATTTTAACAACCAATCTTGCCTAACATTCCGTCTTTTCATTTCAATGGGGAAAATTGACAAAATGTTGAATATTTTGGAAAGTACAAGGAATAAACCTGAGATAACTAATGCCATTATCTCCCGATCGAGACAAATGTTTTGATGTTTGAATAGAGTTTCTAAGACAAATGGTGCAGAATTAATTAGGTGCCCAAAAAGTGAGAAGATGATATTATAATGATAAACAAAATGGCCACTGAAAGGAAAATACCTGTGTCACAGCAATCCCACCAATACCTAGAGGCTTTGGATGAAGCATTGATGTCAAAGCTGTACGGCCACAGATTGATTGCCTTTTCTACTGGTAAATAAAGGAACACTCAGCACAAAATATGCACTGACAGAGACACACAGCTAAAAGCTCTTGCACTTTCAGATGAAAAAGACACATTTACACATGAGGGACACCAATAAATGTTTTTTTCTTTTTATTGAAAAGAGAGAAAAACCCCGTCTTTCTTCTGAAGAAGGAAACATCTTCTTCAAATGAGCCTTTTAAGCAATTATAGAGAATATCCTCTTGAACGCAGCTTTAATGTATCCATACAGTTTATGGAGGAGGCTCACGGCTACAAAGTCCTCCAATCTACAAATGTAGCTATATTTTTTTCTGTCGAGTTTTGTCTTTATACTACCTGTGAGATGACTTATAACAAGTTCAGATGTGTTTTTTTATCCTCACAACGGATCAGAACTGTATTGTCTCTGTAAAGCGCAGGGTGAGGCTTTAGGGACCGTGCTGCATTAAGGGGACATGCTATGCTAGCGGAGACACATGAAAAATGAGGTACAGTAATGTCTGTCCATCCGCAAGACAGTAAGATGGTCACTTGATAACTGTTCAGTTATAAAATAATAATATTGAGTATCAGAATGTACAAAGGAAATAAAAAGGACAAATAAAATAAAGATAAAACATAAAACAAGATTCAAAACCTACTAGAATGTACTGTCCCAGTGTTAGCATTTTTTTCAATTCTTAGCTCGAACATTTTCAAAACATTTCCAAGAAAATCTAAAGTATGCAATTCACAATGGCCAAACAAATATAAAATATGTACAATTGTGTGCAAAAAGTCAAAACAGTTCACCCCTAAAAATGAGCCTAGAGTCCTATTTATGATAGGAATTGTAAGGGTTTACAGGGAAATAACTCCTAGCTTGTGAATTGCACTGTGCTGTATTTTGTTCAACTGTAACTCGTTATTCAAAGCCCAAGTTTAAGAATAAGAGTTCCCTGAAATATCCAGCATTGTTGAAATATAAGAACATACTGGTCCAAATATTTAAGCTTAAAATATGGACAAAATATTTCTCGGGAAGTTCAAGGGTGAAGCAAATCTTGATTAAAGATGAATATAGATCAGCCTCACATTTGTTTTTGTTCTGTTTTTTTTTAAAGGAACAGTTTGACATTTTAGGAAATACAGCCACCATTTAGCTTGGCTTAGCACAAAGACCGGAAACAGGGAGAAACATCTAGGCTGGCTCAGTAAAACTAACAAAATCACCGACCAGCACCTGTAAAGTTTGCTGAATAAAACCATACATCCTACTTGTTTAATCCATACAAATACTAAAGTATATTTCACAAATTGTTGAACCCCTCTAAGTTTTGGTGACATTATAGGTCATTCTTACTCTTTTCCCATCTTCCCATGTGTATAGGCATGGTGTTTAGGCCTCTGAAGGTTCAGTCCATTCTCAGATTTCATCAGTAAGTTTAAATAATGGTCATGTCACATTTGGTAGTTGCTTTTATCCAAGTAACTTTCCTACCAATACAGCTGTCCAGTGATGGATAAAATCCACATTGCATTAACCAGGAAGACATGCCATAGAAAAGATTTTATCATAGTAAATGTTCGGGATCTAACACATGTACTTTATTTCTATGTAAAAAAAAAAAACCAAACAAAAAAAAAACAACAACAACAGAAAAACAACAAACAAACAAAAAATAGCTGCAAGTTCAAACTTATAGCAACAGCCACACATCTTAAATGCAAAAACGTTACATTCATGTTGCTGATGAAGCTAAAATGTTTGAATATTTCATAAACAGACAGTAATAATAATAATGATAATGCGTCTAGCTGAAGATTTTTTTCCTGTGTAAAACACATACACTGTGTTGTCACTCTCTTAAGCACACACATAGTTCCATACACAAAAACACCCTCAGTAACACCCCAGACACACAAAAACACACCCAAAATTCACTGTCTTCTCCCTCCTTCACTTTGACTTTTATCACTAAATGCCTCTGGTTTATTTTAATTGATTCCATTCACGTTTTGTTTTTATTTATTCATTTTGTTGCGTCTTTTAATCTCTCACTCTATAAGGTTGTTTTTTTTATGTCATTTGGATTCTGAAGCCTAATTAGCACTTCGCCAGATTGATTATTCTTCCCTCATTTCTAAGCCCCAAAGGGATTGTAACATGGATTTTTTTTTCTAATTATGATCATTTTAGTCTTTTTGTATGAATACACAAGTGAACTAAACCTCCAAAATAAAATGGACTGTGAAAGTTCAACCAATCAAATGTTCCCACTTGCTCACAGTTCCCTAATAATCCTATTCAATTCAACCAGTCTCACACTGCAAAGGCTTCAGAGAGCTTCGGGGGAATATTCATACTGTTATACTATCCTATAATTTGCCAGGGTATAAGCATCATATCTCTCAGAAGTAGTTTCAACATTTTTAAAGTAACTCCAACAGAAGAAATGAACCTTTAAGCAGACATATGTGTGAAGTATAAACACTATGTGCAGTATAAATGGATGAACACCACTCAAAAATTTAAATTTTTATATATTTTTGTAAGTGCACAGCCCCATTTTTCCTTATTAAAAGATGTAAAGGCTACTCAAGTGCACACTCTTAAGATAATGTGATTTAAAAACATGGACAGAGCAATAAGAAAACATGAAATGGAGCTTTTTATTTTTTTTCCCCCGATTAAAATTTGCAGTTTGGCAGTGTGGGGTTTGTATAAATAAATGAAAAAAAAAAATAAAGGTTGATGTCTTCTCACACATCAGCAAAGCCCTCTTAATCAAATATTCCCCATACATCTACCCTGGCCTCAATCTGTGTGTGTGTGTGTGTCAGCAATAGGAGAGTCATCCCACATACTGACTTGACATTTACACACACACACACACACACACACACACACACACACACACACACACACACACACACACACACACACACACACACACACACACACACTGTATAGTGTGTATACTGCATGAGTCAGAACGCTACCTATTGCATATGTGGACATGCCGTGCATACGGGATGCACTTATGCACTTTACATGCACATGTAATCATTAATTTATATGTGCATTTGTGAATATAAGCATCTGTCTGTCTCTATAATGTAACTGAGATATACAACATTTCAATGTATCTGTTCACGTGGCTCTAAAACAATGCATAGACACACTGAAGTGTGTGCATTACGATTTTAGATATTTATGAAGTCCAGTTGAGGTCCAGTTCAGCTCAAACTATTCAGGTTTTCTACGTGCACCATACATACAAATGTATGTTCGTGGGACTTTCTCTTGACTTTGTGTCAGGGTACACATGTATATTATTATAGACAGATGTGCATGCATGAATGCATTTGTCTCTCAGAGAGGAAAGGTGAGTGGAGGGCAACCAATGACTAATTAACCTGTGTTGGATACTGACAAGATGTAATGTTCCCTAATAAGTTACAGACAAGGCATATGACATTTTAAACATCCTGCACTGTAAAAAATATGTCTCCCCTTAAAAAAAAAAAATAGCAACCAACATCTTTGATTTATAGAGTCACAAATTTTCACTATAAGAGCGCTGCTGCTCGCAGGGCGGGGGGAGGAAAAGAAATCTGTTTAATGGCGGATGTGTGGGATGTTTTGACAGGTGTGGTGAATACCTGCAAAACTAATTTGATGGTTTTGCAGCAAGAGCACAGTGCCTCCCAAACAGTCAGGTCGCTGCTGATGTTAGTAGTCTGCAATAAAGGCTTTCAGAAACCTGCCCGACTCACAACCTAGTTATCCCTTTTAGCATTTTTTGCATGACAAAGTGGGCAATTGGAAAAGAAGTTGCTTTTCTCACAAACACATTGCAATAGAGCATCTCTGATCCCTTTCATTTTGTGTTCTGAGTCTGACTTGCAGCAGCGCAGGCTACACTAAAAGGACGATGCAAACAAAAATCAAAAATTTTTTTTTCCTAAAAGCCACTTTTTCTTCCACAGTTCACAAAGTAGCCTTGGTTACTCAGTTTAATGGGCCTCAAATCATCTTCAGACACTTCTCTGCTCAGTTCAGCAAGATCACTGACAGCCAGTGCAGTGGTTGAATATCTGAGTATTTGGATTTGGCAACTTTATACAGGGCAACACAGGGTCTAAAAAGGGAAGATGGTCTGAATTTAAACAAGACCCTGAACATAACATTGTTTATAAAGTTAGGATTGTGTAGTGAATGGTACGGCACAAAATCAGCAGCAGTGTATTTGTGTGTGTGTGTGTGTACCAAAGGTTGGATGCGTATGCAGGTGGGTGGCATGTTAGTATTTGATGTAGGTTAATGGCCGTCTCTGTCCCTCTGATGTGAATAATTCATCCAATGGGAGGCTTTTATGTGTCTCTGAAGAATCTCCCTGATTGGTTGATCGGGCTTCTGCATCCCAGAGCTGTACCTGGTTCTTGTACCTTTAGAGATTGATAATGGAAACTTCCCACCTGACCACTGTGTGTGTGTGTGTGTGTGTGTGTGTGTGTGTGTGTGTGTGTGTGTGTGTGCGCACAATCATGTAACCCCCTACAGTTCAACTCCCATCATGTCTTATACATTGTTTTTTTGTTTTATTGGTTGGATATATGGATGCTCCTCTCCTTTATCTTTTCCCATTTTCCATTTACTCACTCCTATTTTTCTCCCCACTCTCAAAAACACTCTCACTCTCACTCACACACACACACACACACACACACACACACACACAAACTCTCTGTCTTTCTTTTAGTCTTGTGCGTGTCCGTCTCCGTTAGCGTGAGACCACCTCCACTGGGATGTTCTGAAACAAAACACAGCCTGAAGGGAAACACAAAAAAATATAAACGATAACAAAAACCAAAGCAACTGTAAAAAAGAAAAAAACAAATGTAAAACCACAACAACAATAATAATAACAAAATAATAATAATAATAACAAACTGTGTTTACAGGAGAGGTCTAGTTGCTGGCAGTGTCAGTACCACATATCATTTTAATTCTTAATATTTGTTATATAGGCTTTTTAATGTTATACGTAGGATGGAGAAAGAACACAAGGCTTCTTGCTATATACTTGAAATAACTGTCATTTAGCCATTTTAATGCTAAAGAAAGCAATATATGGGATTTATTCCAGTAAATAAAATGATAATTTAATAACCTTGTATTGCTTTTCCACCCTTTAAATAGTAGCTAAATGTATAGTGAGTTAAAAAAAAAAAATTCAAGGTTAAAAAGTTTGATAGTAGAAGTGAGAGGTTTAGTAAATTAGCGGCATGTTATTCACAACAGAGCAACACCAGACTTTTTGTGGACACTATGCTTGGAAATAAAATACAGCATCAATAATATCTGGAAACCATAGGTTCCAGAATAGGCTGCTATGGTAGTTTTAAATCATGATCAGACCCATGAACATATATGATTATTGTCACCATCTTATTCGAGTCAGCATGATAACATCTGCCAAATAACACTAAAGACAAGCCACGGCTGAGGCTGGTGGGAATGCCATTAGGTTTCATGTAATGAAACAAAAGAAACAAGTTGAACTACTGGTGGTTTTAGATGAAAGTTCATGGGATTATCTAAGTCATAAGGCTTTATCATCTGGGGATCTGATTGTCTGTAAAAAAAAAATGTCATCCATTCAGAAGCCTAGTTGTTGAAATATCCCAGTCTGAACCAAAGCAGTGGACTGACTGGATCAGTCCCGCTAGTCTGGCTACAGAGCAGCCAAACATGGCCAACTAGCATCCAAGATTTAACCCCATCTCCAAGACAGATCAGTGGCATATTCCTTACTGTGCATGGGTCAGTGCAGTTGTTGAAGGTCCCAAATTTGAAGACCTACAGTTATATTCATGTTTACCTATAAACCACTGCTGTAATGGTTTTTAACTAAAAAATGAGTGTTGACATGAGGTACCTTGGCTTTTCTGAAGCCATCTTTCTGTCCTAGCCAAACACTGTCAGATTTTGCTGCTAAGCAGAAGTAACTGCCAGCTTTTCATCAGAAATGCTCTTATTGGCTAAGCACAGATCAACTCAGAAGGCGTCCTGGGATCAGATTCAGCAAAACCATATGGTAAACATTCTTTAACACAACTGCTGACAAACTTTTCTGTGTTTACACCGTCATACCCTCCCATTCACAACATAGCTACTGGTCTGTACTAGTTTTCTGGTTTCTGTGTCAAATCCAGACCAGATTTTTCAGTAGCTTGGGGTCATCTTGTTGTGGTGGAGCTAGAGGAATAGCAGTAATAAGCAACTTCATATTTTCAGAGTTTTAAGTTTTCACCTCGGAGTTTATAAAGAAACAAAAAAACAAAAACCCAATTGAAACCCATTTTCACAGTATGGGACCTTTAAACTGGCGCTCACACTTCACATACCATTTGAGCGTGTAAAATTTTCGAGCATATTTATTTAATAGTTATGCGGTAAAGGTCACAGTTACTTATATTTTATACAGATTAACAACAGAGCAGCATCCCAGTAAAGTGCTTATTTATTATTGTAAAAAAACAAAACAAACAATCTACTCTCAGTGGGGATTAAGTGGGACCTTTAACCGAAACATGAAGAATAAGCTCATTGATCCTACACACATCTGAACTTCAGTTTTTAGCCTCCACCTTCCAAACATGAGCCAATCAGGGGACACATTCATTTGCACTTGTACTGTTAGCTCATAGCAGAGAATACAAAGGGCTGTTAAACAGATTCAACTTTCCATCACACCTATGTGAGCAGAGACACACATATGTAATTCCTAAAAGATAATCAGCTGCATGTTTCTTTGCAAAATTGCAAGCTGATGCCAACACCAGGTATTGTATTGTACTGGGGGGAGTACGTGCAAGCCAAACATAACAGTTGGAGGATTACGTGTATGTTACAAACCTGTCCATTTATGACAGAGGCTGAGCCAGCCAAAACAAATAAAACCCCGCCACTGGATCTAGCATTAAGGTTCAAATACGTTCCAGATATCTGAGATAAAAACGAGAAGTTTCATTAAAAAAACGCTGGTCAGAGTTTGTGTGTGGGGTAACCGTTGGAAAGAGAGGCGAGTAAAGTTTCGCTAAACATCAAATGAATGAGCGAAGAGAGATAGAGATGAGGTAGAAAGAGAATAAAAGTAAAATTCAAGGTGTGTCACTGCAGTGCTTTCAGTTTGGTTTCATGTAGCAACTTTATATCCTCAGAGTCTCAGTTACATCTCTATTGATTTCCTACTGCAGTGCTACAAATGTAAAGCTTGTGCAATAAAAAACATTGCTTCTTATCTTTTGGACTATGATTAATATTATTTGGCTTTGTATCTCCCACTGTGTTTTAGATGGAAGTTATGGCAACCGACATTCAAAAATTGTCCAACAGCCGAGGCTCTTGTTTTCACAGTGTGTACCAAAGGGAAAAGTTTATTGACACAAGTGAGAGTTAAGAAGCCTATAGTCCCACTGCACTCCATACACTTGAGTTAAAGCATGTGACTTGTATCATTCTGCAACATGGCTCAAGTGAAAAAAAAAAACAAATCATGACAGAAATACGACATGTAGACCATTATAAATATGAGATGAAAACCCCATCATTAGACAAGATAGGACAATTGTGCAAAACGCTTGGATCATGTACGATGACTGTTTGTTTTCTACGTCCAGTGCCATCTTTGTAGGTAACAATGGTATGATTAAGGTTTGATTTTAGTTAATCAAAAAGGTAAAGTAAACTGTAAAGGCTTGATTGAACTCTTCTGCGTTCAAGTCAATGAGCTACATGCCAATCCACCGTTTCAACCTTCTCATCCTGGACACTTTCTGCCTCGGGACACGAAGACCACACTACTTCCTCCATGAATGTAAACATTACAAGTGAATCCTGAAGAGCAGATTTGTTCCGTATGGACATACTGTAATTCTGAATGGGCTACGGGAAAAAGAGTCCTTAAATTACACCAAAATAATTACTGTAACTCCTGTAGCTCGTTTCCAAAAACTAATGAGGACCAGGAGTTAGGAGAGAGAGTCTGGGATACTGGTGATATTCGTCCACCATTAGCATTTCTATTTGCTTAGTGAAACTGAAAAACAGCACATGCAATAGTGAGGGATGCATCCAGATTGTATTTATTCATACGGGGACTAAAAATATGTTTATTATTTTATATCCCAAAACAATATCATGCTGCTGCTGCAGGTCTGGGGAAGAAGGATGTGTAATTAGGGAGCTTGTACAGCTTGTACAGTGGAAATAAAGTCACAAGGCAAGTAATGGCTGAGACTACTGTCAGGACAGGAATGTAAAGGAGAAAACCATTCGAGGCAGCTGACACTTTATGATAGAGGACAGGGTGAGGCGAGCCAAAAACAACAACCTGCTTTCCCCCTTAAGCTGGCTTTGTCATTACTGTTTTGTGGGAATTGAGAGAAATCTGCTGATTGGCAGCAGACTAAAAGTTTAAAAAAAAACAAAAAAAAAAAAAACAAAAAGAAACAAAACCCCAACAAACTCATCACTAATGCTCACTCTCCTACCAGCAGGCAGTGACTGCAAAGACAGTAACACCACAGTGTAGCCGCCAATAAGGAAATTTTCTTGAGATTCCTTGCTGTACTCTTGTCCCACAATCCTAACAACAATCCACCAGAAACCCTTTGGGCTCAAATTTGCACCTAGACGCTAAGTTACAATGATTCAGCCGAACGCTTGTGTGTGCAAAGTAGAAGTTTAGTGGATTAACAAACCCAGGATACGACAGAGGAATGTACCATCATAACATCAGAGGTGTTTTATTGGCCTAAAAGAACGTTTCCATATGATGGTTTATGCATTTAGCAAAGCTCGAACCGGGTCAGGGCCCAACTTCTTAGCTGCAAAAGGACCATTATCAGTAAATTCACAGCTTTCAGCTAGGAAGTACACTAATATGAATGCATTTAGTTATTGTAGATGCCACAAAGTAACAAAAGACAATGACTTCACCTCAGTCTAACTTTCTGAGGACCAAGAAGCCTCCAAAACAAGGAAGAAGTGAAGATTGCTGTAGCACAGGTTTGACAGAGCATCACCACAGAAGATAAAAAATGTCTTGTGATGTCTGTGGGTTGTAGACCTGCCCAGTTACTTTCCATCTCCTCAAGCTGAGGTTTTTATGTATGTAAAGGAGCTATAGTTCCGACACAGTTGGCCTGATGCAAATGTAAATATCCTCAAAATTATCCCCAAATTTAGGAAAATTTATCTCATAACCATTAGGTTTATTATTGTCAGTTCAAGGAGGACTAAGCCAACACACAGAATATTACAATGTCCTAATATGCTCTGCCTCTTTTCGGCACAAATACATTTCGGCACTGGATGGGTCACTTGTCTGATGCCCAATATCTCAAAGCAGCACACCTCCCTGATTCAGAGTTGCAGTTTCATCCCCAAAAATCCATCTCGGCGTCATGCCTTGCTGCCAGTAATTGTGAGTCCTTGTAGGAGGACTGAAGAAATGTTTTTTTCCTATGACTCAGTTGATAAACAAAGCCAGTAAATGGGGCAAAAGATCTCTCACTTGAGGCAGCATGCTGCAGTAATGAACTCCTGCTTTACAAGTTGACGTCTTTTGTCTGCCCCCTTTTCTGTCTCGACTGCTGACTTTAGTCATTCCCAGGTGCTGCTTCATGTCTCCACATGTGTGTTTTTTTGTGTGTGTGGTTCTATGGGTAGTGATTTACTCCTCTCCCAGACTCAACTTGTGATAATGATTTCGTTTTGGAGTGGCGCAGGTTGGCAATGACGCAGGTTGCCTGGGGAACAGCATGCAATGGGCAACGGAAGTGGACTATGTCACGCTACAGACCTTCTGATAACGACACATGTGCACACGCACGCATTTGCGCACATCTGGCATTTTTAAAATAACTCACAGGCTCGATGAGATGATGCAGTTACAGATATATGATCAACACAAGTCTTCAGTATTCGATTTTTTGTCAAGTCATTAGTTATTTATTTATTGTTAAATCATTAAATTTGGAATATTAATTTGCATTGTTTTTTTCTAAATAACCTTTAGTTTTGGACTGTTGTTTGGACAAAACAAGCAATTCAAATAAATTAACTAAGATTCTGGGACTATTTTCAGAGACTTCATAAACCAAGTAACTCATTAATTAATCAAGAAAAAAATGGAAAAATGAAGGGGTGATGAAAATAGTTATAGGTTCCAGCCCTAATTTGCACATATCTGTACTCTTATCTAGCTGATTTCCATGTAGATTTTACAAAATCTGTGTTAGATACAGCGCCAACGAAAATGTCCTTTAATGCATCATATTGAATAATAAAGATTACTCGTGTAAAGTACATACATATATAAACAAATACATATTTTTCATCATTCAGTGTATCATCTGTCTGTTTAAACAGCATTTTCTCAGGACATATATTTGTTTTTCTGTGCATGTGGGGGGTTTTGTTGTTTTGTTTTTTTTTCTTATGTCTGCTAAGAAAACCGAGTACAGTTCTGCACAATGGTTGGTCTTGGCGCTGAACCGTGCACTGGACCTCCAGGAAACAGTAATAAATCCATCTGGCTGCTCTCTGACAACAAACAGTATGTGCTGTTGGATGAATGTCGTTTGGTTGTTGTAAAAGTTAAGACTGTTAGACAGGGATGAGCATGTGCACAAAGAAAACAATCAGGATTTGCAGTACATCTTCCATTTCATATGTACACTAAAAACTGAAGGCTTCCTTTGTACTTCTCACATTTTCTTTCAGTCTGTCTCTTTCATTTGTTGATCTTTTCCTCCATCCTTCACCATCAAGATTTTCATACTAAATCATGTTCCCACTTTCTTCAATTTGCCCTCCAAATACACACAAAACCAAACCCATTTTCTCTCCTTTCACAGATATCAAAAGCTGTCCTCTCTTTTATCTGAAGTTTTTAGTGAATCTCAAATTTGAATCCTCTTCACTCAAGTATAACAAAATATAAAAATCAGAAATGACTTGGACCCAGAGGGATCCTCATTACCTAAAATTCCGAGACAAAATTAATTTCTGAATTTACTTAGATGAGGACAAATTCAAATCAAATAGCCAAAGAAATTGCTTCTTGTACTGCTGCTTGTTTGGTTGTGACTATTATGACAGTTTAAGTAAACATGGAAAGCTCAGCAAATTTGTAGGAGTTGGTTCTTGATCATGGACTGGACCTGAAGAAATCATACTCAATCTAAGTGACCTTATTTGTCGAAAGCCTCCATCAAGCACTGTAGTATAGCAAAGTACTGAGGATGAGGATGCTCTGAAAATTAAGACACTGTCAGACATCATACTGGTATTAACTTGTGCCCATGAGGAAAAAACAAAAAACAAATGACTGTCTGCCTCTCAGACACAAAAAGGGTTAACTTTCTTCTACCTCACATCATCTTTCTTTCTCTTGCATTCATTCAGTCTTTTTAATTCTCTCTCCATCCTTCACATATCTACTTTTACCCTGTCACTCACACATATGCATCCACCTATTCCCACCTCACACACACACACACACACACACACAAACACAAACACACGGGCTGCAGAGCAGAGCAGAGCAGAGCTGCTGACCTTAGCACTAGGCAGTGATGGAAAGGCAGGGCCACGGAGATAGAGGCATCCTGGCTCAGTCTTGACAGGCAAACAATCAATTAATCCATCAGCAAACCTCTATCTGTTGTAGTGCTGTGCCCAATTGCTCGCTCCCCATTTTTTTTTCTCCTCCCCAGATGTGCAAATATACAACGCAAAAGCAGTAGCCAGACACAGTAAATGATATTGGCATCCATCTTTGCCAACTCTCATACATATTCAGGAAAACTGGAGACTTTTGTGTATGTGTGTATGTTTGTTTCTTAGCCACTTGAGTATCTGGCTGAGTGCAGCAGGACAAGGTGCTGATCAATAGCTAAAGCCTCATTAACATAGATCCTGTCATACAGACAGTCACTGTACTGCCATGAAAAAGCCACACTGATGTAGATGTACACACTCTCTGGCAGCCGTGACATTTACTGATTGACCAGCAGGGCCTTGAGCAACAATACACTGTCATACTGTCTAAGGAAAACCACCACATAGACAAGCAGCCTATGTATACACAGCATGAATGTCTACATACACAAATACCAGAGATGTGGACTCACAGGACTTGGTCTTCCCGATGGACAGAATCTGAAGAGTTCAGAAATGATCAACAAATAAATTATGACATGATATTAAAGATTAAGCTACCGAAGTGTATAGAGTTGTCAAAATTAGCCCCAATGTAACTAGTTGCAACATTAAAGTGATAATCATTGAAGTAATAATACACCTATTAAAAAATGCTGTATAGAATACTGTTTATATTATTCTGAAAAGGCCGCATACTGGGTACTTTCACTTTTGGTACTTTAAGTATATGTCGATGGAAATACTTTTGTACTTTTATTCACATACACTGTTGAATGCAGGACTTTTACTTGTGTTGGAGGATTTCTACACTGTAGCATTAATACATTTACTGAGTGCTACCTCCAACAAGGTATTTGGTCATTTAAACTTTCCAATAAGCAGACTTGTAATTTTTAATCTCCTACAGATTTACATGACAGCTTCTGTAGCTAATGAAGGTTACTGGAGTCAGTTACTTACCAAATAGCCGAAATGAACTATTTGGCTGTTGCCTGGTTCTTGTTAGTCTGTGCATGTGCTCAGCCAAAAATCATAAAAGGAAGTAAAAAGGAGGATAGCTCTGTTACGTCTCTTTAATATCACAAGTGGACAATATGGTATTGTAGTGGAGTCCTCCTTTGTGAAATGATCAAGCTGCTTAATGTCAGTTTTTGTTATCGGAATTTGCTATTTCATATGAATATTTTAAGACAGTCATCTGAACTGTTCTGAAAAAGATGTGCCAAGTACATGGTAAAGGTGTTTGATATATTTATTCAACATTATTCACCATGTCATTTAAACGACCTCTGCTCTTATCTCATTGTCAGGTTTTATCTATAGGTTGTGTTAAAAAATTACGCCGCCACTCAAAACTGCAGTTTTTCTACCTTCTCAGTGACAGAGAGTACAGATCTCATGTAAATCTTTGCATTCATTGTAAAGATCTTTACATTCAAACCAATTCAATAAATTCAGTCATTGGTTAAATGCTATCAAACTACATGGCACGCCTAATCATTTTTGCTTTCGAATTTGTCTCACCTCTGACAAATACATCTTGAATACTTTGTTAAACAGTGTGTTACAAGTGAAATGCCATTACACTTTACCGTGCAGCCATAGTACATACAGGGATTTGCAGATCATGTTTTATTTTACAAATGTTAATGTTCCATTGTGTAATGAAAAAAAAAAAAAATAGCTGAAGGCTCTGTTGGTGATCAGCCACACACATAACAAGGCATTGCCTGCTTGATTGTGGTATATGAAAGTCATTTTCAGGCTCTGGTTAGATGGTATTTTTATTATGATAAAACCACAGTCCTTTTTTGTGTTTCTTAAAAAACAGAATTATCAAGATTTTTCTTCGGGTTACTGTTTTTTTCGTCTCACATGAAATCATTTTCTTGGTATGGCAGATCACTGAGTTCATTGGTGTTTAGTGGAAACAGTGGCATCAATAATATTAGCTCTGCTGTTAAGAGAATATCAGAGTGCCCCTAATGTTTTGGGTTTTTTTGTTTTGTTTTTTTTTAAATAAAATGCTTTCCAACAATCAAATAGAAGACTGATTTTGTGGTATACTATGGTAATGTTTTTGCAGTGATTACATGACGGTCAGATCATTCCTTCTAGTTTGATCTGTGCTCAGAGGCAAAGTGTCATCTGAAAATAACATTAAAAAAAAAATTTCCATGAATAAATTACTGCTGCCGCCAGAAAATGTTGCATCCCAGACTTTGGTATCTAATGATGTAGATAAATATGTAGATAGTGCATGTGTGGAATAAGCTTCATGGCCCCCAGGACTCCTTGTGTGCATTTAAAGTCCATT
Organism: Istiophorus platypterus; assembly: GCA_016859345.1. NCBI lineage: Eukaryota > Metazoa > Chordata > Actinopteri > Istiophoriformes > Istiophoridae > Istiophorus > Istiophorus platypterus. The sequence goes on from CM029115.1 coordinate 16,004,952, forward strand.
TACATTCTCTGAAAAGCACGTGGGTCATCAGTGGGGAAAAACAAATAAGGTCACACTGGGCATTTCAAAATGCTTTCTTTCTGAAGTGGAGAATAATCAAATTTAAAAAGCCCTTGTGTTTCAAAATAGAAACAAATTTTAAATCCTCTGCTGCTCTTTAATAACTTCATCTATGCCCTGTACAAATTGTGCATATATTATGTCCTGTTCCCACACTGCCCTCCCAGTTTCAACTATCTAATTTTTCACTGCTCTGTCTGTTCACAAAGGTCAGGCTGACCAATACAAGACAGGAAATGATGTGCAGCTGCACAATGGACTCCCTGACAGAGATGAGAAGAGAGAGAGATGCTAACTGATGGTCACTGCCAATTCATTGCCAGTTCTTTGAGTCTGACCGCAAACAATTCCCTTTTCAAAATGGGTTTTTCAAGGCTCTTGGCTGTCTGACTTCATATGGGTGGTTTCACATAGGCTTAAAAATGATAGAGTGAAATCATGCAATTTTTGCAAAATCAAGACACTTTAAAGAGCTATAGATGGTAGAGAAATTAAAAATATTTTCAAAAATATGGCTATAGTGCTCAAAAAAAGAAAAAAGAAAACACACAGTAAGAGGATGCTCTATCCATAAGGGACAGAATGAAGAATAAGCATAAGATATTGAGCAACACCAAATGTGAACTTCTCCCTACAATAGCCTTTATAAACCGACCGAAATTTTCAAATCAAAACCTGAATTTCCAATAGGTCCAGTAAAAACAATGACTTATAAAGTGTCATATGTACCAAAATAAAAGCTGCAGTCAGGGAAGTGCACAGACAAAGTCTTCAAGCAACACTTCCCTTTGGAAAAGAGCAGTTTCCATTGTCAGAGTACTTCAAACATATCACTGCCCTCAGGATCTGCCAAAAGCATTTAGACATTTCTTCTTCCGGCTCACAGGATTAAAATCTCCAGAAAAAACTTCCAGCACAAGAAATGAAATGATGAACACCATTCAAAATAAAGCCGTCTTTTCTATCGATCTATCCATCCATTTATGTCCTATATCCCGGATTACAGGAGCCTATTCCAGCATGTAGTGAGCAGTGGGTGGGGTACAGGGGTTCACAGGGTCTAGTTCATAAACTGACCTTTTTTTCATTTAAAAACTAAAATATAAAAGTAGCAAGAATTACTACACACCCTACTACATCATTTAAGAGAACTAACATTACCATTTATTGAAACTTAAGTTTTATTTTTGTTGCTCCAGCTATTGGTTCTATCAGTAATGATAACATTGCACTAACCTTGTTATGTGCCGAGATCTGGAAACACACTGACATGACTAAAAATAGGTCCAATAGCACAGATGAGCTTACATCTCCAAACGAAAACCCAAATTTAAACACACAGTATCCGTTTCCTTCACGGACACAGGTTGTATAATTGCTTTTTCAAAAACAGCATCTTACACTAAGAAAAGTCTTTTTCTCTTCAGTTTAGCAGCTGATGTGATCTACCCATCTGATTTCATAAAGGTTTTTGATGAACAAGCTGAAGCTTATTTACATTTTGTTCTCACTTACATTCTGAAAAGGGACCTTCTTTAAAACATCAAAATTTTCCTTTATTCAATCTGCATTTCTTGAGTTTTCACATAATCTTCGCACACAGCTTGTCTGGTCCATAATTATGGGAATAAAACTGCACAGTAGTCCAAGTTTCTATAGATTCAATGCAGTGCTTCAGTGACTAAAAGTAGTATGAGCTTCAGGTCTTTTACTTCAAATAACCCACTGACCTGTAAACGAGTTGTTACAGTTGTCAAAGAAATGCCCACGTAAGAAGTAGTCAGTTTTACCCTGGTAGGCATCGTTCAAGTTTCCCAACCAAGTGACCTTTAACGTGTCCTTATTTATGATTGGCTGAAAAGACTTGAAAGATGTTCAAGTCTACTATTGTTAAGACTTACATACGGTACAAAGACACACAAACACACACATACACCAAATGAAATACCCGAGTGGAGTAGATTCAAAGATGTCATGCATGCTAGTGTCATGGCTCTAGGGCTGGCGATGTCCGCCTGTGTCAGTCCAACACTCGGGTCCAAACTGAAATAGAGAGAACTTTTGGCCGGTTTGCCTTGGAATTTTTGTTCAGACGTTCACGGTCCATAGACGAGCCTGCTGATGTTACGTGTTCACTTTTCCTCTTGAGCCATCATGAAGTTGAAATTTTTGTGATTCTATTGAAATATGCAGGCAGATATTGAACGGACTGCCATAAAATTTGTTACAGACATTTGCATTCACCAGAGGACGACTGATAAAACTTCTACCCGCTGACCTTTAGTCTAGGGCCACCTTCAGGTCAAAATTTCGGTTCATCCAATCTTTTGGTTTATGAACAAGTACCTGGAAGTCAAAAGATGTCCTTACCATTCTCTGCTGTACTTTGTATCAGCATGCTACCATGGTAAACTAAGATGCTAGCATTATCACTGTGAGAGTGGTACCATGCTGATATTAGCATTTTCTACACAACTTTTTTCATTTCTACAAAATGTGTCACACTTGGCGGAACAAATCAATGTTCACTTTTTTCTCAAGACAAGGAGGCTTATCGGAACTCTGCCTGAATAAAATACAGTCTAAAATTTACCCTCATTATATTTTAAATCAGGCCTGATAAAAAAAACAAGACAAACAAGACTAAAGATCTGATGAGGCTTTTGAGCCCAAATTTGGATCCCTCAGTAAAACTACTGAGATTCAATACTCAGCACTAATCTAACTGCAGAATTAGCTCCTACACTTTATGATTCAAATCATTTGGTTTTTACTTCCCCTGCAAAGGTTTTGTGGGTAAGTAGTGTTCATCAAAAACCTCCAGAGCTGGAGGCAAAAGCAGATTGTCTGCATGAAGAGGAGGAAGAAGAAGATAAGGAAGACAAGGAAGAAGAAGAAGAAGAAGAAGAAGAAGAAGAAGAAGAAGAAGAAGAAGAAGAAGAAGAAGAAGAGGAGAAGGAGGAGATGGTGGGTATGCTGAGCATGCTCGGTAGTGCGTCAGGACCAGATTGGAGCTCTGCTGACCTTGAGGATGACATATCGATCGATCAACAGTGAGGCGCTGTGTGTGCATGTGAGACAGAGGGGGGAGAGAGATGGAGGTGTGCAACTCCCCCAAACAAGGAGAAAACTGAAACCTGCACTAATGATGAATCATTGATAAGTGGACAAGAGCGGACTTTCTACTTTCATCGCTTTCTTTCTCTCAGTTTGCTTTTTCTCTTTGCCTTGCTCATCTCACTTTTTTTAAAAAAATCTGCTCTAGCTATGGCATATTCTTTTTTCATCTTTTTCCCCTGCTTTCTTTTTCCTATGCTTTTTCTCAATCTCTGCATCTCCCTCTCACCTCTGCTAGCTTTCTCAGTTTTTCCTCACTCTCATTTCTTGCCAAATGTCAATTTTAACGTTCACTCTCTTTTCCTCTCTGTCTCTCACGATTTCCACTTCACATTTACTATTTCACTTTCAATCACTAGTATTTTTTTCTTTTTTGACATTTCTGTCTCATTTCTGCATCAGAAATTGGCTTAGTGTTAACAATTCCCAGTTTACAGGTGCTTCAAGGGTGCAAACATAAGTACTGTATGTCCTCTGCACTGCCCTGTCTGATCGGTTTTCTCTCTCAGGAGTCTGCAGTTAGTTTGGGAGGGTCACTATCTGTAATTTTGTGGAGCCTGTTAGGCTTCTAACAGGTCTATACCAGCTACCCTGCTCTTATTCTTTCTCTGTTTCTCAGAAACCTAGTCACTGGGTTTCCATTTTTGCAGCCAACAACATTTGGACATATTATTTTGGTTTTTATGTAAAGGTCTAGATTGGGATGATGTATACATGTAATCTTGCTTTCATTCCTCCTACAAAAATGAATCTTGATTTTGCTGAGACTTTCTGAATTAATAAAAATTAATCTTTTTGTCCATGCATTTCATTCACTACTGATATATCTCCAATCTCCACTACCTATTAAATGCATCAGTTTAATGTGGCAGCCACATAGATTTTCATTTAAATAAATGTCTGTTAAATCCCTATCTCAAAATAAGGCAAAACAATGGTGACTGAACTGATGAGAGTATGAATGTATTTGCAGTATTAAAGACTAGGTGTCTGTGATGACAGTCCCCCAAACAAATGTTGTATCAAGTTACTGCTAATGCAAACCAAACATCTGCTATACATTAAAAGCATTTAACTGGAAAACCTTTATTATCCATTATCAAAATGTATTATGAAGTAGTCACATGAAATGTAATGTGTGTGTTCATCAAAAATTTGTCTACAAAAAGAAGACAATGATAATTTTTGGCCTGTCTCGCCAAGCAGATCGGTTGGAAGTTTTGCAGGGGAGTAATGGAACAGTCAGTAGCCACTTTGAGTCATTAGATGAAGAGCTGCAGCGAACAGGCTGCACATCTTCAACTTCTAAGCCAGGTAACAAGCTCCTTTCACTGTGTCCTGCTGTTCACAGACTCATGCCATGTGCAGCATAAAATCAGATCACGGTTACTCAGAGAATGATGGAAAAACGCCAGTTACTGCCAGACTTCTTTATTAAAACAACAATAGATTTTTTTGCTTCTCCCACAGTTCTCTGCACTGTAGCATTAAACCACATTTGCTGTTACCACCAGTAACTACAGGTGTTTTCAAATCAACCAGGACTGAGATCTTCTACATTGCCTCTTTAAATAACAGCTGATGGCTCAAGATTACTTTCTCATGAGCCAATATGTGGCAAAGGGGATTAATCCAGGATACAGCTCCAGATTTTGTCAGGTGAAATATAATAGCCTTAGTGTGGTATTTCGTAGTGACGATGTAGTGGCTTCCTCCTGTGACACACCACGTAGAAGACCACGTTGCCTGAAAGCTGTATTGATCAGATATGTTTAGCCTAATTTGTGACTGCATTGGATCTTAAACGATACTGACAAGCACAATGGAAACTAAAAGTGCAAGAGAAATTTCACCATTCAGTGTCCCTATTTTTAATCCAAACCCTACAACGATCCTTTAAAGTTTAAGCGGCCAATAAATCATGTTTCTGATATCACTGGCTGAGCTGTGTGCAATTACTCCAGATAACACACACACGTCACAGTCTTTGTGATTTTACTTAATAGTCACTCAATACAATTATTCATAAGGTCTTAGGATTGTCGGTATTTAGTGGGGCGTACAGTAGTTTCTTAAATGTTATGGCCACTGCAGATGAAATTCCAATCAGCTCCATTATATAAGGGTTATGGAAGAAGTCATTTTCATGTTAATGTAACCTACCTTTAACAGTTTCACCTCTTGAAAATGATAATGGTGAAAAGCTTAAAGTTGCAATAATCAGTATCAAGAATTTATGGTATGACTGCAGTTTACCCTGCAGCTTTCACCATCTTTTAACTTGCTCTGGTTTTATGGGTCACAGCTTTACTGTTTTCACTCTCACTGCTTTCATCAGTGCCATTCCCACGTCACAGCATGGAGACCAAACCAGAGCTAAAAGAGTGTTCACTGGACTCACCCTCATCATGTGGCCACATACATGACTCAGAATAAATGTTATTCAGGTTAACCTATGAGGACTAAAGCCAAGCAAGATAACCCAGAGTATCAGCTTCTGTATGTTAAATCTAGATTCACTCTCTATACACTGTCACTATCCACATTTAATCACTCTGTTCTGCCAACATAAAAACACAGAAAAATATAGACAGTCGTATAAAATAGCCATCCTGTGTGTGTCAAGAAGCAGCGAGGAGATTGTGAGAGGTAACCTGTACCTAACGCTGCCCATGTGTTATTAATGAGAGAGGTGCAGATTAATGCATTCCACATGAATAATGTAAACCAGCTGCAGCTTTTTAGTCAGTTGTCAGAGAGAAATGGACAGCATCATCCAGAGTCAGTAAGGCGAGTTGAGTGTTTCTCATGCACACCTGTCCAATATGGCACAAAGCCTGACGAGCTCTCTTCACACTTTCTGATCATCGTGGTCAGCATCTGTAGGCACCTGATTATGATTTACAAAACCATTTTGTCATGTTTTCGATTATCACGGACAGCGCGCTGCCATCTGTTGATATATATCTTCTGTCAAGATGGCATTTGGTCATCAGTCTGGTATGTAACATACTGTATGCTGAGGTTTCAAACAAATAGCATTTATATGTTGGCACAGCTGTTGTTTCTGTGGACCACTCACAGCACTCTAACTCTCATTCTGACTCTGCTGTTCATACTGACACCACTAACTCTCAGTGTCTGTCTCCACACAATCATCCCAACGTCAACAAGCTGTAGGGCTCTTACATCTAGATCTATGTGGAGCATGAGCACGGGACCACATGGCGAGAGGAAGTTGTCAGTGGAAACAAGGATGGATGAAGACTCAAAGGGAGCAATCAGAAGGGCAAAACTATAATGTGACCCAACATCTTGCACACAGGTGCAAACACATGCAAAAATGCTTTGAGAAGAAAACATACGTACGAACAAATATAGATATATTGAGGATGCCACGAGGAAATAAAGAAATCAATTCCTTTTCAAAGATGAAACCAAACACACACATGCACAAATGTAGATACTATCTGCTCCATCTGTCTTCCACCCTTCCTCTCTGGGCGGCCATAAATCCATCACTGCCAAAATACTTCTCAACAGTGCAACGATGAGTCACACATATAACTGCAAACACGCATTTGATAACACACATTTATTAAGATTCTCTACATTTCCATTCACTTTTTAGTTTGGTAATTTGAATGGCAAATTTGGACCTTCACTGCATCAAATGCTAATGGCGCAAGTGGTGCCAAAAGTAGTTTACTTATCATGAATAAATTATACTTTTTCAATCAAACTAAACTGAATTCCACTAAATGGAAAGTGCAGAAGACAGTTCCTACAACCACCTCATGTAGTTTGACGGTTTTACACAGCTAAATGTTTACAACTTGAATTACTTTTTCAACCAGAACCAGCAGAATAAAAGATGAGTGTCTGTCTGTTCACAATTCTTTAGCTGCACACTAAATATATATGAATTCTTAAAAAAAAAAAAAAACAGCACAGCCATTATTATATACAATATGCAGAAATGGAAGGATTGATGAAGGGTTGTTCAAAAAGAATGAGAAAATATCAGCCACATGTCAAAATGAGCAAAACAGAAAAATCTGATCTAATAGGTCAGTATAGATTCTACAAGAGAAAATAGATTAGTTACACTTGTAGCCATTGCAGAAGTCACACATTGTTTAAAAAAATGCTTGAAGTCTGTATGGCAAAAAAAGATAAATGTGTGTATGTGTGTGTGTGTATGAGATGGGGCTTCAGCGATGACTACCACAGTAAATTTACATCCACATGACAAAGACAACAGGAGTTCAGTTTAGTCAACATGCATGTTATTCACCAGCAGCACTGAGACCCGCTCAAAGTCAAACAGCTATTTCCACCTGAACAGGATGACTTCATGGATACGTGACAGTTTGCATATTAAATGAGATCTATATGGTTTGCGACAACAAAAAAACAATTTTACTCCCAAACCCATTAATTCATGGGATAATCTGAACATCATATTTGAGGCTTTTCCCATCTGATGTTCAGGCCTCTGCCCCAGACTATCAACTTCTGATATGAAATAACTGCCGCAAGAAAATGTGAAATATTCCATATATCATCAAAAAGTTCAACTAAGAAACTGCATTATGTGTGCAGTGTGTTGCTCAAGTGATTATAAGTAATAAAGTATGGACCTGATTTATTGTTTAACAGCATCAGACACATCATTAAAAGAACTTTAGTTTTCTCCAGTTATCCCCTGTATGTAAAGTCAAATCAGTTTGGAAGTGATGTCAGGTTCCAATTTCGATTATGGTGTTTGGGGAAAGTCTTTCAGTTGCGTTTTTAATGTATTCATGAAGCCACCCATGTTACACTTAAATTGCCCAAATCTTTGAGTTAGAAATCCAAAGATTCCAAAAGCAACTACCATCAATTTCTATATTGATCTAATATGCAGTATATATCTATTTTGATCCTGTTTAACTTCCCCCACAGGGTCGATAACACCAAGATTAAAGTCAGGAGTCTTACCTTTGATGCCAAACTTGGAGTTTCCTCCAAACTTGAGAATAACCAACATTAAAAGGAAACCAGTGAAGGCAACAGCGGCGATTCCCACCACCACGTACACCTGCGAAATGAAAAGAAGATTTATAAAGCTACGGAAGAGAAGAGCAAACACACACAGAAAGCCACACAAAGCCAAGTGCCAAACACAACAGAAAACAAAAAGTATAGGCCACAGGCTCTGTTCATATCGTTGTCCAGGAAAGGCAGATTTTCCAAAGTACCACCCTATATTCATAGTGTTGGTTTCATTCAGTTACTTCTAACAGTAAAACAATAGATCCAGTTCAAGTGTCTCTAGACGGGTAACACAAACAAATAACAGAAAAACAGGTACAAATAGTCAACAACTGACAGAGGCGAACAGCAAAGAAATAGAGCTGGAGGAAAATGGTGAGATGTGACTTACAGCAACTCTATCCTCAGGTGGGTCTAGAGGGGGACTCTCTATGCAGGAAAGAGAGAGAGAGAAGAACAAATAAAGAAGAGCCACTCAATAAGCAATGTGTTACAGTGTGAAGGTCAGTGTTATACTCATTTGCTTTCAAAATTTCCCAAGTAAACATGCAAAATGTGTGATTTATTGGTCACCTGCTTCTGTTAACATTGAACATCTTGCTCAGTGGGCGAATATAGTTCAAGGTGGTTTGTATTATTGTATTTTCAGCAGCTGTCCAAACAGAGCTTTGCAAAATTTACTATGCACAGCAGGCCTGTGAAGCTTTCTAGAAATACTGAAGTGGTATACATAGGGATGTAGTGAGAAAAATACTGAACATCTAAAACAGTGTGTAAATCTCATTTCTTTTCTCTCTTTTTTTTTTACCTTACAAGAACAAATGTGTAGGGCTTAGGTTAGGTCATGGTTAGGTGGAGCACAGAAAACTGGATGGGGCGAGGGTAAGATCAGGTTCAGGTTAAGATAAGGGGAAAAACATATTGATGGAGAAACAGACTTCGATATGATTTTGGTCCTGCATACTATCAGAGCTTAAGCTAATGTTAGAGGTTCTGCCCAACTGAATTAGATTTGGACAGGAGGGGATACTCCTGTAACCCCAGCCCCATTATCTGAGTCTTATGTTGCTTATGTTATGTATGTGATGTTGAAAGTGAAACGTTAAATACAAACATAAAAACAGAAAAGACATGAAAATACAAACAATTATGTATAAAACTAACCTCATGCATGTATGCAAGTATGTAAACTAAACAGCTAAACAGTTTTATCCTAATCATACTTGCAGTGCATGGACTAACTAGCTCCACACCACAATACAAGAACATGCTGTTTCTGGAAAATACAATTATAGCCTCAGCTTTTTAGCACATTATCATGTATGTAGCCATCAAGTGCTCATTAAGAACCACAGGGTACTCATACTAAAATGAGTCAACTGGAAACATAAAGTCGGCCAGGAGACAATATTTTGAACAACCTCATTGAATTGACCTTAGCTGATAAAATCTGCAAGGATCATTTTAGCCAACTGAAGCGATGGTCACTGGCTAAAGATTAGAAGCCTGCTTTTGTCAACCTCTGACTGAAATCAGGGACCCATTTCTTCAATAGTTATTAGAATCTCAATGGTATTTCTGCCACCGTTGCACTGCATTTGTGCAGTGCTAGTATATGAAAGGCTGACAGGCACTGCAACAGTAACTGGGGGGTTGGGGCTAATCAAATGGTCAATTAATTAAACTGTGATGCTTGTAAATGGGAGCGAGTAAGTAAAAGACATAACAGTACCTGTGGTTAGATCTGCAGGAGGGAAGACATTTTGGAGAAAGAGACAACAGAGACAAATTAGCTTCCAGACATATCGAAACATTTCAATTGTAAATTCTTTGACATGCATCTCACATTTAATGTTATAATGTCATGCCTGTTCTGAGCTTTTTTCAAAAACATATTGATCACACATACATAATACACAAAGCAACAAACAACATATACTCAACATGCACAACTTCACAGTGTGGAAAAAGACATCACATCAACTCTAATCCCTAGCTGCAAGGATGTGTAGATATGTAACGCACCCTCAGCAACTTGGGAGAAGAAAGAGAAAGAGAAAGATTTCTAAAATGTAATTTGTGAACAAAAATGAAAATGACAAAATACTAAACATAAAAAACTGCTCTAAAAACACTGATACTATGAATACACTACAAATTTAATCACAACGTGTTAGACTTAACACATTTGATCAAAAAAAACATTTGTAAAAGTATTTATTTCACTCACCATAATAGGGTGGCTCCTTCTCGGCTCCTGTAGATTAAGACAACAACAAAAAAGATTCTATCTGATTGAATGTTCCCGTTGGTCAAATATTACACTGATATTATCTGCACACTACATTGATGATATATATATATATATATATATAGATAGATATATATATAGATAGATATATATATATATATTTCTAAACAATGTATTTTTCTCCCAAACTTTAGGGGGTGAGTTGGATGAAACCTATACAGTCTGGTTAACCCAGTGGGTTAGAAAGGTTACCTAGTCCAATAATATTTTAGGTGCTTTATTCCACCGTGCAGATCGTTAGGATTCTGCAGTCTCCCTCCTCACATCCTAGCGTGCCATGTGTTTTCACCCTGCCCTCTGTGTCATGTCTGCCTTCCTGTCCGTGAGCCTGTGTTTTCCTCAGGGCGGGGCTGGTTGGCTCTCCACTGGTTGGCTCTCCGCCTCATCCGCACAGCTGCCGCCTATCATCTCATCAGCCATGCCAATTAGACCTCACCTGACCCGCAAGCATAAAAGACCCGGCCAGATCACAAGTATTTGTCAAACTGTCTGTTGCCCCTTGTGGTAACTTGCGCGGCTTCCGTCCTTGAAGAGCCTTTCCCTTCTTGTATGCCTCCTTATCTCTGTTTCTGTCTGCCACAGAACAATCCCCCTGTTGTAAGTCACCTGCCTCGCCCTGAGCGACTGTTTGTCAACCTTGACCGCTAGATTCACTGCTCTAACTACCTTTGTTCTCTTTGTCCTCTGTGGACTGAAGAGACCTGTTTGCTCCCTGTCAGCTAATTCTAACACTTTGTTAGTTAAATCTTCCTGCCCGACTCAGAGCCCAGGACCTGTGAACTGTCTGAAAACTAAGATTATTAAACTCATTGTTTTATCAATTACCATCTCGCCTCTGACTCTGAGTCTCAGCGTTTGGGTCTCATCAGTCCTTTTAAATCATATGAGACACATTAGATTTTTATCTTTTAATGATACTATTATCCTGCACACAACCACTTTTATACATATTCATAAAATGCTTCATGCCTATGTAAGGTGTACCTGTATCTCACCTCATGTATACCCTCTCTGTCTCAGTCTAATCAATTACATAACACAGAGTGATATCTGAACATATTCTGATGTGCAAAAATTGGTTCCCACTTTAAATCTGGTAACTATCAATCAATGCAGATACAAAACTGTACCTTTTCGTTATGGTGTTTGTTTTTTTTTGGCTCTCATTCCAGCAATCAACCCCCCTCATCAATATATGGACCTGGACTGTACACTGCATACACACAGTCTGCTTAATATTTGAGATGCGTAACAGCATCAACAACAGGATGGTGCTCTAAAAGTCTAAAGGCAGAATCTCAAGACAATAGTTAAAAGCATTTCCCATTTACTAAATAGAACTATGTTACCTGACTCTAACAAATTCACAACTGTAGTATAAACAATGAGGGGCAAATCTACAAAAAGAGATTTATTGACTTGTTGTTTCAACTCTGTCCTCTTTCATAAAAGTTTAATATTTTATAGACAGATTTTGAAATAATGCGTAATACTAGAGCTGCCGTAGTATATCTTGATCATAATGATGTGTGAACAGAAACTGAAACATCGTGCGGTGTTGCTCCTCACCATCCCCGGGACTGTGCATGAAGTGAGCCTTCACTTCCTTTTGGTCTGACCCGTATTTGTTTTTAGCCACCAGCCTGTACCTCCCGTTGTTGAGGTGTGTGGGGCTGTCCAGTTGCAGGCAACCGTGGTACTCCCTCTCAGTGATGTCATGGATCATGGTCCTGATGTAGAGCCCCTCAGTCACTGCATCATCATCCAGAAACCATTGCAGCTCGGGCTGTGGGTTTCCTGGAAAGGTTATGAAGACAACACAAGATACTTAGCGATTTTCACTGGTTTCATATTGTTACCTACCAGTCTATATTCTTTGTTTATGTAGTCTTTGCTGTGATTGTTATATTCTATGACACTGTTCAAGATTTTTGAAAGTATTTTATGCTGAGACCTCATCATAGAGAATTAACTGTGAAGCATCATGAAAGGATATTATGTGGATGTTTCTCTTACCCGACACGCTGAAAGGGATGCACCAGTGATGGTCGGGGATTGCATCACTCAGCTTGGTGATTTTGGGGGGAACTGAGGGTATTGGAGAGAACAGAGAGTTTAATACAAAATGCAAAAAAGCCAGAAAGCAAGATAAGGCAAATGAGTAATTCAGATGTAAAATTAGTGAAGCATGCAAAAACCACTGATTAAAAGGTGAAAAGAACAGTCATTATTTTCATCATTTAATTCTCTGTTTTAAAGACTATACTACACAGACAAACGCTTTGACATATTAAATGACACTGAATTAGGATTGTGTGCTAGACCTACAAAGTATATCCAGCAGCAGAGAGGATTCCTTCTCTCCTACAATGTTCTCAGCTCTGCAGCTGATCTTGCTGTTGTGGTCCAGTGACGACAGGTTGGAGAGTCGCAGCACCGAAATCTGCCCTGAAGTCTCGATCTGAGTGTGTAAGCACACCCATATATCAGCATCAAGATTCAATTATCATCAAAGCACAAAATTTAAAAAAAAAAAAAAAAACACATGTGATGATGACACGATTTTTTTCATTGTCCATTTACTGTATTTGCCAAAAAAATCTGTAATGGGGAAACTGCTGCAATAAATCTCTCTAGATCGGAGAGATACAGGAATCAGATTTGGCCTTTAAATCAGAGCACTTTATACAGCAGGCAGCATAGTAAAAGTAAGTTGGGTTTACATTACTAACAAATACCATATATATGTTAACTAAAATGATAGTACCAAGTGTAAGCATACTTCCCAAATTGCTAACTGTCTTTTACAGGGATCATTTAGTTTTGGGGGAATTTACTGTATTATAGCTTGAGTCAGAAAGAGTCACGGGTTCCTTTACAGTGCCTTTACAGCAAGATTTCATGCCTGTAGCTGAGCTCAGTTACCAGATAAATGGGGTCAAGGATTTAGGGCTGCAACCAATGTTTATTTTAAATTGCCATTCCTAATGTATTTTCTCAGTAAACTGGACTCAATTGCTATTGTTTTCTATTATTAAAGTGACATCTTCATATTGCCTGATTTATCAGACCAACAGTCCAAATCCCAAAGTAATTTAGTTTACTATTATACGCACCATTCCATTAGGTTCCATATCCAAAACCAAACCTGTCTAATACAGCAGCCTTGCAGTATATTCTCCCCCCAACAGGTATAAGGCTCAGTTTTTGATGAACCTGTTTCACTGAGGTCCTGTTGAACTATACTGCATTATATTGAGATGAGTTTCTACTATTTTGTCCACTCCATTTATATCACTGAGGGTAGTTAAATATTAGAAACGCCTTTGAGTGTAAAAAAGTGCAACTAAACTAAAGCCTCATACATTTACATCAACAATTCTTTAAAACAGTGGAGACAAAACCTGAACTTTACAACCTTCAGGAAAGGAGGATTTCTTGTAGGACTGTTGTGTGAGGCGGCTTAAGTTCTGGCTAGGTACCTAATAAACTGTCAAATTAATGTATATGACAAAGAAACACCATAAATCTTTGCATTGGGAGGCTGAAACCAGCAAATATCTTTGATTCAAAAATGACTAGTCAATGAAACAATTACTTGAGCGACAGAAAAGTCATTTTAATACTTGATTAACTGTCTCAATTGTTTCAGCTCTAAGTGATGTGATAAAACATACCTAATATATCGAAGTTTTTGTGTGTGTGTGTCCGTGTGTGTGTGTGTGTGTGTGTGCGTGCGCGCGTGTGCATGTGTTTGTGTGTGTGCATGCGTGCGTGCGTGTTCGAGAGAGAGTCTAACCACATAGTTGGTGACCAGCGCCGTGTTCCAATTCAGCTCAGGTGAGGGCACACCAGAGGTTGTACAGGAAAGCTGCACGTTCTCCCCCTCCATTACTGTCACTTTTGGTGGGCTCAGCGTTGCCATGGGAACCTCTACATACAACCAGGCAACAGGGTGGAGGAGAGGAGGATGAGGAAGACAGAGGGGCGGGGGTGGTGGTGGGGGGGTATAGAGATGGAGAGAGGAGAGAGAGGGAAGAAAAAGGAAAGGACGCAAACTTAGGATTCATGGCCAACTCTTGTCCTCTCAGTTGAAACACAGGGCACGTAACAACCTCGACAATAGGAGTGGAAGAGGCAGGCATACACACACCCACTGCTACGGACTGAAAAGAAACGCAGACAAAGACAGACCTCGAATTCAATCTCCCTCTCTGTCTCTCACACTTTCACATAAGCATGCTCACCCCAATCAAAACAGTCGGACAGAGTTCAAACACAGTGATGGTTACACTGATTACTAGTGCATGTCTTCAGCAGCCCAAGTACTAAATTGATTAGAGACAGTCTAAAGCCTCAGTCGAAGCAAAGACACTGGTAAACCGCGTTTGTGTGTGTGTGTGCATGTGTGTTTGTGTGCGTGTGTGCGTGTGTGCGTGCGTGCGTGCGTTCATGCGTGTGTTTGTGTGTGTGTGTGTGTGTGTGTGTGTGTGTGCAAGTGTGTACAGTGCCGACCAGGAGGTGACCTGAGCATGACCGGTCAGACTCAATCAGAGTACTGCCACCCTTGTCCCCTGTCCAATAACATTGTTGTCGAAGAAAGGAAGAAGAGAAGAGTAGACAATTAAAATGAAGAGAAGACAAGAGCAAAGAGGGGAAAAAAAAAAAAAAAATAAGCGGACAAAGATGAAAACAAAAACAAGTGAAGAAAAGAAACAGGTGTCGACGGTTACTGAAGATAAAGCTGGACGGGCTTCTTATCGAACCCTCTCCTCTCCCTCTTCCCTCCTCCTCCTCCAACCTCTCCTGTCCGTCGGCTGAATCCTTATCACCAGGGCAACCCACTTATCACTACGGCAACACACTCAATCACCGTGAGACACACTAAAAACCAGTCATTTCAGTGGTGGCAGGCCGGCCGCCATATCGGAACCACATATCTTAACAGACCCTCGGTAAATCAAGCTTTCTACTGCCACTGTAGTCATCTGCAGGTCACACTACACACGCACACACACTCACACGGACAAACATTTGCTCACTTTTGGAGATATCACATAGATTTGCAGTAATTTCTTTGGAGACTTATCCGAACCATAGCACCACTTACCTAACCCTAACCTTAATCACTGACCCAAACCGAACCAGCTTCTTTCCAATTGGGGGCATGGCTTTTTTTTTGTCCCCAACTGGACATGTCTGTCCCCAATTAACTGGTCTGTAGTCTGAAAATTGTCCCCAAAAGTAGCCAATGAAACACTAAACACACACACACGCACACACACAAATACACAAAACTCCACACATAGACCCACAGTTACAACAGATGAAGCCAGGAAATCAGAATCAAACTTCTGGAAAGCTCCTTGGTTTGACCCATGTCCATGACCCTCCAGGGATGTAATCCTTTAGCTGCTTGGATTTGTTCAGAATTAAAAAGTAAGACCAAAGACAAATTTATCGTAATTATAATGGAGACCAGCCTTTGTCTGAGACAACAAATGAGGCATTACGTGGAAAGATTTCACTATTATGTGCTTCAGTGTTTGGCCAGAGCTGCAGCCCACCTGCAGCCATTTGTAAACATATGGAAAATACTGGCAGTCAAGTGTCTTCAGAGAGTGAGCCAGAAAAGTTCTGTCCATTACTGGTCAGACGTGTTTTTATTATTATTTTTTTCACCGCAGTTATTTTTTATTTTTTACATAGCAATAACAAAAGGGAACAAATACTCACACAGGGAAGCGCTAACTATCTTTAATAAATTCTGCAAGAATCCCAACTCAAGGACCATTCTCTTGCTTTCAGCTGTATCACAAAGTCTTTTCTTTAACCGAGTTTGCTCGGTCGTCATTGAGGTGAATACGTTGACATGCAGGCTCACTGTTTTTTCAGATTACTATTTCCAAAGTCCAGAACCCATTTTCATGCTTAACATTAAGCTAACAAACACGATAAATCCTATGAGCGCTACATCCCTAATCATGTGCTACGTTTGAATGCTCTAAAAAAAACAAAGTACACATTGTCCTCTTGAACTACTACTTCCAAGGTCTAGAGGTCTAGAGGTTTATTCTCTGGTACTTTTTCTATAATTGCTCACTTCTTTTACGTCTCTAAAGGATGTGAAAGAATTGTGGCCCCCTGGGCACAGACAACTAAAAGCTTATTTGCATTTTCTCAAATTTGACTTTGTATTAATAATCCTTTCCTTGATGTGAAAATCATAAAAAGGGCCTTTATTTCTGTAAAAACTATTTTTACAGGTAGAGACTTGGGGAAAATTATAACCATAAAAATACCTCACCTTATCAAACCCAGAAAAATGAATGTGAAGAATACATCTCATTAGCACTACGTATATGCCAGTCCTTGACACTCCTTGAATCCAGATTGCCTTTATTCACGAGGAGCCTGTACTATGAATGGGCTGTGAATTACGAGCACAGCATCAAGAATATACCCGGGCGATGTGGCGCTGAATAGCTGCTCACAGCTCAGATTTAAATGGAAAACATCCACAGCTCTCTGGATTGAAACCTTTGCACAATATGCCACAGCATATCTTAGCGTCATTGTCAGAGGTCGCATTGTTGTCAGCTCTTGTCATAGTCCACAATGGACACATCCATATCGATGTTTAGAGGAGTGCTCACATTTATTGTGTAACACTCCAGCCCTTCACCCCCCCCCCCCCCAAGTTGTCATGATTTCTTACGAGAGGCAGAAGCAGGCAAGATGGGGAGAAAACAAAAAAACAACAGCGGGGGGAGCAAATGCGCTGGAGATTCACACAAACACAAATCTGTACCTGAGTTTGCCGCTGCACTGTTCTGTTGTTTTAACGGCAGTGAAGACTGTCAGCACATAATGAATAAGACTCAAAAAATAATTTCTGCCCAAAGAGTTCAGAGAAAGAGGGAGGAGAATGAGAGCCAGGGCTGGCAGAGCAGCTTTGAAACCCAGAATCTGTCATAGATTATTGATTTTCTGAATACAATTATCATGGGTCAGATTGACACCTGGCCTGCTCTGGCTCCAAAATTTGATCATTTGTAGGTTATAATTTTCCTCAAATCCATCAAATCTTGCCTTTTCTGTATCTGTTGCCCTTTACTGTTTTCTTTTTTTTTTTTTCTTGAGGAGTGCTACAATTAAGTTATTATGGCGAGTGACTTTAACACATTTATCCAATTTCCCTTTGGTTTGAAGTTGATTTCCTTTAGCTAATTAAATATTTTGGTGTCTGATCAGCTCAATCAGAAAAGAACATGATATTGGTTGATATTGCAAAACCAAGGATGATTGATAAATGACATTAAATGGCTTTAAAAGAAATGAACAAGACCCGGATGTGGGTGGGATTGCATCAAACGTCATATCCATTACTTTTAACATTCTAAACAGTCTCATAAAACGTAAGGGTTGTGAGACATAAACAAAACTCCAATTCGTCTCTTTCAGTCTGCACTCTGTTAATTTGCTTGTTGCTTTCTAATTTCTGTGTTGATTTTAAGTTTTGCATTAAAGCTTTTCTGTCTTGTTTTCTAAACTGGTGTGATTTAATTCAATTGAAAAAGGCTGACACCCAAACATATTTGTCTTTGTTTAAAATTGAACCACAGAAAATATAAAATGGAGAGGGAGCAATAGAGGCCAAGGAAAAAAATACACAAATAAACACAAAAATAAAGGGAGGGGATTAGAAAAGGGCAAAGGAGCCCGATAGACAGTCATTCATTCAGACTAATGAAACTGACAGAGAGACAGACAGAGAGGGACACAACTGAAGACAATACATCTGTACGGCAGAGATCAGGCAATCCATATGCTGTCATTTCCACAGTGCATGACAAAAAGTACCATTTGCTAAGGAAACCTGGCTTAAATATTAACACTTTTAGTGCATTTAGTAGATACGTATATCCATAGAATCTCAAGCTGTAATGAGTGTGATAATAGAAAAAGCTTAAATTTCTTGATTTTTGTGAGCTTAAGTAATCGTACAACTTGTTAATGGGAATTAAACAACAGTGGAGAATTTGTAGGTTTGTATAAGGTTTTCTTTTTGTTTACATCGTCCTGTTCACAACTGAGGGGGAGTACTTTAACACCTACAGCTGTTTAAACCCCAGCATATTTACTGAGCGACAAAGTTCACTTATTTTCATATTGCACAGGACTGCTGTAACATCAGAGCAGCCCTTTTTGGTAAAGTTTTGTGTTGGTCAGCCGTGGGAGCAGCCTGCGTCTGCCAGCCCTTTCAAGTTGAGCTCCAGCAGTTACAGTCCACAGAGAGAAACACAGACAGAGACATATGCGGGTGGCCTGAGAGATCAGTATTAGCCTGAGGGCATCGCTGGGTCCCTCCTCTCCTTTGTGCCTTTCCCATATGTCACTCAGAAATGTGCAGGCACACAGGAGAAACAGTCACACATGAAGCAGACACACAAATGAAAAGTGAGTAATGAAAAGAAGGAACGAGGGCCGGAGAGAGGGAGAGGTAAAAGATATGAAGAAAAAATGACAGAGAGACCAAAAGTCAACCAATTTGGCCAAAGTGAGAGGTCTTTTGGTGTATCATTGTTAGCCCTGGGGCGTTATTTGGCACCCCTGCCAGACCATCTCCTCCTCCTCATATGTCACTCTACCAGGGGGCCCCTTCCCACCTCTCCACGGGCCCTGTTGCAACTGTGCTAATGCCAAAAATAACTTAGGAAGGAGGGGAGGCAGAGGGGACAGATCAATAGGAGTTATCAATGACATTGTTAGCTTCCTGCAAGCTAACTTATTGTTTCTATTCTACGCGTTCCGACCGCCCTGATCCATGGAGCTCTATTTTTTAAAAAGATCGTTTCCACTGTCAAGACAGAGAAATACTTACAGATTCATGTTCTGGTTTATTAGAGGGAAAAAAAATGAAAATTACTTTATAAATAAGCCTATAAACTAACTATTGTTATTGTGTTTTATAGATTCAAATCACACATGAAGTGGGTATATTATGTTCACTTTCACTTTACTACTAGTAACAAACCAGATCTGACTGTACTTATTCCCCCAAAGGCTGGAACAATCTGAGTTTCATTTGTTTACTTGGGTCAAACTCAAGCTCTAAATTATTCCTTAATGTCCATTTCAGCCAGATTTGTGCTTGTAAAAACCTACAAATCCAGGCTGTGTATGGACAGATTTTCTTTCAGAGCATGAGACGAGGGCAGGCACAGACTTTCAGAGACAGGTTGAGCTGTAATCTGACGCTGTTTATGAATAGAAGAGAGTCTAAAATAGAGATTCATTAAAAATTCATGCAGGAGATTCGGTAGATGGTAAAGAATGGAAGAATAAAATAATAGAATAAAATTTTTAACTGCTGAGATTTATACGTTCAAGCTCGATAAAGATGCCCATAAGCAAATACATTAAAAAGTTTGTAGTCTGTAGAAGTATTTACTGGAATGACAGAAAGCTCGATGGTTAGCTTGACTTCACAGTTAAACACTGTGGCAGGTATTCATTTTTCAGTGGTTCTCCGGGGACACTGAGAAATGTTTTAGGTATAGAATTTTTAGGTTTCAAAATATTTTCTGGTTTGCAGACACAGTATTCCTAAGTGTCAGACTACTTGCCGCTTAAACCTAAATTCACAATTTTTTCCTCAGTTTATCACAAGGAAGTATGTTAAAATGCCTTCCCATGCTCACATTCTCAATGTTGATGTTGCAGTTGAGTTTAGTAGTGAAGCTCTCTGTAAATCCAGAAACAATTCTCTCCTAGTCGACTGATAAATGGTGATTCAGAGAAAAAGGGGATGAAATCTGTTGTGTGACAGCAGGTCACTGGTGCTATGGGACAGAGTGCAGATGGCCTTTATAACAATTAATTTTACTGTGATACACATGGTGAATTTTCTCCACTCTGCATCTTTGAGACTCACTGATGTCATCTGTGTGTTCAATCACGCAAACGTTCCTTCGCAGAATCATTTCTTTCCACTTCTGGAATGTCCTGTATGGTGACCTTTCGTATAAGCTAATGTCTCAGATGACTGTATCCAGTCTATAAGATGATATAACTTGTCACACATACACACACACACACACACACACACACACACACACACACACATGCCTTCTTATGTCACACATTTCTCTCTCCTCTGTCTAGCAGCTAATCTATGCATCTTGTGACTAAATTCCCTACGGTAAAGAGATATAGTCAGCCATTTTAGTGGGTTTTCATTGAGACCCAGCAGAAACCAAACTATATTTTTAATCCCTCTGTAAAAGCAGGGCTCTGGGTGTGTATGCATGCATGCATTCAATTGATATTTGTTTTCTTTTTCATGTGTAAGACATTGTCGCTGGGTTTTTTTTTGTCATCGTTGTTGTTTAATGCACAGCACTGTGTCTTGGGAAATCACAGCATATAACATAAGCAGAGCCCTGCAGAAGTGAAATACAAAATGTGCAGTCCTTGCTGTAGCCCGTGGAATTACACATACCATTGGGTTCATATTATGTACATATTATCATGCACTATCGTCAGTGCATACCTTGTATTCTTTGTTCAGCTATTCTCATAGGTTTTTACCAAACCTATAACAAACCTTTAACAATCTCCACTTTCTCCAATCATTCATCCCCCACACAGCACAGTTCTCTCGCAGTAACAGATTTTGTACATGATATGTCATGATATATCTCGTACACATTTTTTCAAACACCATGCACGTACATACAAACACATGTGACTGAAAATTTTCTGTGGAGGAAGCTTTTAGGATTACAGTTTTCCTCCAGGTGTTTTCAAAACTTTGCACACAGCTACAACTCATAAATATCTTCTCCAGCTCCTTACAGAGAGTTCTTTGTGTGTGTGTGTGTGTGTGTGTGTGTGTGTGTGTGTGTGTGTGTGTGCATGTGTCCTCACCACAGTTAGGCAGTGTCAGTCTGGACAGCAGCTTGCGTCCTCCTCCATCCTCAATGCAGCGCAGCTCCTGAGTGTCGGCCTCCTCCCCTAACCACAGCTTGATCCACATGTTCTCGCAGGAGCAATGCAGAGGGTTCCCTGACAGGATCCTACACACAAATACACACACACACAAATACACACACACACACACACACACACACACACACACACACACACACACACACAAAATGAAGAGCTGTCAAGAACAAGCTAGTGGAATGACAGAGCGTATCAGAAGACTTGAGAAACTAAGTAATAGCTAAATTGCAACTATGTGACAACTGTCACTACACAACCTATAAGTTTTTAAAGAAATTGTTTGGTATTTTGTACAATTTGCATATTCTGTTTTCTTACCGTGAGCTGGCTGAGATGATCAAAACCACTCTTGTGTCTGTCTGTTAGATGTGAAGCTGCAGCCAGAAGTTGTAGCTTAGCATTAAGACTGGGGGAAGAGGGGTAACAGCCAACCCGGCTCTGTCAAACAATCACAAAATCTGCCTACCAGCACTTCTGAAGCTCACTAATTAAGATGTTATATCACGCTCATTTAATCCAAACAAAAACCGTAGTGTCAAAATAATGAGGAGTTTTATGCTCCTATGACTATTTCTTGGCTGATGGTAGTTACCTCCTGGATTGTTGTCTTCACGCTGAGGCTGCCAGGCAGCAGTGGTTACTCCAGAAAGTCACTGCAACTTGCCATTACTACAATTTAAGTTTTCTACAGATTAAAAAGGTGGTGCTGGTAGAGTAATTTTGTTACCTTTGGGTGGAGCTAGGCAAGCTCTTTCCCCCTGTTTTCATTCTTTATGCTAAGCTAACTGTGTTCTGGCCTCGGTTTTATATTTAACAAGGAGATATGAGAGTGGTACTGATCTTCTCATCTAACTCACGGCAAGAAAAGAAAGAAGAGCTTCTCCCAAAATGTTGAATTATTCCTTTAAGATGCAGTTTATTTCAATGGCCAACTCACACGAGAAAACATTCTGCTTTACTGTATTACGCTGAACTCGAAATATCACATCCAACACCTACAGGTGACATCATGGACGCTATAGGTCTATGTTTATATACAGAGTATGATGATAACTGGAGGGTAAATCAGAGAAAGAGCCAGATAGACAGAACAGATAGACAGACAGACAGACACAGAGATGGACAGACCGATAATGAAGGCAGCACTGAACTCACAGATAAGAGATGTTGAGGTGTTTGAATATCCTCCAGGACAGTGATGACAGGTTGTTATCTTTCAGGTTCCTGGGAATTAAATCGAACATCAGGGAAGGAGATTGTATTTGTAAAACAGCAACTAAAACAACAACTAAAACAGTTGATGTAACAGCAACTTACAGGACATTTCTATGTGCGTAAATAACCCTGTATTATTTTTCTCATTAAAAGTTCCCCCTCTAAGGACTGTGACGATTAACCTTAAGTGGTGAATTTGATGACTGTAATAAGCATTTAATTATGTTTACAAGGTGCTAAGATTTGACAGTCAATTATTAATCCTGTTCAGGCTGAACCTGAACTTGACTTCCTTTTCCACCAGTCTCTCAGACATTTTATTTCTGGTTAAGTAATTCTCTATAGTATTACATGCTGTATCTCTCTTTTTGTATTGTGAAACCAATTTTGCATTCATTACTTAAAACAACAAGCAATACAATAAATCAACCAATTTAAACACAAGTACAATTCATTAAAAGATATGTAAATTTAAAAGTCAAACAAATTCCTCACTAAAATTGATAAATAATGGCTTCCCATCTGTTACATCATTAGAAAGAAAGGAGTACACTGTATATTATAATAGCAAGAGACATGCTTTTACTTACAGATATTGTAACTTGATATTGTTCTGAAAGGCCAGCTTCGATACATATGTTAGCCTGCTGTTGGTCACCGTTCTGGCAAAAAAAATACACACACACACATATAGATATATAGATATATATATAAAACAATCAATCTTCATGAACAATGGCAACATAAACAACAGCAAAAACATAAACTCTGACCAGCTCCATGAAATCTGAGAAAACACATTTAATTACACTTTCTAATAAATCTCACTAATTAGGATATATACCGGCAAAAAGACTTTCTAATAACTGGCAAAACCCACATTTTGTCCTTATAATTTAGCAAGTCCTTTCAGAAAGTTGAATCCTTTTAATTCAAGTTACAAAAGCCAAAAGTAAGGATGGAAATTTAGGACCTGAGAGGCACAGATATTATTGGCTTAAATATAATGAAATCAAAAGAATATAGCAATGTTATAAGAGGAGACTGTCCTCCCGAGCACAGAAACATACTACATGTTTAAATTCAACTGGCAAAGCCCTTCAGCAGCCATAGTAATTATGACAGGAGCAAAGTACGAAGTTAGGAGATGTTGTTGTGCAGCAAAAGAAACTGTGAATGGAGGTGGTCAGGGTGGACGGAAGGGACAACAGTATATCTCATCTTCAAAATCTGAGGCAGCTTTTTGTTTCCCATTTCAAATTTCAAACCCTAACCAATTTGTTTTTGTGCTTAAGCTGTAGCCTAACCTTAACTGTAGCATTGTCACATCATAAAATGGATTTTTCAACTGCGATTTGTGATGGTTTTGGAAGTCACAAACAAATGATGATATCCTGCTAAGTAGGGCATCAGATCAGAAAATGGGCCTATGCATCGTTCCAGAGGGTTACGGTAGGACACTGTATTTGTCATTTGATTTCAAAGACTTGTTGCATATGAGTATGGGTCTATGGTGTGTAGTTAACTGTGAAACAAACTGACAGAGAAACAGAAAGGTTATTGTTCATATGGGAAAAAAATCCATTTTCAGTTCATCTGGTGTACCAATAATGTGACCAATAATGATTCCACCAAAAACAGTATCACTGTGGCTGTCACTAATGATATTTTTGTTTTCAGTTATTGGAATTATTTTTTGATTATCACAACCAGAACTTCCTAGACCCCACGGTGACTTCAAACTGTCTTGTTTTGTTCAACCAACAGTCGCCATCCCAAAATAATCTGTTTTTAGTGATATATCGCAAAGAAAAGCAAATAATCTTCGCATGTGAGAAGTTGGAAGCCATCAAATCTCTGGCACTGTTTTTACTTTTAAAAATTACTCATAGAGTCTGTGGCCTTCATCAGCAGTGGTGCACTGAAAGATAATGTCATTATCTGATATGAAGTTGGCTTAAATCTTGTCTGAAATCACTTGTACTGAGTGAGATTGTTTTTATTCTACCGTTTAAAAATTTTATATGTGATATAATGATCACTGTAAAGTAATCAAAATATGAAATAGTAGTATCCTAGACAACATTACAAGATATTTTGTGTAACTGTGCAAGAAGTATTTACACACATATGTGACAGTTATCCCCAGACACAGCCCTCGTCCTGCCTGTATTTAACCACAATTAAAAGCATACACTCGCTTATGCACTGCATAACATGTTTTGTACTAATGTGTCTATGAAATGGGATATTGGCCGGGAAATGAAGTAGTGTCTTCTCAACACTTGTTTTTTTAGTTTAAGAAATGAAATGAGACAGAGCAAAACACAGTAACTGCAAACACCCTGGGACAAAGTGATACACACAAGAGGATTTTAAAGCAGCAGACATAAACAATATATTACCTAAGTAAAGAGGGAGAAATATTGGTAAAAGCAGAGTGAATCAATATGTCTCGCAAAGTGGACTATAACATGCCAAGTAAGTACAGAAATACTGTTGAAATGTTACTGAAATGTAGTGAAATTGCTGACTTAAAATGCTGCCTATATCTGGAGCCTTTATGGGCCATGATGTAAATATGCAGGAACAGCTTAACACAATAGGTGGTAAGCTTAACAAAACTGTCACGGAATATTTAAAAAATATATAAAATAAAATACTGTGATGATCAGATTTTTAGGCAAATTTGTCCATTAACAATAACAATATTGTATATTTTACTAATATAAGCCGCAAAAGACTCACAGATTCCTGAGATTCTTGTAGTCGTGCAGGTCTTTGTCGTTGATGGAGGAGAAGCTGCTCTGGTTGGCAATGTAACTGTCAGGAGATACAAGTGAGTGTCAGAAGGCTCATTTGTTAACGGAGTGAGGCACAAACAGAAACATTTCAACAAGACAAAAGGACCTAATAAGCTCATATAATTAGAGTTCAACTCTTAAAAAATGAACTCCTGGAGGACTGCAGCTGATGTACGGTTCACAGCGATGGGGCCGGTAGTTCGCCTTCGCCTCTTTTCCTCAGCTGAACTTGAGCAAGGCACTTGACTGGTCAGTTTCTAAGGGCCAACCGGAGAAGACTTGGGGCAACTCCCTCTTTTGAATGAGTATAACTGTGTAAACGGGTTCCGACAAAAGAGTACACGTACTTTGCAAATTTCGCAGCTTTGGGATCAGACGTCTTAGAACATTTGGGGCTAAACAAAAACTCCAGAGAGAAATTACAAGGTCATTAAGTAATGTTTTTCATGTGGCAACATACAGCCTCCTACTGGGAAATTGAAACAAAAACTATTCTAATTAGGTTCATTGATTTCCAAGATCATTGTAAGGCTTTAGTAGTAAAAGGCCACCACTAATTATTTCAAATACAAGTGGATACACTGCATTTGACCTCTCTCAAATTTAAAGTCCTTGAATTTATACCAAACCAATCACATTTTAATGAGTCAAAAGATTGAAAAGTGAACAGTTGAAAAGACAACAACTAACCATTAGAGCTATTTCACCGGGGGTGTCCTGCTGCCCTCTGAGTCTAAGAGACCGTACCACACCATGTAATTGTAACGCCCCCAGTTCAAGTCCGGCCGGGGACCTTTGATGCTATCGCCTCTCCTCTCTCTCTCCCTTCATTTCCCGTCAGCTCTCTGCTGTCACTATCAAATAAAGCCAGATAAGCTTGAAAGAACTTTGGAGAATATCGTCATAAAATTTGATATGTGCTTTTCAATAATTTAAGCAGCTGACCCAGAATGTCAGCATTTTTTCAGTGATAACCGAAACCCATTCTTTGAAAAGCAGCTTCTTCCACAGACTGTTTCGTGAAATTATTTTCACTAAAAATCCCCCTGATAATAACGACACACAACTGAAATTCAGTTCGGACAAAATGTTTTTAAGGTAACAATCTCATTTGCAATCAGCAATCACGCTGGAAGTCAGACAGTTCGAGCCAGTTCAAGTGAGATTGCTGAATAATAATATCCATCTCTGGTTTTCCATCAGGTGTGAGTAAAGCTTCACCTCATGTTTGTCTCAGCAAACAGGGAGGAATAAAGCTCACTACACCCACATTTGGCCATTAACTTAAATATACTATGATTGACTGTGGACAACAAATCAGTATTATGATACAAAGGTAGATATTTTCTGACTTTTTGTTTTTAAATGTTGTCTTCTCAAGCTTTATGAGAGGCTGCATTGCCTATACAACAACTCTCTGGAAAATTTCACCAATATCATCAGTATTGAAGTTATCAATAGCTAAAGAGAAGAAAGTTAAAGAAATATTGTACTTATTGTCTTTTTCAATTCGTTTTCTGTCTCTGTCATCCAGACATCCACCTCCCCGACTCTACTGGAGGACACTTTCTTAGCAGATGGGAACTAAAGATCAGCTTTTCTACTAAAACACATCCAAACTATACCTTATGAGACATCAACAAACGGCGTAAGAAGCGCTCTTGTGTTTTTACGACCTATTTAGGGGACTCGCACGGACTTTGAAAGCCCATGATACCCTGTCAGACGGACGCGGGACACGACAACCTGCCTCCCCAGTCTTTTCTTTTTGGCAAGGTCGTTTGGAATTTGGACGTGACCCGCTCATCAGTAATTTGTCTGTTTACATTAGCCAAGCGCTCGGTGGATGCCTTCCACCAGATTTGCTGGCTCATTTCAAACAGCTTCCAAGGCTCCTCCAAGGCCGCAGATAAAAAAAAAAAAAAGGAAAAAAAAAAGAAAAATTTGTTTATCTCTGACAAAAGTCATTATCGACAAGGCCGTTTATCTTTGCCAAGGAATGATATTGCAGCAGTGGAATATTTTAATCTTCTGTTTAATTGCTCTCAGATAGGGATGCTTAGAGTTGTTTCAATTTTATTTCTAGGCCAAATGACGTTTTACGAAATGACAGTGAAAAGCTGAGGGGAAAGGGGCGGTGTGTGTGTGTGGGGGGGGGGGGGGGTAACTGTACATTTCCAGCGCACACTGAGATTTTGTGTCATCTTCAAAATATCACCCGGCGGCCGGAACGCACCGCCCAGACCCCGATCACACGCAAAACGTTGACGCTGACCAGAAAACCAAAAAACGCACCTATTGCTTCACCTTTCTCCCGCATCGACCCCCCCCCCCGCTTCGTTTAAATACGCGATCACAAGCCATCTTGGGAAGCGTCTGTGCCAATATTTGGACAGTGGTGTCTGGTGAGCGCGTGTCTCCGTCCACGCGCCCACGCGCCCGCACGCCCGTACGCGCCCGTACACAGACTGTGTGTGTGTGTGTGGGGGGGGGGGGGTTTGTCTGTTGGTCAGAATAAAGTCCATCAAACTGATTTTCATATTGAAAGACCGGGTCGTTTCCACCTTGGAGACTGACGTGCCCGTGTGATGGTTAATGAGTCTGTTATGCAATGTAGGTTATACGTGACGCGTGTCTGAGCCGAACCCGCGCCGAATGAACGAAATGTGACTTAGGTTTATATCGGACCCGGTGTGTTGTTGGATTCGCCTTAAAACTCGTGCATCAGATGAGGAATCGTTGAAAAACGCAGGAAGGGTTCGGGCTCTTTCTTTTGCGGACCGCGTCTGCCAGCTCCAGACACAATTGGCAGAGGAGGGGTGAGGGATGACATTCCTTTATTTGTATAGTGTTGGAAACGCGGCCACCTTGATGAAATAAGTGTGAATATCTAAGGAGCACTTATGAATCCGACATCTCCCCCTTTTGTTTTTTTTTTTTGTTTTTTTGCAAATCTGATGCCTAAGGACACTCACATGTCGGTGATGTTCTCCATCTCTGCCTCACTCTGTAGGACGGGGAAGGCATTGATACCCCGCTCCGGATCCACGCAGGAGATCCTGGTGCTGCTGCAGGAACAGGACGACGGGCATGCCTCCGCGGACATCCACGGATCTCCCGAGCCCACCGCCACCCCGACCGCCACGACCCACCACCACCACAGGCAACGCCACGACCCGGACCCTCTCCCCGGCGAGGAGGAGAGAGCCCCGCTCCGGGGTCTCAAGGCGCTCATCTCGGGTGCCAAACTTCAGCTATAAGGCTCGCTGAACAGCCTCCACGGCCCGGCCCAGGTTGGCTGGGATCAGCCCCGGATCAGCCAATCAAGGAGGGGAAAAATAAAAAAGCAGAATCCGATGCTGAGGTAGACGCGGGCGGCGCGGCTTAGAGGACCATCGGCCGTGACAAGACTGACAGACGAGACGGCGAGAGAAGGTGGCGGTGGGTGGGGGGTGGGTGGGGGGGGGGGCGTGTCGTCCTGTTGTTCCCGTGCGTTTCCTCCAGAATCCCCCGTCAGTCAGCCAGTCAGTCAAAATGACACTGCCACACTGACGGGTGTGTGCCAGGGAGGATCTCTCTCCCTCTCTCCTCTCTCTCTCTCCCTCTCTCTCTCTCTCTCTCTCTCTCCCTCTCTCTCTCTCCCTCTCTCCCTCAGCTGACACGCACCTCCCCGACACGATGTTCCCTGCGTATGGACGAGTCTCGGTTGGTGTTGCCGGCGTTGGTTGGTTGGATGGATACGGAGGAAAACGACGGTCGGGATGGGAGACCCGCGCGGTGCGCGCAGGGATGAGGAGGGAGAGGAGAGAGAGAGAGAGAGAGAGAGAGACGAGGGAGGAAGGAGGAGGAGGAGGAGGACGGGTACCAGCATCGAAGAGGATCATGTATAACGTGAAACCTCATTGATGATGCCCCTTCAGGGAAAAGCCCCGTGCCCTGCTTGCAGAAAGGTCTTGGGGGGGTCAGGTGCAGAGCAGGGAGGGGGTGCTTACTCACGGGTACCGCGGGTGGATGAGTCGGTGTTTTCAGTTTTCAGTTTTGTTTTGTTTGTGTTTTTTTTTTTATTTAAGGGCTCGTCGGGGGATGAAGTCCCGCCCCCCCCCCTCAGAGCGCACGGTCAGGGACGGGCTCTGCCGGCCCTACCTTGGGTTGGGAACGAGGTGAGCGTCCCCGTGTGACAGAGACGGAGAGAGAGATGATGGAGGGGGGGGGGGCTCAGTGGAGGTTATTTAATTTATCTGGTAGCTGGCTTCAGATTGTGTGCGTAAATGAGATATAAGGGGCTATCAATTTGTAGGCTCTAATTGTCATAATCATTCTCATCATGACCGTCGTTGTCATTATAATCATCACAATCATCTGATTGTTACGCTGGACGTTTCATGAGTAGACCTGTATACGGTTTACATAGTCACTCTAAGTGCCACATTCCCAGTCTTGAAATCGAAAGAAATATATATAAAATATATATACTGCCTGCTATTTCCCATTTCCCACTAAACAACATGTTATAGTATATTTATTATCCTGTATGGGTGTTTCCATTGTAAATACCCTGGACAAGAGGTGGATATCATGTCTAAAGCATGCACATGAGAAGGGGGGAGAGCATAAGAGGGAACAATCACCAATCATCAAGTCTTTAGCTGGTGTGTACTAGACCAAGCATCACCTTATTAAATCATTAGGCCATATGTCATAATCATAAGGGGCTCCCAGCCAGAACCAGGCTTGAATCAATAAGCTGTCATCTTAGAGTCTATATGGCTGCACGCCATATAGACTCTAGCTCCTGCTGCTGGATGCATCTCTGACACGGGAGATGTGGAGCAGTGCTACGTCTCCTCAGTCTTTCGCCTCATATGGGAGATAGACACAGAACAACAGCACATCTGCCTGTCAGCAGCAAGCAGCAACATCCCCAACGCGCCACAGGAGTCCTCTCCTCACCTCTCCAATGCCCTCTCCTCTCCTCTCCAATGCCCTCTCCCCCATGTGCAGCTCTAATATGACGTTTGCGCTGACGCACAGGCAATGCACTGAATAGAGGAGTGTAATTATGGAGCCCTGTCTGTGTCTGAACCAATCTGGTTTATGCCTGCCTCAGACACTGGGCTGTACACATTCTGCACAAAACAGTGTGGGCGTACCAATTAAAACATTGTCTCACAAACAGAGTATTCCAATTACTCTCTGCTCCTTTTCAAATTTGACAGAGGTTGTAACCTGTGTTAAAGGCCTTTGACATTATAAACATGCAATCACCCTCTTGAACCATCTGTGATCCACAGACAAAGCATCAGTCAGAATGAATTTTATCCAGCACTGTGAGCATATTATAGTATGCCATGCATGTTTGGTTTCTTGTGCAAATTATGCAGCATGTTGAATGTTTTAATAGCAAAACACAAATTAACATTTTCCAATTAGTTATATTTGTCATACAATTGATGTCACTATTGAAACAGCAAACAAAGTTTGGGTTCATTTTTTTCAACTCACTTGGCAGTCAGAGCCCCATGTTAATTGCCATGTACATCTGAAGCGAGACATGGCTTTAATGAGTGTTGTATCCTGATGATGTAGTACAACAAAGACAGCAACTGCAAACAAAAATGTGTGGCTCCTCAAAAATCACAGCATCAGACAACTTCCTGGAGTTGGTCCATCGGCACCGAATTATAAAAGATAGTTTGAGATGGTAAATTAAAGATGCATTTATTTGAATGAACTCTGGCTCACTTAAACTATACCTATATTTAAAATGAACATTTGTTTCTGGATGAGACACAATAAAAACTGAACACAAATGAAGTCTTAGATGTACAACAGTGTCACTAATATTTGAATCATCAAGTCTTTAGCCGATGTGTACTAGACCAAGCATCACCTTAAATTCAAGGTGGATTTTTTTTTTTTTTCAAATTGAAAACCGTATTGATTCTGTTGCTCGGATTGGCTGGTGTATTTTTTTTTTCTTTTGATGTTACTAAGCTCCCCTGGCAAAATGACATCTTATTGTACAGATCTTTGTCACTGGTAATGTGATGACTCATCCTTTTTGTCTGATCAAAATCGTGTAGTTTTATGGCCACAATTACTTCATGGTTGCTCATTAGGATTTATCGTGTAATTACACTAGAGCTACATTGACAGATTATCTTTGATCAGTCTCTTAGCAGTTGAGTTCATGCATTTTGTTAGATTATTATGAAAAATACCTGTCACAAGTTCCCAAATCCAAAAATGATTTGCCAACAGTCGCAGTGCTAAAGATTTTGATCACACTTACCCGATCATGTATCACAATCACCTGTTGTTACATCATAATCACCTGTTTTGCATCATAATCACCTGTTTTGCATCATGATCACCTGTTGTTGCATTATACACACCTGTTGTTGCCTTGCAATCACTTCATTTGCATCATGACCATTTGTTGATTCACCGGGTCACCGGGTAGTGCATCACAGTCATCTGACACTGCATCAAAATCATTTGATGTTGCATCACAGATACCTTTCATTACATCATAATGTTGTTACATCATAATCATGTGTTACTGCATCATAATCATGTGTTTTTAATATCACCTAGTGTTGTATCATGTGTCATTGCATAACTTTTACCTAAAGTTCCATAACAATAACCTGTTGTTGCATCATAATAACCTGTTATTTTCAGCACAGTCAGCTGCTTTTACCTGCCAGTTGCTTTGCTGGGATTTTTAAAAAACAAATCTTTAAAAAAGGATATAATGTATTTAATCATGGCAATCGTTTTAGGTTCGCACAAGCTAAAGAAGAAGAATGTTTTTTTTCTTCCAAGACCCTTTTATGATTTATTCATTTGAGCCAATAAAAATACACAAAGGGGCTTATATCCTTCTCTACCCCAAAGCTAGGAGTACAGAGAGACAGGGTCATGTTTCGGACACTAGTCGCAATGAATAGGTGCAAGTATGTGCTTCCTTTACCATCTGCAGGGGTTCTGGCATATGATCCATGCATAAAAACTCCAGTCTCTGTTCTTAACTTGCTGAACTGCTAGGTTTTGACTTCATTAATATGTTTTACATGTGGACTGGCTGCATCAAAGGAGTGATAGAGATTAGTCTTCAGTGGTGCCATGTGTTCTTGGTGCAAAGACGTCCATCTGATTCTTTTTCTTTCTTTTCTTTTCCTTTTTTTGCATTCAAAAATGACTTAATGATACTCAGCTTTGTAAACTTAACTATTGTTGCAGGACAGATGATGGATGTTTTTTCATTTGAAATGTGTAATATGTAAATTATGTGTGTGTGTGTGTGTGTGTGTGTGTGTGTGTGTGTGTGTGTGTGTGTGAATCAATGAAATGTATAATGTAATATCTAAATCCTTAGTTAATTTTTTTTACAGTAATCTTTGTAGAGGGTTCTTCTTATACAGTAATGATATTATATGTCGTCTAATTCTCTGTACTTAGTTGTTTTGTTTTGATAATTCAGTGTTTACAATAAATTTGTATACCAAGCACAGAATAGATTTAAATGAGAGCTCCTAGTGTGTCACCCAGTATATATAAATATTGTCATGTGGACTCACATGAACCTGTTCTAACCTCTGCACACCAGCCATGTGCATTATGGTCCTGAGAAATTATACACTAGTGCTCCCTAGTGGTTCCTGGTATACTCAAAGAGTCCACAGTGCCATTTGCAGAAGCTGCACCCATATAGAAGCAAAACAATGTTTCCAAGGAGAAGGGGCTTTTTCTGTGAAAATGGTTTAATTCATGAGAGAGACAAAGTGAGCACTATCAACTATTACTACGTCTACTATTGCAAACACTGGGGCATTGTACATGTACAGACTGCTCTTTCAAGGCTATGGAGGGATTGAGTGAATAAAAGACGAAATAGGTCATGTCATGCTGACTGGTATTTGGTGAGATTTTAGAAATCTGTGCCAGCAATTAAAAATTTCCTGTTTTCAGTGGAATAACCCCCGCATGCCTAAGCATTAAACACAACTCCAATGCATGTGTTTACCCCAGGTATTTCTCAAGTTGTGGAGCCATAAATCTGTTCACACAGTCACATTATGGGTAATTTTCTTCCTTATGGGTACAAAAAGTAAGTCCCCATGAGGTCAATTATTAAATTTTAAGGTGAAGACATGTAATCCCTTAATGACCTTTGATCATTGAAGCCGATGACAGACAAAACATCAGGCAACAGAACATTGACCATAATCAATAGTGTGTGTGTGTGTGTGTGTGTGTGTGTGTTTGTGCGTGCGTGTGTGCATGTGTGTGCCTGAAAGAAAGAAAGAAAGAAAGAAAGAAAGAAAGAAAAAAAGATAGATAGACCCAAAACCCAAACCCTAATAAAGTAACAAAAAGGGAGTAAAGAGATACAAGGCGAGATAGAGGCAGTCACAGAAGGAGGAGGGATGGGGGGGGGGGCATAGGACAGGTGTGCTTGAAAAAGTCTCCCAGCAAGTGTCTGGCCAGTGTTTGAACGAATGTTAACAGCAAGAGAATGGAGCTGAATCAAATGGAGAAGAAGAGTCAAGAAAGGGGGAAAGACAACAAGGCCTTTGAGTCAGAGGTAGGTAAAATATCTGAATACAGCCTATGCTTCTTTCTCAAGTTGTTCTTGAATGTTACTGTTTAAAAGAATTGGAAACATCTGGGGACCCAGTCAGTTTCAACAGCATACTATAGGTAATGTATTTTTTTAAGTCTTTATTTGTATGTATATTTTTGTTAAAACAGCTTCTCTCTTTTACCATATCAGACCTTTAGCTTGGTAGAGCTAGTTATTTTCAAAATTTATACAAAGAGATTCAAGGGGCAGAAATAGTTTTGATCAACTAGTTACAACAAATATAAATTGAAAACCAAAGAGAACAAAAGCAGCAGAAAAAACTCAGTATCTCTCAGCTGCACAATGTTTCTTGCG
Source organism: Istiophorus platypterus (assembly GCA_016859345.1). NCBI lineage: Eukaryota > Metazoa > Chordata > Actinopteri > Istiophoriformes > Istiophoridae > Istiophorus > Istiophorus platypterus. Next base: position 16,039,453 of record CM029115.1, read on the forward strand.
AGTATGGTAAGATTTGATATATGTAAATATATCCCATGGCTTCCGTCTCCGGTTTGAAGGACAAACAGGCTTTTTTAGACCGTCAGTCAAAAGCCCACCAGTACATGCATAGGCAGTGCATGTGCTCAGAGTGCAGAAAAAAAGCTGTACTTCTTCAAGTCAATGGTTTGAATCTAGCTTTTAAGTTAACGTGTCACTGTGCAAGCCCTCTTGTGTAAACGCCATGAATATATCGTAATACTATTCATCCCTAAGACGTGCGGTTGTATGTGTGTGCATGTGACAGGAGCAGGATCAGATATGCATTGATGTGGACAGTGCTTCTGAAGTTGCAGAGGATGCACAGAGAGAGAAAGATCAACAGAACAAAAGGTTTTTTCTTTGTTTTTGCCAAGCACAGAATGTCCCTTAATGTCAGTTTTTCTCAATGTCTCCTAAATCGCCAGCCTTTCTCTTGTCCCTTTGATGTAACATTTATGTGATCTCTCGTTATCCACCCTCTTATGCTTCTTTTTTTGTTTGCCTAGCTTGCTGGAGAAGAAAATGGAGGCAGTCCAGGAATATTTGGCAGAGCACAGGGACCAGATCATCCGGTTTATACACCTGGTTTTTGCAGCAGGTTAGCATCCATTAATGTGTAACTCAGGACCCTAAATGGGTTGCTAGTCTCGCTTTGGGACTTTCAGCCTGTATTATGACTTGTAAAGGGCTTTTAAATTTACCTTTGCTAACTAGCTGCACTAGTTGGCAGGACCCACATGTAGTGACGGCCCACATGCTCTGTACCATGGAGCATATACTGTATGTGTGTGTGTGTGTGATTTTATGTAGACAGTGCCTTTTCAGTGCATTTTCTGTCTTCTATAGCATTTTAAGAGCAGAATTAGTGGCATTGTGACACTTTATTGATCATAAAGCTATGACTTATACAGTTTTTCATGTTTCTCTTAAGTATAACAACTTTTTGTAAATGTTTGCAAATGTTTTAGAGCATTTTCTGGGTTTTTTGCAAATTTTTTCTTCCGGTAACATTATAAATATGGTGAATGAAAAATATTATTACTTATTCTTATCAGTATGGCAGCCTGCTGCACATGTAAATGACATGAATAGCAATTGAGATGATGCAAAAAAGCTGCATTCTTTTCTAAATCTGTTTCAGGTCAGTTTACGTTCACTTCAGTGTTTGATGTTCAGAAGGAATGCGAGTTTACAGTTTAAAACACATGTATCATCTGAAGACTTAAAACACTTAAAACAAAAAGGCAAAACACCAAAAAAAGAGCGTATATTAAGGAGTTTCAAATTTAAAATGATCCTTATTACATTACACATGAATTCAGACTTCACTGATAGAATTTAACTTTGTTGTATGTACATTTACTCGTGCACTTGAGTAACTCTGTGGTATTCTATTTTAAACTTATTCTGCAGTTGATATCGGAGGCAAATATTGTACTTTTTAATTCAACATTTAATTTAAAACTTAGACACTAGTTACATGCAGATTCAAGTTATTAATACAAATTTATAATAATAATCAATATAGATTATGAAATATAGCAGTATAAAAAGTAGTGAAAATTAACTACACCTTTACCAGTTCCAATATTAAAGTGATATGAACATTAATGCATGAATAATTAGAATCAAATAATATAATGAATATAATTCTGAAATGTGCCATTTGGCATAATGAGTATTTTTACCTTTGGTGCTTTAAGTATATTTTGACACTTATACTTTTGCACATTCACTCAGTTTTTCTAGACTGTGAAATTGCTAGTTTTACTTTATTAAAAGATCTAAGTACTTGTTGACCCACTGCAACAGAGATATGGAGAGTATGTGAAGTGACTAATTAGTTGAATTTGACTTTTGAGGATGAGTTGTGTTTCAGCTGTGCAGTAGATCTTTGTGGCATTCCAGTAATTCTAAAGCTAACATTAACTACGCCCCCTCATAGTTTATTAGGCCTTCTTTAGTTTTAATAAGAGTTTCCAAACATTGTCAGCACTGTGGGACATAATTCATATTAATTCTTAATTTATTCCAGGCTTCATTGCCCTAGTGATAGCGGCATGTGTTCTGAACTTCCATCGAGCTGTTGGGCTGCTGGTCATGTCCTTGGTAACCGTATTCTTTCTGGTCTGGGATTGGATGATGGAACGCTATGGCAACTGGGCGTGGGAGGAGCTCCATCCTATCAGAGACCTTCTCAGCAGAAACTGGTTCTGGATCAGATGGTGGGAAATGAGAAACTGTTCAAATCCTGTTTCAGCTTTCTTACTCTGGTGTACACCTTCTTATCAAAAGACAGACACAAGCTTGCTGATCGTTTCACCATAAGCAGACTGTAAAGTTTCTTAACTAAAAATCCTTCTAAGTAGCTGGAAATTTATTAAGAAGGAAAAACTGAAATATCTCACTGACATAAGTATTCAGACACCTTGCTATAACCTGTGAAATTTAGCTCAGGTGCCTCCCATTTCTCTTGATCAGGTTTGAAATGTCTCCTTGATGTCTCCTTGACACCTTGACTGGAATCCACCTGTGGTAAATTCAATTCATGGGACATGATTTGGAAAGACACACACCTTTCTGTTTTAGTTTTCTCAGCTAACAATTCTTATCAGAACAAAAACTAAGCCATGATGTCAAAGGAACCGACTACAGAGCTCAGACACAGATTGTATCGTGGCACAGATATGGGGAAGGCTACAAAAAACCTCTGCTGCATTGAAGGTTCTTGAGAGCACAGCGGCCTCCATAACTCTTCAATGGAAGAGTTGGAGAACAACCAGGATCTTCCTAGATCTGGCAGAGCGAGGAGAGGATCTGCAGAGAAGATCAGCAGAAAATCCCCAAATCCATTTGCGGAAAGCTAGTTGTGTCAAACCCAAGAAGACCTGAAGCTGTAATCATAGCAAAGAACTGAGAAAAGCATCTGAATATTTATCTTAATATGATATCTCAGTTTTTACTCTTTAATAAATTTGAAAAAAAAAAAACAGAAAACTCTGTTTTTGCTCTGTCATTATGGGGTATTGAGCATAGATTGATGAGGGAAAAATGAGCTTGGACATAAGGCTGAAACATAAGCGAAGGGGTCTGTATACTTTCTTAATGCACTCTACATAATGTGCAAGACAGCTCAAACAAGTTGAGAGTTTTTCTGTCTCCTGGCAACAACAGTGTCCTCAGACTGAGGAAATTCATTGTTTGTTAAACCAGCATGAGTCCTGAATTCAAACTGGGCAGGATAAAGGGAACAAGAGCAGTTGATGGCAAAGTGTGAGAAAGACTGCTGTGTGCTACAGTGCACAAGTAATAAAACGGCACTAGCTCAAGGACAATTCAGTGGCAGTTTCCTCAGCAGAAAGGTGAAGCCAAGACACAAAATAGACTATAATAAAGAAAACTTTCCTGATCTCCTACCTGAAGGAGTTGGATCTCCTTCCTTCAGCCCCCACTACAGGATGCTTCAAACAAAGACATGCTGCGCTAGACTCCCTTTCATTCCTGTAGCTGTTAGATGCTGAATCCGTCAGTGTAAGCCTTAAACACCTGCACTGAGGAATGCGTAAGTAAACGGGCCCACCGGACACGGGCCTAGGGGCCTGAGTGGTCAGCAGAGCCCTGGGCCAGAGCCTGCTGAATATATATTTCTATTATTTATAGATATATTTTACATGGCTTCTATCTCAGTGACTATGGACCTACTAAGCTAATGCCTCACTGTAAACCAAATTACCTTTAGGATTATAAAATAGCTGATGGTAAAGTTGGACAAGCCATAAAAAGTATTTTAATGGAGTTATAATCAATATTTTTAAATAAACACTGGATCACACAACTATAAATCCAAAGAGAAATATCACCTGACTCTGCAGTTCCCCTCAACTGTACAAGGATTTATAGCATATTGCAGCTTATTGTGCATTTTTTAGCCCGAACTTTTCTGTTTTGATTCACTCTCATAGGGCCATTTTCAGCCACAGCAGCAAAATACTTTAAAAAGCCACTCTATGCTACCTGCACAGTAGCAACCTGCAGACAAAGTTAGTCCCTACTTGATAAACATAGGGGAGAGTTTACCAGCAAAACATTTCCCTTAGGAGTTGGCGGAGACAAAAACAGAGTTTTGGAATTCAGATTTTTCAGATGGCCAGAAAACCAACTCCAAATAAATAGTAATGTTGCTCTATGTCTGTTGAATGTGTGAATAAGTCACTATTTGTTACTTCTAGGTTCAACATATCAAGGTTGATGGTATGTCAGTATTATGTTTACAGCTTGTGTCCCTCAAAGTGGCCAAAAAGTAATTTTTTTTTGAAGGTTTAAGTATGAATAAGAAAAAATAAAATTGGTAAAAGGGATAAGAAAATATAAAATGGGGGGGGGGGGTAAATGTCATTGTGAGTTTGTACCTCTGTTGGCTTCTGAGAGTTGTATGGCTCTCTTTACAAATACCTCACGTCCTGCTTGAATTTCCCACAGCATCCTCAACAACAAACAAAAAAAATTTCATAAACACTGGTTTAAATAAAAGGGTTCAAGCTCCTTCACTCAAGCGTTAAAAGACTGAGCAGTCTTAAAAATGTTGTGACTGAGTGGCTATCTACGCAGGCTAATCCCTTCTTAAGCAATGCACCAGCTGAGTATATAAAAACTAGGGAATGCTCTTTTTGTCATCTTTAAAAATATTGCTGCCTTCTTCTTACTGTTTCATTAAACATTTTACAGATGCACAGACTATCTCTGTTCATCTCTCTCCTCTGTCTTCCTCTTCTTCCCTGCCTTCCTCTCTCTGATTGGCCTGTCATTCTTTCTCTCTCTCTCTCTTGTGCTCTTTCTCTCCCTTTCCAGGATATTATATATTTTTGTGCTGGTGGCCGTGTTGTGCTGGCTTATAGTGGACACAGCCAGGCAGGGGACCAGGCAGCTTGTGTCTTTCTTTGGTTTGCTGTTCTTCATCTTCTTAATGTTGCTGTTCTCAAAACACCCATTCAGGGTAAGAAAACACTTTAAAAGCTTTAAAATTCACACACATACACAACATACCAACAAATTACTTTTTGACGGTCTAATAAGTGTGTGTGTTGCTTGCAGTGGTCCTGGCAAACTTTGCTTTGTGGGACCGGGCTACAGTTTGTCTTTGGTCTGCTGACTCTCAGGACCACATTTGGCTTAAGTTCACTTGCATGGCTTGGAAAACAAGCAGAAGTACATACATGCAGACACACACAAACATATATTTTTACTGCCTTATCAGTGTTTTTTTTCTATTCAGCCAGCATAGTTGTGATTTATCGGTTACTGTTGTTTTTGAAACATTCACAAACATTCCTGCTGCATCTCTAGTTGACTTTTAAAGTATAGGTGATGGAAGATTCACAAGTTACATGAAAGGAAACAATCACTTGTGTCACTTGTGTTTCTGTTGCTAACCATTCAAAATCTCTCCGCACAGACTCTTCTTTCATTCTCAGATGTTGGGTCTAAGTTTGTGTTTGGTGCAAGTTACACAGAACACTTCTTTGTCTTCAAGGTATGAACTCGCCCGTATGTTGCACACAGGCACATACATGAATGAGGCAACAGTAACATAACAGTGGCAAGAGTAGGAACAACAATGAGTGTGGTCACATGGACACAGTTATGATTAGGTATTTGGAATAGGTGTTTAGGCGTGAAAACATTGTATCCTGGCCTTCTGCCGCATGTGCAGGTGCTTCAGTAGCTCAAGTTACAGTAGTAGTAGCAGTAGTTAGTCCATAAAATAAAAATATGATAATTAAAAAAAATGTATTGATGATGAATAAGAGGAGCCACAACTGCTACAAATCCTGATACTGTTAGAATCAGGTGTATATGAATATGAATAACAAGGCTTCTTATTTTCCACGTGAAAATGTTATATTCTGATTATGATAGCAGCAGAAGACTTAAGACCAGGATACCAGTGTGCATGTCAACATACTCAACAATGCCAGTGATGATGAGGATGATGATGATAATGATGGTGGACTCTCTCCAGGTGATGCCTATACTGGTTTTTTTAAGCTCCATCATCTCCATCCTCTACTATATTGGCTTCATGCAATGGCTCATTTGCAAGGTGAGAAAGTGGGATAATAAAGTGCACGGACAGAGAGAAATATTTAATTCCTGATCAGTTTATTTAAAAACATTTATTTTAAAGCACCTTTCATATAATAAATACAGGAATATAAGACAGAGCATGATTTTTGTTTTTTAAATTTTTGTTCTCTATATGATAAATTATCAAAATGTTTGATAGTTTATTCTGTGCCAAACTGTTACCTTCAGATTGGAGTGATAATGCAGGTTACCATGGGAACATCGCCAACAGAATCAATGGCTGCAGCTGGAAATATATTCCTGGGACAGGTAAACAACAGTTTAAAAAATAAGAAACGAAGAATCGCTTATGAAATCATATTAACCCATCTATCCAGCCATCTCAAATAAAATCAGTTTCTCTCTTTCAGACAGAATCACCCCTCCTGATTCTGCCATACATCAGTAGTCTAACTCGCTCTGAGATCCATGCTGTGATGGCAGGAGGTTTTGCCAGTGTCTCTGGTACCATTTTAGGAGCCTATATCTCCTTCGGGGTGAGGAGGATTTGTGGGAGGGAGGCGTTGAGAACACGAGGGCACTGAGACGGTCAGAGTTAAGTCAGTATTTAAAACAATGTCTTTGAGTGAGTGCTAAATATCAAAGATGAACATCCGGTTTGTGACTTGACGCCACCAGCAGCTGAGTTGTTTTGGAAAATGGAAAACATGGAAAGTATGGAAAATGACAATCAAAGTACAACTTTAAGCAGGAAGACATTTGTAATATCCCAAAGTTATAAGAAGAAGAACCAGGGTTATATAAGAAAAAACAATTTTAGGAATCTAAAAAATAGCCTGATAATTCTCCATTCCTGGTCTAAGGATATAGGGGAATTATTTAGTGTCAGATTTAAAACACTAACCAGACTCCGGACTATCAAGCCTGAGAGTTTACAAAGGGCTTTAACAGCTCAGTCAGGAAGTGAATGATTGACTACTGAATTTGTATAATCTTTCATGTGTTTCTGTTTTGAGGTTGAGGCAGCGCACTTGTTGACAGCATCACTGATGTCCGCTCCAGCCTCCTTGGCCATCGCTAAGACATTCTGGCCTGAAACCAAGACCCCGAATGTAACAACCAGTGGCCATGACTTCAAAATGGGCAAGGGGTAGGAGAGGCCAGAGTAGCCACACATATGTTAACACACGTATACAACACAAACTCTATAGTCTACTTGTTCATGATTATCATTCATAATGCAAATACAGAGAAAACAGCAGTGGTTTGCAATGTAAAACTAGGTGTCACATTTATTAAGGAAAGAGGAAACTTCTATACTGACTTTAGCTGAACTTCTAATGAATGCAGGACTGCAACACCAATCAGAGAATTTCAAATATCATCAAACTTTCAACACCAGTATGCTGCTGACACTATAATATTTTGATGCAAAATTGGTCAGAGGATTGAGCATTATATAACCCTTCAAATGCCCATGTCTCCTCAGAGAGAGCAAGAATTTGCTGGAAGCGGCATCTCGGGGTGCATCTTGTGCTGTGGATCTAGTGGCCAACATTGTTTTCAACCTCATATCCTTTCTGGCTCTAATGGCCTTTTTCGACGCTATCCTCTCCTGGATGGGCGGGATGTTTGACTGTCCACAGCTAAGCCTTGCGGTAAAGACCTTGACCACACACACAAATACCAACTCTCCATCATGTAGCTATTGCGAGCATATTCAAACATCAAACCACATGTGAAAACTCCTGCTCCCTTTATTTCTTTCTGTCTCTCCTGCAGCTCATCTGTTCCTATTTATTCATGCCTCTCTCCTTCATGATGGGCGTTTCCTGGGAGGACAGTTTCATTGTTGCTGAGTTGATCGGCATAAAGACATTCCTCAATGAGTTTGTGGCCTATCAGAAGTTGTCAGAGTTGATTAAGAGGCGGAGGGCAGGAGGGCCTGAATACGTTAACAACGTAAAGCAATATATTTCTGTAAGTCTCGCTCAGTTTGCCAAATTTTTGTTATAGTATTATTGTCAAGTTTTTTTTTCTGTTGAAATTACATCTCTCTATTTATAGTATTCATCTGTCTCTTTCATCATGAGCAACAAATACAGTGAAAATAATGGAATGGAAGTTGTCCATAAATGAGTAGCCGACTAAAAGGTCCAGAAATTGAGAATTATTTAATGGTAACATCAGTCATTGTTGGGCCTGTGGGTGATAAAAGCCAGTGTGGAAAGGGTGGAAAGTTAGTATCATTATCTACAGTGTTATGGGCTCATTTGATCCTTCTATTTCTCTAATGAAGGTCTCAGTTGCAATAGAACAAATTTTAGTTAAGGATGTTACAATACATTGAGAGAGGTACGATAAGTTTAAGACCCTGTTTTCCTTGATTGACATAAGCCTTAGCCTGTCACACTCAGCGAAGGCGGTTGCTGTTTGCCTGTTTCTCCTCAGCTCCAAGTAGGCTTCAACCTTTTACAGTAATTTGTATTTTCTCGTGCCACTAACTGCCAAGATAATGGGGAGACTCTGCTTTTGTTTTTCTACAGTGTTTACACTGAATTGGTTAGTGTTTAAATATTGGCTTAGAAATCCATTAGGTACCTCGTGGAGTTTTGGTCCCCTAGTGACACTATGGAGCAACATTATTATGATTTTGTCTCATTTTGTTTGTTATGAAAGGGTCTCGTGTTGTTCAGGCAAGCACATGTGCATGAGGATGTAAATGTGCTCACCAAGCATGCAGGTGACACCTACATACTCCCAGTCATGCTTTGACACTATTCTACATCGGGTGGTAATAAGCCAGAAAACAAAGATATGCACCAGGTACCAAGTAAACATTGATGTAAAAAAATGCTGGTTTCAAACATTTGGCACATATTTAACAAGGAATGAAATACATTCAAAATAACTGTTAGACCTCAACAATAAGATAAGCACGATGTATTTTGGTGATTCAACTCAGACTTTATTTACACAGAAACTCCTCGGGGCACTTTTAAGGTGGGGTTGCAGTGTCTTTAAGGTCAGGGTAAACAAGTGCGAGAAATTAGCATGAGACATTTGCAGCTTACTGCCATCAAGCATTCCGGTTAATGTTAGACAAAAGACTTTATGTAATGTTTTTAAAATTGTGCTGAAAAAGTAGTATGTGGTTTAAACAGTCAGGTCACTAAAATTTCAAAAGATGTATTTCCCCACTCATTCCTGATGGCTGGTAACTATGCAGGTATTTTTAAGTTTTACTTGCAGAAATTTTGAGATATAAAACAGAGACAGAAAAAAAAAACTGACTGACATCACCAGGGTTTTGAGAAAAAATATAATTTGTTATGATTTGGGCAAGGTAACCCTATAGAATGGTTTAAAAAATATCCAAAAATTCAACATAAACCCATTTCAAGTACATGGCACACCTGAAGTCTTTCATCTGTAAAACTGAGTGTGGACATAGTTTTTGATGTTTACACATCATGACAAAAGATTTAAGAGCATTGTCTATACACCAAGTTTCAAAATCTGTTTGGGATCTTTTTTTTTATTTTGGCACTTGACAATTCAGATGACTTCTGTTTCCTCATCTAGGTCCACTCTGAAACCATCGCAACCTATGCTTTGTGTGGATTTTCCAACATAGCTTCATTGGGGATGTCGGTTGGAGCGCTGTGTGAGTGGCACCTCTGAGCCATTAGCAAGGCTGAGCACCAACAGCAAACAGGCAAACAGAGAAGTTCATGAAATTCCAGGCTTGTGTCATATGTTATGAAATTCTGATAAATATGTTTTTATATGAATTTGGCTGGCCAGAGTGGGAGTAAGTGGTGAGGAATTTGTCTGTCATTTAAGCAAGATACGGGGGCTGAATGTGGGCTGAATTAGAGTTAAGTCGGTTTCATTAAGCCTGAGGCTGCCTTATAGCCTTGGGAAACAAAATGGAACTAATATTCCCTTTTGATATTCAAGCCTAATTCTCAAACATATACATTATATTATCTGCAAATTTCCAAAACTTATTGAATGCATTCATAGCAATTGTCAATATACTTTATAAAAGTACTAAATAGTATGAGTGTGTGTCTGTGCAAATGTCAAAATAAGGATGGCACTGACAACACTATGCTCAACAAAAGCCTCCACCAGATCAATAAAGATCAAGTTTATAATCCAAAAAACAAAGCAATGTGTCAAGGTTTGGAGTGTAGTTGCAAGCAGTTGCAAAATATTGATGAGGAAAAAGATGTGAAACCCGGGGAGTTATTTATAGATTAGATTCTTATGAAGTTATGAGTATAACGTTCCTTAAATTCTCAAAATGATGTTTTTTTTACATATAGTTGTTGTTTTTCCAGCGGCCATGGCTCCTGACAGAAAGTCCGACATCTCAAGTTGTGGCCTCAGAGCTCTAATTGCAGGCAGCGTCTCCTGTTTCATGACTGCCTGTATTGCAGGTCAGTACTGAGTCTATTTGTACCTTTATATTTAATTTACTGTATCCACATAGTGTTTGTAGTAAATATATGTTTGTGTTTTTCTCCTTCTGATTGCACCTTGCAGACACAAAAATTACATCGACACTGTAGCCAGTTTACAATTTTTTTTTACTTATTTAGTGCTACACTTAATTCCTCTCATGGGAATTAAGTCTTATTTAGGCCTGACACCATCAGACCATGTATTGTGAAGAAGTGGTCTCATGGGCAAAAATAAGTGCAGTAAAAGCCCCCCAGGACCCTGGAGCATGTATCAGAGCTACACAATACAAAAACTGTGATTCAGGTGGTTTTATGATTTTCATGAGGACATCGCTCTGTGGATTTCTAGGTGTGTTGTACATCCCTGATCTCCAGTGCCCACATTTCTTAAGCACAGAGTTCAACAACACCAATGTGACGAGCATCTCACAAATGGTCGCCTGCTGTACGCTGCTATATAACAGGTGTGCCTACGTCTGTACTTGTGTGTTACTGTAACAAGTTGATGTTTATACCTATCTTGTGTTTTATACCTTTGGAATTACTGATTCCCAGTTACCGTACTGTTCAACCAGCTGCGTATGTGTTCTTGATACAACGTTCTGATAAGTCACCATTTATAAAGAATTTCGAGCTGTAATTAATGGAATTAATTCTACTGCTTTATAGATCAAATATAAGTCATTGATAAAAACAACCTTTGGGTTGCCAGGCTGCGGAAAATCCTCCTTCTGAGAAGCAATTTTCTTGCCTTTCAGGCTAACTCTTTAGTTCATTAGGGACACCCCTCTAGTGGACTGTTTGACTGCTAATCCAAAATCAATTAATTACAGCTAATAAACACTCTATAAATGGTGTCTCATTAGAAAGTGGTGAGTGGTGCCAATGTTTTTTGATATCAATTAGGAATACATCACAAACAATTTTTCAGAATTAAGACAGCTGATGGAGAACAGAGATATTGTGATACAGTGTGTGTGTGTGTCTGTGTGTGTGTGTGTGTGTGTGTCTGTGTGTGTTTATGTTTGTGTGTGTTTTGTTTCCAGTGTGACGGTGTATGACCCATGGAACATTACAACCGGGGAAGGATTCAGTCAGAGCAGTCTGCAAGGCTGCTGCACACTCACACCCCCTACACATTTCAATTGTAGCATGGCGCTTTGAATCGCTGTCAACAAAAACACATAGTTCAATGGAAGAAATGTGTTTCTTTTTTTATTGCATGTACAGTTTGAAATGTTTTTTAGATAAAGTTGTCCTTCTCCAGGTTTGTACAAAAAAATCAATCTTGGTGTTTCATTAATGTTTTCTTCTGTGTGTGTGTGTGCAAAAAAAGAAAAAGCACCATGATCAGACACAATGCAAGTCAGCACAGTATAAATCTTACATTGCATTAAATCAATGGAAGTCAAAAAGAAGAAAAAATTAAAGGTTAAAGGTGAAGAAAAAAACTAATCTGAAAAAGAAGCCTCAAATGTAATCTAAAGACCTTATTATCAATATTTTTTTCAGCTGAATTTTCTGATAAATTGGTAGGATTTCTTCTAATTACTAGCTTCTTACTTGCAGGACAAGAAAAAATTATTTTTCTGCAAAGACAGGTTAAAATGTCCCTGATAGAATCAACCTTACAGAGGGATGTTCAAAATTTTAAGATTTAGACTTGATTTTTTTTTTTTTTCAAAAAATATTTGCATAAGTTGAAACCTGTATGTACATAAAGGTCTTGATTAAATAAAATTAATATTACATGCTTGTTAGATGGAGTGGAATGTCTGAGTGCAATGTGGTTTGTCTGCATCATGTATATAAAACAGAACATTTCAAAAAAAATTATTAATACATCTAAATTTATTTAGTGTACCCCAATGAACTCTAAATATGTGTGTATATATGCATATACAGTATATGCAGGTATGTGTACATGCGTATATAAGTATAAAAATATGGGTATACTCTTTGTATTGCATGTTTCTATATGTTTTTCATGTGATACATGAATACATACATCATTGTTAATAATATATTATAATTGAATATGTCTGCAAAAGTTCTCGGATAATTACACAAACCTCATCCACATTTCATCTGAGGTTTTTACAAAGTCTCACATAAAATTAGGGCTTGTTAGATGTTTTAGATATTGAGTTGTAGCAAGTGACAGGTAACTGGACTTTTTCCCAGTGGTAGAAAGTAACTAAGAATATTTACTCAAGTACTGTACTTAAGGTACTTGTACTTTCCTTGAGTGTTTCTGTTTTCTGCTACTTTTTATTTCTGCACATTAATTCAGAGGCAGATACTTTTTACTTTTTAATAGACTTTATTGATCCATCATTGATGAGGTATGTTCACAAGCTACCCGGCACTATATGAAGTAATTAAAAGTAGCCTCATCTTCACCAACTGTAAAAACTAAAGTGATATATCAATGCGTCAGTAATTTACTCGTACCAGAGTATTTCTACACTGTGACATTGCTACTTTTGCTTAAGTAAAAGATCTGAGAACTTCTTCCAGCTCTGCTTTTGTTTACCTCAATGGCAAAATTGCAATAATTTAACACCACATGGTACAAAAGCAGAGTCAGAATCATTCCAGCAAAATATCTGTCACTGCATATTTGATATACAGGACAAAAACTATTCCTCTATGCTATAACTATACTTTTCCCTGCCTTGCCTGAATGGACCATTTATTACTGAAACAAGTAAAAGCCGTGCATTTCTTGGCCACTGGATGTCAGTGGTGTCTTCTTTAAAGTGCACATCCTATTGATCACTCCACCATTGACCAGCCAGTCATTCTGGCTTGACTGGCAGACCGGTTATACAAGCAACCGTCTTATTAACACTGACAGAAATGAGGGACTCAGACCGCCCGCCGAACAAAGAGAAGGGTATCAAGGGCTTGCATTTGCAACATCTGCACGTGCGAGACGATCATGTAGTCACAGAGACGGCAAATGACAGTCTCTTCATTAAATCCACCACAAGCAAAAGGTCAGTTGGCTCCCCTCTCTGCGGGCAGGAGGTGTGTTCACATGTGTGAATTTCATACACCCACAGAGAGGGAACATTAGAGTCAGTGATCAGACCCTGACACATTGGGCGTTTTTAGGCCCTGTGTCACCATGCGTCTCCCATGAAAAAAAAAAAGAAAATCACAACTCATTTTCTTTTTATTCTTTGTCAAGAAAAACTGTCCTTGAAAAATGTGTCTATTGATGTGGAAGGGGAAAAACATAATGTTTCTCAGAGTTTTGAGGAGTCAGAATAGTTCAGTGTCCCTCTGTGGAGGGACAGAAACTAAAAGGTTTGGAAAACTAAAACAAACTGCAGGACATATTATTTTTTAAGGTTGTGTCATTTGATCAAATTTGTTGCTCAATTTGTATGGTGTCATATTTTCTTTCGCCATTAAATTTGTATTCATAGACCCTTTTGAATCCTGTATATTCTCATTGTACATACATAACATAACACAGTAACAACATTATAACAGCATAATAAGTACGTGTGTGAGACTATGTGAGCTGGAAATTTCCCTATGGTCATGTTTTCTCTCGCATTAATGAGGCTGGACTCCGTTCACTGTGAAGGAAAACTGCTTTTTATTTTTTGTTAGGATGACAGGTAAAAATCACCTATTCAGCAGGCACTTACATGATAATAGGGTTTTTTTTTCCATTTGTTTTTATTAAGGAACGTTATCCCTTATAAATATATTTAAAAAAAACAATGTATAAATGTAAAGAAAAAAGGTTAGGTTCATTGAATGCGTCTATTCAAAATTACATTGTAACTGAAATAAGCAAATATCTGTGGAAAGGCACAAGCAAACAAAATAAGAATAATGATTATTATTACCATTGTTGATATTATGAAATGGATGAAAGAGAGAAAAGGACAAATGGCGTTTACAGTGATATTTCATTCAGGGAAAATAGTACATGCATGTATCAGTTGAGTTATAGTTATCTGTTTTGAAACTTGCAATCTTGGAATAATTATAATATCTGAAAGCATCAAGTAAATTTACCTTGCAAAAAACAAAGATCCAATATAAAAAAGAGTGTGGCGGAAGATCTGTTAATATACAATGTGAAATGTAAAAATGTTGAAATGTTTGTATACATTAAACATACATCTATTCCTCAGCCTTCTTTTGTTATTATTGTTTGTTTGGTAATTTGTGTTAAAATGTGGGTATTTGCAAATTTAAAAGTTTCCACAAAAATGAAAATCTGAACATATTAAATGATGATAGCGAAATTATATCTCCACATTTTTATATGCTATATATAATAATAATAATAAACTGCTGCAGTAAAAAAGTAAAGGCAACATATGGAAAACAGAAAAACATAGAAGAAGAGTGTTAGCATTAGAAGGCAGAGACTGGTGGATATTGGATTGTCATGTAGCACAACCCTAACAGAAGAAGAGGGGGGTGAAGAGGACAGAGAAATTGCATGTTAGAGATGAACAAGTCAACCACAGGCACTCCAAAGAGCACACAAAGGAAGAATAACGAATGGGGGGGTGCGATGAAGGAAGCATACGGAGGTGGATCAAGGGACGGCAGAAAACAGACTGATTGAAACTGGAGTTTAGAAGAATTCACAGAGGCTCTAAGAAGGATGACGAGAAAAGACAGAGATGGTAAGAGGGAGAAAGAGGAAGAAGAAGGGCTGAAGATGGGGGAGGGAGTGAGGCAATCAGTGGAGGTGATTGTTATGCACGAGATAGATAGATAGATAGATAGATAGATAGATAGACAGATAGATAGATGGATAGATGGATAGATGGATAGATGGATAGATGGATAGATAGATAGATGGATAGACAGGTAGACCTTGGTGACAAACGTCTCTATGTCAAGCCTCTTTCACAGTGGAATTCACAGTCTTGTTCTTTTTACAATACAACACTGTACTTAATTATACAGTAGCAATAATCATACTGTGATTCCTTTTACAGTATGCTGTGAAAAAATGCTGTGGCTTGTAATTTTAGCATGGTGTGACTTACAGCCACTTCCTGGCTAATTGTTGTCAGAAAGCTATTGTAATTGTACTGATAAACCTTTAACAGGGTAGATAACCAGCTTATTGATAATCTCATCAAACTAAGCAAACATTTATGTGACTATTGTGCCTAATTACTGTTCTCCATGATAAGCTCTCTGCTTAACAAATCCTAATTGATGCTTTAATTGCTCATTGACACATAATTACATGGACGTGTCTTGGCACAGACCGAGAAATTAAACAGGAGAATCCCTGACAAATGTGTGCAAACAAATAGACGCAACTTGTACGTTAATTGTCATGAATAGAGGCGAGACATGTTTCTCATCAGAAGATTATACACAAAAGTAGTGATCGTGTTAGTTAGATTAGCATAATTTATCCACAAACACACACACAGAGGTTACAGTATAATAGGAGGGTTTTAAATCCAATGAACTGTAGAAAACCATGGGTATGGTGTCATCATGGAGTGCGGTGATTTTGTCCCTTTTTATATATATTTTTCAATTTGATATTTTCATTGGCCAATGTATGAAAATAGTAATAAATATATAACACAGAAACAGAGAAATAACTAAAATAAAACATTATGCTCGTGAAAAGATGGGATTAGGATATCTGCCTTTGGTAATATACCTATTCTACATATACACTCTGCTTAAAATTGTTAAAGTGTGTACAGAGAAACAGTCACTACAAGTAAAATCAATTTTTTAAACTTTTTTTTTAAATATCCTTTTATTTTGCGGCTTGTTTACAGAGCTGATCACAAAATGAGAAACTGGTTTACAATGTTTTTATTATTGTTTTATGAATGCTTTTAATCTTTTTTTATTCTCTTCGTTGGAGCACTATTCTTAAAATCTTCGGTCTGAACAGCTTCCATATATCGATCAAACGGTTCAAGGGCCTTTCCATGCACATGCAGGCAGGATGCACTCTGGATGAGGCTGACACATATGGACACACAAACACTCACTCACAAACCTTCTCACTCTCATATCACACCTATTTAGAGTTTCTATCTAATTCACCCAACCAGCATATCCCCAAACTGTAGAAGGAAAGTGAAGCATCCAGAGAGATAGACACAAAAAAAGAGCATGTAAACTCCAGGAATAACATGTTTACGCCTTTATTCATATATTTCTTTATTGGTCAGATTGATACCCGAGATGTTTGAGTTACTGTCTTTGCTCTTGTCTCTACTGTAGGAGCCCACTGCTTTCTCCTGACAAATATTAACCCGAACTGTTGCATCTTGTGATGATGCAATTCAAAATGTAGTAAAAGAAGAATGCAAAATTTTATTTGCTTTATTTGAGAGTTATATAAAGAGCTCACAAAGAATTGAAGTATGAAAGGACAGTTTTGGTATTCTACAGACAGCTCTGTGTTTGACTATTTTTTGGCTTGGACCAGAAACTGCCTTGACTCTCCAGTGGTTTCCAAGCAATTGGTTCAGCAGAAAATTCTTGTTTTTACACTTCAGTTCTTGTACGGATTAAAAAAAACAAATGTGTTTCCTCCTGTTCCCAGTTCATATTCACTATACAGTCAGGAGACTGTTATCTATCTTCTCATCTAACTCTTAGCAAGAAAGCAAATAAGCTTTTATCCCCCAAAATGTCAGACTATTCCTGTGAGTCCTGTTGAGTAACTGTATAAGTACAATGTTATCAAAGGTTTGCTGAAACATGTTATGTAATGAATATTTGTATATACAGTCCTTATGGATTTCCCCTGACATCCCTACAGTGAGCTCCTTGTTAATTTACTCATTATCCATCTTTTTGCTGCCCATCACAGTGGAAATGTGAATTGGAGGCTAGGGTTTTTTGAACATATTTGGAGAAGAATCCGTGAAACACCAATATGATATGGTCCCATTAAACATCTGATGCTGCACATTGTTTTTCTTGGACAGCTGTTCTTTGAATCGGCTTGCCATTTAGTCTTCCTATATGGCCGGACTTTAAAGAAAATCTTCTGAAAGCCGGGAAGAAGTGAAAATGACGCCTATTTAACCGTTTAGATCATGCTCCATTCAGGCGTGCTGACGATTCAGCAGTCAAGAGTGTGTCCTTAGTGGCGTTTGTTCTGAGAAATAATGCAGCCTATCTCCCCTTCAGCAACGCTTGTTTGTGGCAGGTTCTGAGAATAACCTCCGCCGAGCGACTGTTTTATGACTATGTGTGTGTTTGGCCTCATGTGCCCCCCATCCCATGTGCTTTCGCCCCTGCTGGGAGAGCTCGCACAGACCCACAAGCGCACATGTGCACGAAAACACACCGATGGGCATACGCTTGCTGACCGATGCACACTCTCTCTCTCTGTCAGTCACACACACACAAATAAATTCCCTGGAGGCCAGGCGGGGGGTCTGGCTGGGACAGAGATGGACACATGCTGGGATCAGAGCAGCAGTGTGTGATTCACATTTCTGTCTGTCTGTCTCTCTCTCTCTCTCCCCCTCTTTCTTTCAAGCTCTCGCTTCTTTCTTCCTCTTATCACTGACACCCCACTCCCATCACTCTCTGCTCTGTTTACCCCCCTGTGTCTTTGAAAAAACCTGAGTGTTTCAGATGTATTCCACACACAAACTCATTAAAGAACCGTTCCTGAACGTATAGAAGCAATTAATATATGTGTGATTGAAATTTGGAGATTCTTGCTCTCTCTCCATTTCTCTCAAAGAATCATGTGTTTTTTGTCTACACTCCGCTCTGTCTTTCTGTCCCTTTTTTTCATGTAGCTAGCTGGTTACCAAACTCCTCATTACTCTAATTTAGAGAGCACACCACTCCCCTAATGGCCTCGGGCCAAGAGGAATATCAAGTGCTGCTTAATACTTTAATTCTATTCAAGCTTTACATTTGTACCATCCCTCCACCAGCTCTTCTGCCCATCTTTCCATCAGTTCAAATCCCATTCATTTTCCCTCCACAAACAGCTACTAAAAGATGGCTCAGTCCTGGGGGTTTTTTTGTTTTTTTGTTTTTTGTTTTTTTTGAGTGGTGGAGGGAAAAGATGTGAATTTTAAAAGCATATCAAAGCGTCATTTCTAGTCCCTCTATTTCATGCCGGCCGTTGTTCCAGGCATCCAACAAGTGTTTACATGTTTTGCTGCTGTTCATGCTCGACTGAATGTGTACTTATTTAACCGTGTCGTTTGCTGAATTAGACAAATCTCCATGGTGACCGTAGCAGCAAAGAGCAGATGGATGGCCCTTGAGGATGCATTAGGACCTTCTAGCGACAAGGGGATGCATCTTAGCTGTAAGCTAAACTGTGCATCCGGCCTGTTTCAAGGGCCAATACATGATTCAGAGGCTCAACCTGGCATCGTCTTCAGCTCGTTGTGCATTTAAATATGAGCTGCACTGAGAACAGTCTGAATGAACAGGTAATGCTGTCATATAGAAATTTAAAGACCCTTTGAAGGAGAACAGTGGGTTTTTTTGTTTGTGTTTTTAAAAAACGATATACATATATAAAAAGTAGTTTCAGAATAACTTTAAATCAAAGGCTAGGGGCTTACAGTAAATACTAATGAGAAAGAGAGTGAGAAGTAAACGTAACAGCTGAAAGAGTAACAAAAGAGAAATGTATGATCATGTTGGTCAGCAATGCATACTGAAGAAAAAAAATATATGTGTAATGTTGGGTGTTGCTTTTCTGTGGGTATAAATCCCACATTGAATCAGGCTTCTTCTCTGCAGTTTTAGAAAAGCAGGTACGCGCAGTCCTGATATTCAGTGGCAGTAAAGTAACACCTCTTCCTTCCAGATGGTGGACAGCAACTTAAATAAAGAAAGCTATAAAAATGTTAGAATACCACTATGTTTTAGGTGATTGTGTAGGTTTTTGTGTCTTCCTTAGAAATGATGATGAAAAAAGGTTTAATAGGAAAACTAAATGTGTAAGAGAAACCAAGAAAACTTGGTGTAGTAAAGCACCATATCCAAAGAAATAAACGAAAAAAACAAAAAACAAAAAACAAAAAAACTGAGGCTGCATGGCAACAGAATCCAAATGACAAATCCAAAGGAGAAAAAACAAAAACTGCTTAAATTGAAACAGCCTTGATGCAGATAATGAGATCAGTAAATTACAGAATGTTGAGTGGGAGGGTGAGTGTATAAGGACAGAAAGCATTGAATACGCTACATGTGATTTTGAGTGTGTGTGTGTGTGTGTGTGTGTTTGTGTGTGTGTGTGTTTTACTGTAGAAATGTGTGTAATGTAATATTTCTGGATACATTTTAACTACTTTTTAAATATAATAAGATAAAGTGAAAAGTACTAGTGAGAATATAGAATGTAGCTGAAAAGGGAATAAACCCAAAAACCTGGTGTGGTGAAAAATGGAGGTTGTTGACTTGTGTAAAAACCTGTAAAATAAATAGAATAGAATAAATAGATGCCTGTATGTGTATATAAACAAAATTACTATAGTTATTATTTTTGCTAGTTGTATAGTTGTTGAAATATTATATTCCATTTATAATATCTCAAATATTTTGGTAAAACTGCAAGTAGGAAGTTTAATTATAAGTAAATACATGTACAGTATGAGCACAGCAAATGGAAATGAGTAACACACTTAAATAGACTCTAATGTACATAATATGGTATATTTTTGAAATGGCTTCTTGTCAATAGCTGTAACATGCATGTTTGTTTTTGTAGCTGTGTTAATAGTAAAATATGATTAATGTAGATTTTCTGATAAATGTTTTAAATACTTCCATCCTTTCATTTGATGATTGTGCACATTTCCTCTTCGCTAAGAGCCATTATTCCTTGTTGACAGTCAGTGTTGCCTGCTGACCAGTGTAACCAGATGACAAAATGAGGAAATCATGGCACATAATTTGGGAATGACTAATAAAGCTGGGGAGCAAGAAACTAGAAGGGGGAGAGTTTTCAGTAAACCACATTAAGAGGCCACAGCAGCTGTGCTATTCATTGCTGCCTTCAGATTTTATATTATTTTATGGGGTTTTTTTGTTTTGTTTTGTTTTTTGCACTGCTAAAATCTTTTTTGAAATTTTCCTGTAAAATATCATAAAGTAAAGTAAAATTTCCCAAAAGGCAACAGGATTGGATTGAGCTTTTAAAAAAAGTCTTAATTTACCCAGAAACAATGAAAATAAGTCCTACTTAAGATAGAGCTAGCCTGCTGTTGCTTTATGCAACAGGTGAATTCAGATGTCTATCTAATTTAATCAAATTTACTAGTCTATTAGTTAGAGCTAAGCAGTATTCAAAGTCTGTCTTTGTGAAAAAGGCACCTGAGATTGAACATTGTCCAAATTAAAATAAAAACAAAACAAGGTATTTGGAGTCAATGTGCAGGTGTTTTTCTTTTCATAGATTAATTGAAACTGCAAGTAAGCAAAATCTACCTCTCATTCTCTCCTCTCTAACTTCAATCACTTGGTCAAGCCTATACTTTTTCATAGTAGCCCATTTCATACAAGAAGTACAGGTCAAAGTGTTTCATCATTAAAATGAAGATATGAATTACAGAAATGGGTGACAAAATAAGTATATCCAGCTGTAAAAGGTAAGAAAAGATAGAAGAGCTTTTGTCCGTTTCATAAATTTGTGTCACACACACACTTTTCCTCACTGTCTCTATTGAAACATAGTACAATGTCTTCTCTTCTTCGCCTTCCTCTTGCTTTCTCACAAACCATGGTCCTCTCCTCATCCACTCTCCCATCAGCAAACACTTCACCCCTCTCTCTCAGCCACTTCTCTGCTTTGTCCACACCTCCCGTCCCTCTGTCCATCCATACTATATCCTTTATAATTTCGTCCCTCCCACTTCTCACCCCCATCCTCCCATCCACTGTTAGGCTCATCAAATGGGATTTCAGAGTGAGAGGCCTCTCAGTTTTCTTCAGTAACAGATGATTGAACTGAGTAGCTTGAAAGCAAATGGATTCAACATGAGATTCAGAACACCCCAATCACAGGGGAAGTGGTTTTATGGGGCTACAAGAAGATAAAGTGGCTGCAAATAAACATAGAGACTGCAAAGCTACATCTGTTTAGAATAGGTAATTCAAGGTTTGCAAAGCTGAAAGACAGTATTCATCTACTAGAGCAGACAGTGCTGATGCATGATGTTTCATTTTAGTCCAGCCTTGTGCAAAAACTCCTTTGCCGACCACCAAGCAGAGATGATCAACCACAAATATTTACAGTACTTGCATTCCCCTTGTTAGCAGTTGAGTTACAGGAAACAGGAGCAGAAGAGAAAAAAATACCTGGCCACTATACCTAATGTTAAAACTGTATAAATTATCCAGTAGATTCAAGATTTAAATTTGTTAACATTATGGGGAGCTCAATAAAATACAATTAGGCAGCACTGGCGTCAAAAGAAAAACAAACATGGTTAGAGGGCAAGACATTTGCAAGAGTGTGATAATGCATTCTAATGGACGAGCAACGGTTAGCAGCCAGCTGGACCATTTCTGATCATGTCCATTAATAAGACTTAATAATGTCCCCATAGACACCCAAGACTTGTTTGTCATGTGTGTGACTGTGCATAAATGAATGACTAATTTTGATTGTTTGTATAATTTTTCTGCAGGCAACATAACCCCGCTCTTCCCTAAGTGCGATAGCATATTTAGCTTTTTGTGTGTGTGTGTGTGTTTGTGTGTGTTTGTTTGTGTGTGTGTGAAATAGAGAGAAAGAGAGAGAGAGAGATTGCATAGAGTTGATGATCTAGATAGTAAATATAAACATGATGTGCCCTTTACCTCTGTTAATATCCCCTGTGATAACACCTGATGAGACACAATAAAAACAGAGATGAACCCAGCAAAAATTAGGCACAAAAAATTTAAAAATCCCGACAACGGACAGGTAACGTTTGCATCTCCACGCTGTTGAAGAATGATCCCACAGTTTGATAGACAGAACATGACATATTGCCTACCAATGTGGAAAACATTTTTAATGATTAGTGAATATCCAAGGATTTCATCTAGAAAAACAACCAAAAAAACAAAAATTATACCCTTTAGACACAAAAGCCATGCCTTTAGAAAATCTTAGCTTCGTGTTGAATGGGTCAACATGGACTATCTGAACCTGGCTCACCAATTTCACCAGTTCACCAAATTCCAAGTTCATCCCTCTAACAGTTATCAAGAGATTGCTCCTGAACCATCCTCTAGTCACTATGAATGTTTGTACAAAATTTAATTTCATTGGATCTAATGGCTGCATTTGATTTTGATCAGCTAATGGAGTGTCAGGAGAAAAATGAGGATGAAAACATGGCAAAATTTCATTGCAGTAACCCATACAAGTCAAAATATACACTGATTTAGAATTTTTAATTTATCCAATTTTTACAGCACACATTAGATCAACCAATGGAATTTAGTAAATACTGTATCTGAGCCAAAGCTCATTGAAGTTATTCATTTACTTACCCAAGTACTCATACATGATGGAAAATGGTAGGAACTAAGCTGAGAGATGTCAGTGATAAAAAATAAAAAAAAAATTCACCTGCAAACGTATTTGGACAATGCTATATTTTGATGATTTGATTATGTCTGCTTACACAATGGTTATAAATCATTCACTACAAGCAGAGATAGTAATATGCAAAGGTGCAACACTTGACGCATTGTCAATATTTTAGAACATAATATAGATATAATATAAAGAACAATTTTTGTGGAGGCAAAATGATGTACAGATCATCAGTTTTATTAATGTATTAGTTTAGGAAGAAGACTTAGCAGGGAAAAGAGCAAAGGGACCAGAAATGAGCCTGGAAAAGGAGGAATAAGTAAAGAGATGCTGTAGGGTGAAGAGGTGAGTTATTCCTGTATGCTAATTGTAATGACACTCAGGGCAGGCAGTTTCCAGTGTCTGGATGTGTTGAGTACATATATATATATATATGTATACACCTAGCACCTATATCTATAACTAGTGCAATCTAATACAATAGTCCTACAATAAATCCTCCCTTCATGAAGGTTATAATAATGATAATTTGCGGTGCTGCTGAATTGTATTGTGCTATGTTGACAAGTATTTCTCTTATTTTGTCCTCTGCCATTCAAATCAATGAGGGTGGGCTTAATAACATACACGCTTCTTTGCATAATGCGATACGGTTTAACAGCGCCACAAACTACATCTTCCAAAAGTATCACACAGTTGAATCAACACCTCTTTAATATCTTCAGTGAAAACTGAAGATTACTTCAGGACTGTTGTATTAGAATGCATTAGTTTTAGCTAGGTGTGTTTGTGTGTAATCACTTCAACCTGGGTAAAATACATCCCCAAACATCTTCTCAGACACTAGCTGAAATATTAAAGGGGCTATATGTTAGTTTTCACTGCGGCTGAACATGGTTTCTTTCTGGGAGCAAGTGTCAACAGAGGTGGCGATAATGGTTGCTTGTCTAGAGTTTCAGTGCTTGTTACATTTGCACAACAAGAGGTTAGAATACGCCAACTGGGCAGTGCTACTTTTTCATCCTTTCATGTTGGACTGAAGGCAGACTGGAAGCTACAGGGACTGATTGGAAAGTAGCATAACGAGACAGAATAGGTCAGGGTAAGCTGCTTAGCATGCTAACTTCAGCAGAAGAACAGAAGTGATAGAAATAGAAACAAAACAAGAACATTAACATTAAAACTTCCGTCGCTTTTCACCGTTCGAGGCAGCTCTTGTCGAGTAAAAGAATAAAGAAGCTTCCACATTCCTGGTAAGTATTTTCTCTTCCTCTGTTTAACCTACATAGCTCCTAATCTCTTCTGGTGGATCTCATTTCCCCTTAATTCCTTCTTGTCCCAATGGTTTCCTGATGGTGACCTTTAATTTCATATCCTGCCTCATGATTTAAAGGCATTAACACTGCCATTAAAAACACACACAAGCACACACAAACAGGTTCACATGCCCGTATATCAACACCCCAGCAAAATACGCAACTGTGATGCCTTCACCTAAAAACCCGGACCAAGATCCCAATAAGATCAACTGCAATAATCCCCTTATGAATAAAACATAACAGGAATTCAATGGCAGTGTGCAAACCCTGCACAGCTGGCTGGCGATTGACTGACTCACTGTTCTGAGTGCCACTGAGTTCAGAGAGCCGCATTGACCTGAACGCAACAGACGTTTGACACACTGGCTGTCATTTGCCTTCAGCTGCTGTCTTTTCCAGCCTGCGTATTCTCTTAATATTAAGAAGGGATACAGAACAAGGCTTCAATATGTTTCAAGAGGTGTAAGGGTGAAGCGAAAGCACAGCACAGCTTGTCAAATTACCATCCTAATGGCCAGCTTGTCAGACTGCCTTGTCTCTGTGGAGAAAGAATGTACAAGTTGGGGGAGCGAAGCATTCTCTTCCTTGTCATAACAAAATCATTCATTCATTTCTTCACACGGTACCTTTGCTTTCTTTTCTCTGAAGTCTTGCTTCTCAAGTACTTCCTAGTGTATCCAAATGGTAGTTATGACTTGGTAGTGTGAGAGTAGGATGTAGAGGGAAGCCAGCTGTATTGTGTGCCTGTCAATCGTCTGTCTGTTCTCTTTCAGAATTGCCTCACCGAGCTTTAACAGGCTCTCTTGTTAAGTCTAGTTAAGAACCATTCATCTGTGTCATCAGTAAGAGGTCAAAGAGTGGATTAATTGTTTCTCCTTAATTGCACGATTACATCTTCGAGATCATTATGGTCTTTATCATATCGTACTCTCCGTACATTGTATCTAACGGCTTTTATTTCAGGAGTTTTTCACAGCGAGTTTGACGTGGTAAATATTGGTTTGACGGTTAAAATATATACAAAAATATGTTTCATGTGTATGCTTTATACACGTTTAAAAATATGCTGTCTTTGAATGCTTGGAAACTGACTAATTGGAAAAGTATGGTATTTGTGAATTACGATTTTATATGAGACAATCCATGTAGCTGCATCTCCCTCCTTAGACCACATTCCCCTGCAGTGGGAATAAATACTAGACTCGAAAATATTAGAAATGTCCTGGTAGTTACTCATTGGTCTGGTTCATCCCCCATCAGTATCTATCAGACATGTGCTACTACCATATGGCTACTACAGTTTGGAGTACTTTATACATGACGCTCCATCTGACCAGCAGCAAAACTTATTCAAGGAGCAGGCAAGACTTGTTAAAGGTGCAAATGTGACCCAGCGAGTTGCAGCCATATATTTTGACTGCTGCTGGAGCAGGAGGATTTTTGGACAGTTGGTTTTGGATGTCCTTAATATGTATGTGCTTCAGTTAACAGTCCTAACCCCTTTCACAGCCAAATTCAGGGTGGTCCCCGAAGACTTGAACATCATAGCTAACCAAGATGCAGTAATGTATGACAGATTCTCCTCAATCCAAATACTCTTGGCTCAACCAGGAAGATTTACAAGATCTGAAGAGGTAGGAAGTAACTAAGTACATTTACTCAAGTACTGTACTTAATTACAAATTTGAGGTACATGTACTTTAGTTTATCTTTATTTTATGCCACTTATACTCCACTACATTCATTAGTATAAGTATTGTACTTTTTACTTCATTTTTCTGGCAGCCTACTGGTTACTTACTTGCTACTGAGTATTCAGATTATTGATACAAATATAATTAGTAAATGAATGTTTAATTGTAGATTACACTGCTCAGCAGTAAATGAAGTATTTAAATTAGCTCCACCATTACCTGCTGTAATAATGATAAATAATAAAGTGATGCTTATTCATGCATCCATAATTATAATCTAACAATATAATATCATTCTGGAAGGGGTAATTCTGCATAGTGAGTACTTTTACTATTGTACTTTGAATATATTTTGATGCTAATACTTTCCACACTGTGGTTCTGTTATAGTTTTTCTTCTATTTGCACAATTGGATGAATCCCCATCAATCATGTGTGTATGTCTTATTTCATAGTGAATCTATATACTGACCAATTGCCCTTTAAATGGCCTTTAACATACTGTGCCGAAACATTTTTTTGTTAGTTAAGATAAAAACCCCTGAAAACTTCTACAATCTGACCCATTTTGTGAGTACAAAATGGGTCCTTTCTTCATTCCTTTTCAAACCATAATAATTGTCCCCTCCATCCATCCAAATGAACCAAAACAACATAGGAAGGTACTTTATTGTTTCCGAAGTCCAATTTCCTCATAATTTTCTATTCCTTTAATGATTCACATTCTCAAGCCTCAGCAAGCAAGTATGAGCACACACGCACACATGCATGCACACACACACGTAAAGAGGTATGTTTTTGCCATGAAGAGAAACCATTTGCTCATTTTGATGGAGCCCTAAAAGAGAGGTTGAGCTGTCTAAGTGGATTTTTCATTACTAAATGTAATAGGGCAAAGAAAATTACAGCGGCTGCAGCAGAAGGGGTATTGGGATTGCTCATGTACTTTTTACATTGATATTTGTAATGACCAAAGAGGTACAGTGCAGCTGTATTAGAGAAATTAGCACAGCACTCTCTCTCCCATATGTGCGCTATGTCCCTCCTGTTTCAGACTCCTCCACTTGCCTGCTATATGCAATTTGGAAAGGTACATCCAAACTCACAGGGGGATGAAAAAGCTTATTTTATCTCCTGCTACAGCTCCAGACTGAGACAGAAGTGGAAGACTAACATAATTGAGAAAATAATATTGCAAATGGAAAGCTATTAGGGCAGTTGAGCACTTTCTCATGCTGCTTCTAAAATATGTAATTTATCATGTGCCACTGCATGACAAACTCAGACTCAAAAATGACAAGACTCAAAAATTGTAATTTCCTCACAGGACTGTGCAGTCCAGCTTTTGCATGAGCCCCAGACCCACAGTGCACATGTAAGACATTTCAGAGGAAATGGTGAAGGTCATGAGCTTCATATAAAATCTGAGAAAAGAATTCCTTCTGTAAATTTTTGCGTCCTCTGTATATGTTCCCTGCCAACTTCCACCTTAGTAATTTACTGCCTGGAACTTAAATCCTACATTTATATTTTGTAAACATTCTTCCAATTCTAGCTTTTTGAAATTATTTAGGTGACAGTTGCTTGTTTTCAACATTGCTATATCTGTTAACGCTAATTAAATATACATTTTTTTTAATTTTTTTTGTTTAATGGGAATTTATGGGAAACTGATAG
Source organism: Istiophorus platypterus (assembly GCA_016859345.1). NCBI lineage: Eukaryota > Metazoa > Chordata > Actinopteri > Istiophoriformes > Istiophoridae > Istiophorus > Istiophorus platypterus. Next base: position 16,067,267 of record CM029115.1, read on the forward strand.
AATGCTATTGCTAAGGTAATCATAATTGGTACAATGGTGCCCCATGAGCAATTACTCAGCATGTTGACACCTTGTTTTTAGAGCCGCCATGTGGTTAAATGTCAAGCAAAATGAGGCAGTTCATATTCTAACTAATATCCTGTGAACTGTGGGAAAAGGAAGAAAAATATATATTAGCCACACTCATTCAAACCTGTGAAGTTTTTCCACCATTTTGAATCTTTGCTCGACACATTTTTGACCTCCTGGTCTACACCAATCTTCAACCAACTTGGTAATACACCATTTAGATGCCCCTGAGGATTGGATATCACCTACAGTTTGTCTATAACTAGTTACCAAACTTTTTTTATGTGTGGCCAAATAAACATGAATTGCCGTAACACTTGATGATTCATCCAGTTGCAACAAATTTGGCTCCTTTCACAGACTGAGACAGAAGATAATTACAAGCAGTTTTACCAATAGAGGGTGCTACAGTTAAAAAACAAGTTTTAAAAATTAAATTTACCTTTTTTAAAATTAAAACTGTGTTTTAGCTTCTTATAGTCCTACGCAACATATTATTAAAAAGTCATATACAGCTGTATTTGACATTCATTACAATTTATCCTGAAGAGACCTCTACAGCTCTTTAAGTATAATGGAACTTTCACATGGAATTACTGCACTTATTTATCTTTTTAACCTTCCTGCATATGAACATGAAACCAAATAAATAACACAAAACAAAAAAGAAACAAACATTTAGGATTTAAGGTATTTTGGTCAAAAATATATTTTGTCATTTAAATGTATCAAAGGTGTAAACAGCTAACTATCAGCCTAATTATCACTGAAATACATGTGTGCAGTATATAGCGAGGTTTGACTGCAGTGTCACTTCCCACTGAGACAACACTCGCCCCTTGTTTCATTTACTCTATCACCCAATACTTATTCCACTTGTATCTCCCTATGGGTTGCTTCTCTCCCCCTCTTCCCCCCATTGTATCCAGCCTCATTAGCACATAACAGGCTATTGACATTCATAGCAGGGTCCTGATTTAGATGTTCAACCTGATTAGCCCTTAATGAACTGCAACCAGCTACCTGAATGGAAGTACACACAGTGGCCTAAGAAAATGACATACATACATGTGCCCCCTGCACGAGCACACAGAGACACTCACACACACTACGTCCTAACATACATACATACATACATGCATTTTCCTTGGTATGATTATCAGCCTCTGTTTTTTCTCATTGTCACTCTGAAGACATACAGGTATGAGACTGTAACCTAATTATAATGTATGATTTTGGACAAGGTTTGTGTAGTAACAATTGTTCAGATGTTTAATCTTAGAGAAAAATCTCTGGCACATTTTCAGAGCTAAGTAAACAGATTATTCTGCAGGGTAATTTAATAACTATTATGTATGCTTAAACAGTGCATACCCCAAAGGTGCATTTATTAAAACTATTACAGACCAAATGTAACAGTGCACCAGTGCAGTGGTCTGCTTTCATCAGTCATTCGTCTTATCCAATACAACACTTCTGACAAGGAGAAATGGAAAGCTTAAGCAGAGACTTAGCAGAGAGCTACAACTTCACACGTTTCATTAGCCAAAGAGTTTGAAAGAAAATTCTACAAACTTCTAAACAATTTTATTTCAGTATACAGTAAATACAGGTAAAGAATTACATTTGTGATATATGTGCATATGTGCTCATCAAGGACAAAAACATAGATAAGGTTCTATAATGAACAGAAATAATCGAAGCTCATGGCCTCTCCTTTATCATCCTTTCCTCTCATTCGCCTCTGGGGGAGTTATTAAAGACCCATACGGCCCCTGGATATTCAATCATTTTTCAGTCAGAAGTAATGGATGTGCTGAATGAATGCAAAGGCTGGAAATTCATTACAACAATCAGAATATGAATTTTTTTTAACCTCCATTACCTTCTCTCATCTCAAATGCTTCACTCTTATCTTTACATAGATTTAAATGTTACACACAATTTGGTATGCTCAACCCTGGATTGTTTGAACTAATAGGCTGACAACCAATCATTAATATATACTATAGATAAAATGTTCCATCTTTAGTCTATTTCCGGTGATTGGCAATGATGCAGTACATTTCAAACAGGAAATAGCTCTCTGAATAGATGAATGAAATCCTCTCAAAACAAATGACAGAATGTCACATTCACATATTGCAGATGGGATATGTTGCAATACACTGCTTGCTGATAATCAGACATCGAGGCCACATATTCGTTTCTCCAGTTCTAAAGCAGAAGGGGAGGTTGATCACCAATCCTAAAAATGACCTTAGTTTTATTTCACAAGGGAAAACTTTTAGGGTAGTGATGATTTGCAGTGCTATCTTTGCTTTAGTTTTGTTAGCAATTTTTCATCTCCACTCAAGAGCTATATACTTCTTTGCTAGATGCAATTTTCACCCACTTCCCCCTAAACCTCTCCTCTGTGTTTATTTTCTCCTGTTTCTCACCCTCTGCTCCAGCTCCTGGAGTACTTTCTCATTGACCTGGTCTGCCTTTTTAACCACAGCTTTTCTACCTTCTGGTTCAACCACGATGGTCATAAGACAGCACATGTCCACCAGCCCTTCCTGACATCTCCTCATCCCAGCATCCAGCTCACCTCTCCGGGCTGGGTCCCGCTTCAGAGCTGCCTTCTCTGCCACAGAGAAGCCCAGCAAGCCTGTCAAAACCTCGTCAGACAACTCCACATCCAGGTAACCAGTTCCGTCAGATACTGTTGCACACACACTCCAAACACCGTTGCTGCTGCTCAGTTTCCCCAAGAGAGTCACGATGAAAGCTTTGACACGGATCTCGATGGCGAGGGGGTGTTGTTTGGACATCAGCCCTTCTAGTAGGCACAAGTACGTAAAAGGTGGGGAGGTCAGAGTGAGAGCAGGGACTATGTTGTTACTCTGTGGATTTTTTTTAGGGAATAGTCTATCAGAGTCTGTTTTGTTAGTAGCGTTCTCTCTGTCTTCTCTAGGTCCTTGTTGAAGAGGGAGCTGATTTAGCCCTCCAGTCCTACCAGGTTGCACTCCATTGGTTTCTACGTCTTCAAGAAAGCAGTCCATGTCCTCATCCATAAAGTCACCCTCATCATTGGTTACAAATTGTAATTCATGTGATGGCTCTAAAGCTGGTTGGGAAAATAGGGGTGTGGAAGTTGCTGCAGCTAACTGCCCTGGTGCCCTTTTAGTACAGCCTTGAGAGTCTCTTTTCTGTGTGATGGGTCTGGAGTTGCTAGAACCAAACCATGAACCCAAGTCATTTAGAGTGCGCTGCTCAAACCGAGCAGTCTGGGGTTTTGTTGCCCTGTCCAGACTGTTAGGATTTCCTGTGATTGTGCTGTTATTTTCTGGTGTGCCTCTGTGATTGCTGTCAGACTGCTCAGTAACATTTGTAATTTGCTGAAAAATAGCACTGTCCAACTCATCCAGGGGAAGATCGTCAAAGTCTTCTTCGGGAAAGTCTGCTTCTGCCATGTTGTGATCTTGGTTCTCTTCTCTCTCTTGGATCATGTGGTCAGACAGTAAGAGGTCAAAGTGGTCAGAATCCTCTTGTTCGATACCATGGTGATGACCTTGGACTGAACCACCTCTGCTGCTCTGGGTCCATCCACTTCTGTAAATGTCGGTGGAGGTGTCACTTCTGGAACACACCAGCCAATAATGCTGTACTGAGTTAACACAGCTTTTAAACAATCTAGTGTTTTGAGCCACATTAATGGACTCATTATTTCTGGGGTATGCTAGAGCTAAAGAGATTCAAATGTGGTTCTACTACCCCTGACAAAACTTTTTGAAAAAAGTAAAAACTCTAACCCTCCAAATTCACTCAAATTCTATAGTAATGGAAACGGTTGTCAACTTCAAAAGAATAAGTGTTTGTTTGGGCTAAGAGCACTAGTACACTTCAAATGAAATCGGTTTCGATGTGACATTTTGATTCTGCTCTGTTTTTTTCCTCCTCTTTCAGTAGTTACTAAGCACAGTATTTGTTTAAATCATTCTTGTTTCGTTTAGTATCCTGCTTTAAAACTGATGGCCATCATTAGTTGCAAATGAACAAATTGGCACAAAGCAGGCAAACATAAAGACAGCAGCAATCACAAACAAGGTATACCGTACCAAGTGTATTGTCATTTTGTGCATAAGCTGTAGAATGAAGGTGCTAAATGCTTTCTAAAGTGGCTGAATAACTTCGATATTATCATAAAACAAACATTATGGTATAATTCTAAATTTCAAGGTATGTTTACCCAATGATGAAAACTGAGGAGTTCTAGCATTAAAATGTCAAGATATCATATTGTTTGCAACCCACCTAGATGAGGCTGCTGGGACAAGGCTCCTGACAGAAGAACTTCTCAAGAACTGAGTGGAGGTCTCACTGATTGTCCCATAGCCGCTGTCTTGAACAGACCCAACCTGAACTCTTTCCACCTCCACCTGGGCCTCCAGACTGGCTAACAACGCTGCGTCATCGAGCTCAAGGTCCTCCGCCTCCTGGTTACCTAAAGAGAAAATAAAAAGGGACATCAGTGACTATTCATTCATTCTTTCAAGCAATCAAGTTTTTGAAGCATCAATTTACTTTATAGACAATGCTATAATTAAGTTTTCTGTGCTGATGAACGCGGTTTCTTGACGGTGGTGGGCGGTGGTGATAGTTGCTTGCCAGGAGCTTCAAACCATGTATAAGAAAAGAGGTTAGAATACACCCTCTGAGCAGTGCTAGTTATTCATCCACTCATTTTGGGCTGAGGGCAAACTGGAAGCTTCAGTGACTCGCTATAGGAAAGTGACGAGATGGGCTGGCCGAGCCGGGGCTAGCTGGTTAGCATGCTAACTTCTGTGAAAGAAAAGAGGCGATAGAAATAGAAGCCAAATAAGTGTTATCACTGATGTTGCTTTCCATGTTGGAGACAGCTCTTGGTGAGTAAAAGACTAAAGTCTGATGCTGAACTCAGGATGTTTCTACTACCCTAGTAAGTAAACGACTGTTAATGCTGGCTATGTAGTGATACCAAAAACATACATTTAACCCCTCTCAAGGGCCTTAATTTATTTAAAATCTAAATTTCCCACCAAATTGTACACCAAACTGTGGTGGTTGTATATACCTTGTTGCAGTGCTGGTGGGGCATCCACTCCCCCCTCCTTCTGCTGCTGCTCTTCGGGAAGTCCAAGCGTCCGACACAGCACCCGGCCCTGTCAAAATTGAACAGAAATATCTAACTGTACACTGCATATAATTATTATGCTATACACTGTATAAGAACAGCAGGGATCATGTCTTAAAACAGTAACTGAACTATAAAACCTTAATACATTCTCGGTACATATACGAGAAACAGAAATCCGCAGGCAATTAGTTCCAGTTAAAATTCATAACAAATGTGCGACAAAAAACAAACAAAACAGAAAATACAAACATGGATTGTGAAAACATGCTTTTGACGTACGACAAAAACCAAAAGTTTACCTGGTTATTTCTGTCCACCATGTCCTCCACCTCACCTCCCAGGACTTTGATGTTGGATGGCCCCAACAGCAGCATCCCAAGTCTGCAAACCATCTTTCCCCGCAACTGCAGCTTCGCACCGGGCCTGGGAGAGTCACCAGCATTTTAGAAAGTATATAGTTGACGGAAAATCCTAGTGTTTTTTAATTAATTGTAAACTGACAATGAAATAGCAGTTATATATTTAAAAGCTTAAATTTTGATTCCATGAAATCTCCTCTCCAAAATGTAAGTAAAAGGAGTCCATCAGTTTCTCTTAAATGCATGTGACCTATAAAACTTATTTTTATAAAATTTTGGGGGGGCACGTTTCCTCATTTTACATTGTTAGTAGCAAAAAGACATCACAAGTGTTTTTTAGATCAATCCTTAACCTGAGTACTGTGTTAAGTGCAGGAATAGGCTGATACTCCATGGCCTCCAAGCTCTGAACTCCATCTGTGACCTGTACAAAACAGAGTGTATTTAACCAGGAACAAATGAACAGGGAAATCACTGCAAAATTATTACCTACTGAAAATCTTACAAAAGCAAGCTCAATGTTGTTGCTGTCCTCTGAACTTTTTTGGAAACTCTGAAAGTTGAAACTGACTTAAAAACAGTTGTTTTTTTATCTGCAAATCTTCCCAAAACTTTACTGCTGGTTTAAACCTCGACACAGTGAATTCGGAAATAATTGCTTTTCTGTTTTGTTTTGTTTCATTATATATAATGGCAGGCTTGGACTTCAAAATAAAAAACGGTCAAAGCTTATCTTAACATATCTGCATTTTTAACTTGAATCCCATGACTCCTAGAATTGTAACTCACTCAAAATGGTCCCAGAAAAAGTGAAAAAAAAAGGAGAGATAGAGAGAGAGAAAAAAAAAGTTTCCAAGCAACACCATCACTTTTCCTGGGAGACCTGAGAGCAGTGGCAAGTATATTACTTAAGGTGAAAATTATAGTCTGCGCCTCATATTCCAGCAATTTACTCTTTCATATGTTCTCCCTACTTATATTTGTCCATTTTCATGCAGTTACAAAGAGACGCAGATGTCTTCGTTATACTACCACACAAGCACAAAGACAAAGCCTGTTTGTAGATAAGGATTAAAAAAATTGTACACAATAATGAATAGATTAACACTGTTGTATAATTACAAATAGTCAAGACTAGTTCATCCATAATGCAAAAAATGGATGAAAAAAACTTTTCTAGTAACAAAATATATAATAGTAGAGTAGAAGTAGTAAAAGTAGAGTTTCCCTGCAACAAATGTCTCTAAAAGAAAACCTTGTAATAACTGTTTGGCAATAAGCTGTGAAGTGCTAGAAATTATTTTACCTTTTTTATTGTGAGAGACAAAGAAATCTCTGCAAGTGCAACAACACTCTTACAATGGTTTACTGATTATAAGCATTGATGCAATAGTTCAAAATACACACACACACAAACATACTAATTATACATAATTACTCATAAATGGATTATTTTTTTGAAAATTATCCTTACGTTTCAAGGCTGGATGTTCTTGGTTACCTTCTGTCACAAAGAACAGGTTGTCTTGAGAGGCTGACAACTTATATCACATATTCTGTTCGTGTCATTTAAGGTTAAATCAAGGGATTTTTTTCTGTAAATAATTACTTAGTTACAAAAATGCCTCTGACCTGCAGTAGTAGCATACGGGTAGGTCTGGCTTCCCAGGGCCTCTGAGTGGTCTGTGTGACTGCAGACACCTCGTCATTGGCACAGTCTGTGCCCTTCCATTTCTGCAGCTGCCCATACGCAGGCTGACTGATGTCCAGTAATGAGTCAACCTAAAACAGAGTGGAACCTTTCATGCTACGCTATTTCCCAGCATATAAAGTTCTTAAATATTGAGTGAAATATTTGGCAATATAGTCTTATTACAGTGTAACGGATATACAGTTTAGTGCTTGAATTTCTAGTCTTCTTTGTGACTGGAAAATGCATTTTGTAGTTCCCGTCATTGTATGTTCGGAACATCTAATTACTCTATCTCAGGGTTTCCAGCCGTGTTTTTCTATTCTCCATCTGAAGGATAACTGGAATCCAGTGCTGCTTTGTTATAACATGGCTTCTGACTGTACTCCAATCATCTTTCCCATGAATTACACAACAGCCTTAATTTAGCTACAACAGGTTGCTGTCTGATTTTGCCCATTTTGTCTATAACTGATTTATTGGATTATAATCTGTATGGTACAAAAGAAAACATCAATCATGAAATGATGAACAGACAATATGTAGACTGCTATGACATTAAGCAAAATTTCCTTCAGCCAAGTATTTCTAAGATAAGACAAAACAAGCATAATGTGCACACAACATCTCCATTAAACCACAGCAATAGGAACGTTCTGTGTGCTGCTGTTAAAATATGTTGTTTTTTTTCTTCTCTCCTTCGTCCCTGTCTTTGCATGTAGGTGCAATTATTATCCATGCTGTTGGATGTTTATACATGTACATTTTTAAGAAAGGCGGTTTTAATTATTTTTTTTTAACAATCTCTCAAAAATTAGCCTTCTAAGACAACTCTATTTTATAATTTTCTACTGATAAACAGGCATTGTGCACAATATAAAATCAGGAAATAAAGCTGAGATAAAATATACATAACATGAGATATATGATCAGGCCTTTACTTGGACACAGAAGGTGCCACTGAGTTCAGTCTTCTGGGCCTCAGCAAGTCCTCCAGGGAGAATAGGGTGGTCCAGGTCCCTCAGATCTGTCAACAGCCACTGGTCCAGCACCTAAAATTTCACATCATACAGTGAGCACACGAGTTTTCCAGCTATTAGCAATTCTGTGGTTCACAGCAAGTTTATTTCCTACTGTAAGACCTATTTTACAACACTATGTATTCAAATCTGTGACATGACAAAGAATTAATGACATTCACTAGTATGTCATGAATCAAATTGTTATACACCAAAAAAAAATCAGTGACCTCAACAGACCAACACTAGCCACACTTAGCTCTGGGTCGGATCTAGTTTTGCCATTAGAACAGTTTCAGTTCTTCAAAGAAATTATTCAACAAGAGAAATTGTAGGCATAGTAACTCAGTAGTTCGATGAAGCCTCTGCAGATTTTGGTCTCCTATTAATGATACGAACAAGTTATCTACATAATTCAAAAAGTGCTCTAAACAACGGAGATCATGGGACCAATGAGGGCCAATTGAATGAACTGATGTCACTGTCATGTTCCTGGAACCACCAGGAGACAATATGGGCCTCAAGAAAGGAAGCATTATCCTTTTCAAACATCTATCTAGAGCAAAAAGATTTTGTACTGTTCAGCAACAACATTTAGGTACACTGTGGCATACAAACAATGCGTCAATGCAGGAAAACACAACATACCCCACATGACACCACCACCAGCTGGTACCGCTGACACAAGGCAAGATGGATTCATGCTGTTTACACAAAAAATTTGCCCTGCTATCAGCATGTCGCAACAGAAACCAGGAGGTGTTCTTTCACTCCTCAATCACCCACTTTTGCCTGTCATTACCCACTGTAGCATGATCTTCTTGTTCTCAACTGACAGCAGTAGAGATTCACATGGTCTTGGGCTTTTGTTGCCCATCTGCTCCAAGGTTCAATGAGTTTTCTCCTTTCTGTGCACTGCATATTTGTGTCAGGTTCAACAACATTTGATGACTGGGCCCTAAAGTGTGTATAGCATCTTTTGAGGTTTAATCACTTCACCTTGTATCTTTGTGTCTATTTACCATGCAAGGATACTAGAGTTTCCTTCCATACAAGAAAGAAAGAGACACAAACCATCTGTGGTGTTAAGGAATCATTTAGTTCAATCTGGGTTACTCCCTATGGAGTGGGTCCTTCTAAAGACAGAACCCCCCCCCCCAAAGAGGTAAAGTAGCGTGCCGTATGACACCACATGCAACAGCTGCAGGGCTGAAAACAACTGTTATTTTGTTTCTCAGTTAATATGGAATAATAGCAATGATATAATAATATGGATTGTTCTGTTCATTAATTGTGTAGTTACGAAATCTAAAAAAAAATCTAAAAAAAATACTCATCACATATCCTGAAAATCTAAGTTGACATCTGAAAAAGTCTTATTTTGTCGGACAAAAATCTAAGATATTAATTTTAAAATGATTTAAAACATAGAAAAGCAGTAAATCCCCCAATTTGAGAAACCAAAACCAGACAAATATTTGACAGTTTTGCTCGATTAAATTGATTAAAACTGTTACAGATTCATTTTTTGTTTAATAAGGGATTAATTGTTTCAGCTCTAAACAGCTGTGCCTAACACTTTTTCCTGAAGGTGAAATTGCAAGAACCTTAGACAATAAACTGAATTAACAGTGGAAATAGCCATCAGCTGCTTGTTAGCACCAGACCAAAACCAGTCACAGAACTGACTAGGAAGGGGTCAAAGGTCATCAACCAGGAGTCAGTGGATGGACCATCACACACAACAGAGCCACAGACCATCTTTTGAACAGAGACCAGGTTTCGTCATCTCCCCCCCCATACAGGACAACCTGTTAACACATGGCCCATGGTTTAATACTTAGGGTGTGATAATAAGCTTTGTAGCTTTCTACATGACAAGTGAGCAAACTCCATCTGCTCAGGAAGATCATGAGAAGGAAAGAACCAGAAAGAGCTAGTAACTGGACTTTACATTACCATTTTTTGTGAGTGTGATCATTTCGCATTCAGCATGCACTACACAGTCAGACATCCTGCCTACCTGTTGGTTGATTTGCTGCTGCAACAGACGACCTGCTCCACCTGCCTCTTCCTGTAGCCACCTCACACAAGCTTCCAGCCAGGCAAAGGGCACCTGGACATGCCATGAGGACTTCAACCAGGCTTGGGTTGCACATACCACTGCCTGGATCTCAGGGGCCATCCTCTTCCTCTATATGTATTTGACTTAGACCACTTTCTGTTATTTCTATTCAAGAAGACAACTCTAGCTTGTGGTAGGTGGCGATTTTGAAGCTGCTGCAGCCAAACAGTTGAGTATAATTCAAGTTTCTCTGTTCAGCTTTCTCTGTTTACTTGCATTTATCAGCAATGACTGTTCTGTGAATAACACATGCACAGTTTCATTTACAAACTTAATAGCTCCCATTCACAACTGTAACACGCTATTATTTGAATAAAAGTGTCTTCAAAAGCTTTTGTGATGTACACTAACTGTCAGTTTAACTCTGTTGTAACTTGCACGTACAATTATACAACAAGCGGCTCAAATACTGCATTTGATTTAATTCAAGGCACAGCACCTTGCAATCCCTATAGGCTTAAAGAGGGGTTTCTATCTTGAGGGGGTCATCTTCTCTCTGCATCTCCTGAACCACTTGAGACCATAACATGGACCATGGGAGAATTGCTTTCTGCTATTTTTCTATGGTTATATCAGCATGGATAAGCCCTGTGTCTCTGCAGAGGGTCACGTCTGGATACTGTGAAGGAGAGAAAACGAGAGACAGAATAAGAATGTGGTTTTTTTTGGGGGGGTGGGCATAAAAAAGTATTATAAAAACTGGAAAAAAAAAGGAAGTTTGTGTTCAAGTTGTTATGAAGGTTTACCTGAGAAGCGCGGACGAAGCCTTTACCATGAAGCGCTGTGGAAAGTGGCCAAGGCGCCAAAGTTGATGAGACGATCAGCTTTAGCTGACACCGCTGTGCCTTAGCCTGTCGGCGCTAGATGGCCACAGAACCTCTCGTATCCACCGCTTCGGTTCGTTTGCATCTTACTAAAACGTCTCTATAAATTCTTAGAAAGACACAAATCAACACAAGCCCTTTAGTCCGCTCCATGTGAGCAGGAACAGCCCGGACATCCACATTAGATCGCTGATCTAACCGTATCCGGAAGCGGGGCGTATCGTAACAGCTTCGTCGACGCCCCGCTTCTGTGACTGACGTCCGTTCTAGCCAATAGCGACTCTCCGATGCTTGACTTGCTTTCCGTTCAACCAATCAGCGCGCTTCGGCTCAAATTGTCCGTTTCCAGGTTCGGTAGAGAAGGAAGGAGGGACGAGCGAGGTTGTTGCACCGCAGGTTTGTGTTTTGACGATATTTGCCTGTTTTATTCTGTCCCGCTTCGAGTCTAATGCCGCCGCAGCGCACGACTGCTGTAAAAATAACTACGTCTTCAGCAGTCACTTTGTTCCCTGTTCCGTGTCCAGTTTGAAGCGCTGGATAATTAGCTGGCCTGGCTAGCTCCTCTTGTGCTGAACCGAAATTATGGCAACATGGCGAAATTAGCTAGCCGCTAGCCTAAGTGGCTATGGCTGGTCATTGTATTAATCGATTGGTAATGTGTTATCAACCCGCTCCTTCAGAATCAGTGACACTGCGTGACGCCTTGCGTCGCGTCTCACTATTTCAGCGTTTAAAACGAGCTGGATCGAAGTTCGGTGAAATTTATAATTCAAATCTACACGATGAAGCTTGTAGCTTACACATTTCCCTCCAGGCAAGTTAGGTGTCCCCGGTAGCTAGCACCGACCACGGTTAACGTCTTAGCGTTGAGTTAGCGGTAGTACAGCTAGCTAACTTTCGGTTTAGGCAAAATCGGCTTTGCCTGCTTAAGTTTCGGCATCTGTTTTTAAACAGTATGGTTCTAATGGAGGGATCGTTGTTTTCTTTTTCGCGATATTAACGCTACTCAAGCACCCAACGTTAATGTTATTCGCTCATTTATAATCTATAGGACTGCGGCAGTTGAACGCTTCCTTCACTTCGAACATGTTAAACATCGGCTTCTTTCGATACAAGCGATCCCGTTAATGTCACGGCGTGATCACTGAAAACATTACAACTATAGCTGAATCCCATCGGATAACGATGGGCTTGTTTTAATGCTCGCTGGCTGGATGCTAAATAAGACAAATAAGCCCTGACCTGTAATGTTAAATGACGTTATCAGTCCCCTCCGTCCAAACACAGGAGGGAGATAGTGATGGGAATCGGTGCGTTTTAAACTTTTCTAGCACTCAGCATTTTTCATGTAAAACTCCAGTGTTTCAGCTAGTCTCTCCCTCCCCGGCAGGTAGCAGCAGCTGTTTGGTCCTTACTTATTTGGTTCCGCCTATCAACACGCCCTTATCCCCGTAATAAATACTGGTGAGTCCCGCTCTTCCGCCAGTTTTCCTTCACCCCTGGCTGTCAAATAACTGGATCTCCAGCAGAGTCTGTATTGTCTAATTTCTTCTCCCCCTTTCTTACAATGCCGACAGACTTCCAGAGCTCACAGGGGCCAGTTTTCCGCTTCTCTCTCCCTGCTGCCGCCGCCTGTTCCCCGGACCGAGGTGCTCACCCCATCTCTTCCACTGTCAAAAGACCATGGAGACAGAAATTGAACAGCAGGAAGAGACTTCATTTAGCAACACAGAGACTAACGGTATGAAATATATACTTCTTTACGTTTTTGTTAATGTTGTCAAAGCGCATGGGTTTATCATAGATGTCTATGTTTGTAATGACACGGGCATCTATGATAAACCAATGCTGCTGTCCTTTGAAATGAGAGGACGACAGTGGCAGTGTTGTTGTAGCTGATTACTTACAGTTTTGACTTTGGTTAAATGATTTTTAAAATGTTTTCATTTGATGTCCCTCTTAGAGGTTGATGTCTGAAATGTGTATGCAACAATTAGTGAATGAAGTCTTACATATTCACTGTTCTCCCAAAAATGCTCAGTTTTTCATAAAAGAATTTCCCGGTTTTGCACATGGTAATCTGTGTAGATTTAGCTTAGAATATGAAAACAGCCTGAAAATATTGTATGTGCCTCATTGCTTTCTGTGGTCTTTTTGATTATTTAATTTCTCTTGTGGAAGGCTGTGCATGCAGGGTTGTCAGTGTGTTTTTTTTATCTCCTTATGCCAGGTAAGCGCCCTGCTGAGGATGCAGATGAGCAGAAATCATTCAAGCGCTCCAGGAACTCAGACGAGATGGTTGAGCTTCGCATCCTCCTGCAGAGCAAAGTAAATCAGCTCCCCTTTCATTTCACATTTCACGTTGATGCAATTATTTGCCATCTCTTTATTTTGCCCGCCACTTAAATAAGACAAGAAATTTCTTGTGCTCCCTCCATTATTTTAATAGCTTTCTCTTTGTTGCCCTGATAACATCTATGCACTTTGAATAATTAATTTGTCGCCCTTTGTAAGGGTATTCATATAATTATTGTTCTCTTCCTGACATTAATTGTAATATTCTCTCATCCCTTGTCTGTTAATTGCAGTACCATAGTTTACATTTCATCATTTAAATGTATTTGTTATGTTTTCAGTTTTTGTAAGTCTCCTCTGTATTCTCAGAATGCAGGAGCTGTAATTGGAAAGGGTGGCAAAAACATCAAAGCTCTTCGTACAGACGTGAGTACATCTATTTTAAACACCCTAGATTTTTATTTTGTTGAGGGTTTTTTTTGTTGTTTTTGTTTTTTGTTTTTTTTATTTTTTGACTTTTCCTTTGACTGGTGTTCAGCCATTCAAAGCTACCCAGTGTCCGCTATAGGACAACCATTCTTTTTTACAAACATTTACCCTGGGATAAATTAAAAAAATATTTTGGTATTTGGCAATGTTTTCTTCTGTTTAAACAAGAGGTGTGGTTAGCTAATACCTGTGTTGATTTTAGCCTTCTGTTCATGAGATCTTCTGAGAAACCCTTTGGAGGTTGATTTTATGTTTTTCTTCTCACATGAACATCATGAGATTGCCTCAGCTAAACTGGCCCTAGGCACAAAGTCAGATTTTATTCCATTTGTTTCTCCATAATGATAATTTATTGCAACACTGTTGTTGTGGCAACACTGACGCTCCTGTTGATTTAAATTTATAGGCACAGTGAGGTGTCTGAGGTCACCTGCAGCGCCAGCTAACATTTTTTACAAGCGTGAGGCAACTGGCCAGTTCTTAATTCATTCAGTGTCATTGCCTCTTTCTGTAGCCCTCCACAATTTGTTCTACCCCTCTTTCTCACTGTCTCTGGTCTATTCCCCAGCTTTGAACTCTTCATGTTTTTAATATGCCATTACCCATTTTCCAATGTCACCTTTCTCCTCTTCTCTCTTTGACAAACCAATCTCTGAGAGAATCAAATTAAAGTCACGTTTGAACAGTGTAGAGCCTGTATATTAAAAATGTATTCCTCTTCCCTCTTCCCTCTCCCTTGTTTATTATTTTACTGTTGACTTTTTTGCCCACTTCCTCCTCTGTTGCCCATGTTCTGGATGGCCCCTCCTGCGCCCGCCCACCTGACACCCTGGTTGGCCCTGTCCATAATCGTGCCCTGTCCTTAAATGGGCGCCTTACTTGATTGACATCTGTACTCGAATGGCCCTGGCCCCTGCCCATGCCACGCCCAGTACAATGCCAGTGTGTCAGTCCCAGACAGCAGTGGGCCTGAGCGGTATGTCCCTAAGCTCCTCCCTCTCACTGCCTGACTACAGGTCAAAGAAACAAGAAGAAATGAATAATAGTCAACCTGCCTCTGTCAAGTCACTGTATTTTAACCTACCTGTTATCAAAGTATTTTAGCCTGAGTCAAAATGCCTAAATGCGTTCATGTCCAAAATGCCTGTTGAGCCTGTAAAAGTCATGTCAACATCCTTTTATAAGTCATTTTTAAAGTCACATCAACATTGAAGCATAGGCTGGTGTTGTCAAGATTTTTCCACAATCTAACACTATCTTTTTAAATCTTTGCTATAATCTGTGCGAAATGCCTGTTATTATTATTGTTATTGTTTTTTGTGTTTTGGTTTTTTTTGTTTGTTTTTTTAAATTGTTTTATTTTCATTGATAATTATCTATCCTCTTTATCTTTCGCATTTTCACCCCCCTCCCTCCCCTTCAGAGTGGATATACTGGTGTTTTTAGTTTTTCACTAGTTTCATAAGATCACTCTCCCCTAGCACCATCCCATTCTTTCCTTGTGATGTCCTTATCATATTGATAGACTCAGACCTGATCCATTCTGAAACTCAAAGGCAAGCTAGAATTCAAGTTTTGTGTGTGTTCGTTTTTCCTTTCCTGTCTTCTGCTTCCTCTGAACTTGTTTATCAACCGCTGGAGCTATTGGAAGTACAGAAAATTTCTCTCTTACCCAATCACCTCTGCATTTTTTGTTTTTTATGTTTGTTGCTCCTCCCATCCCTTTCAAAAAGCATCAACTCCAGTGGTGGCAGACTTCATTTTTCATGGTGTAATCTGCTCTCTTACTCTTCCTCAGCTTTCTACCATTCTACTTCCATGTACAAACTGCGCTTAAGTTCTCTTGATTAGTAATTTCATTGTATTTTATTTTAAATGTCAGTAGGTGGGTGCAGACAACAACCCCTCCCCCCCAATTTCTTGGCCAAATTAAGCAGCAAAATAGCATTCCAAGCAAAATTTTTAAGATGGGACCCTTTGCAAATAAGAGGATTCATTCATTCTCTGTATCTTACATGATGATTTAAAGTTGGGTACTGGACGGGTCTCTGTAGTCGAAATCTTTGTGGTGTGCATCCACCAAACTATGCTTTACGACTTTAGAGTTCTTTCTGGCACCATTGGTGCTTATTACTGCCAGATCTTCCTCAGACTTCACCCTCCCTGTCTTGCCCCTTCAGTGGTCACCAAATGCAGTCACTTTTCTTTGGGTCCCTTTTTATTTTGTCTTTTTCTTCCTTTCTCTGGACAAAAGACTGTTTTCTTTTCATTGCATTGTTTGTGTATTAGCTTTTTGCCAATTACAGTGTTGAATTGCCAGTGATCTATTATATAATTTTTTCATAAAAACACTGGACCTCAACAGATCATTTAGTTGTTAGTCTCAGCAGAGAGTTAGTTTATTGGGGTTTGACTGTGCTGTGGAAAAAAAGGGGATGTCTTGAATTCTCTAATCTGAAATGTTGTTTTCTCCTCCTGGGATGCTGTGCTGGCACCCCCAACCCCACCGTTTCTGTTTGGCTGTGCTCTGCCTTTTCATTGGTGGGTGAAATATGAAGCATCCTGAGCATCAGCGCCGACATCGAGACAGTTGGAGAAATCCTGCTGAAGATTATTCCAACTCTGGAAGAGGTATGGACTTCTGGAGTTTATTTTTAATGTGTTATGTCAAGTTAAAAGTCTAATGAAACTCAGTGAATTAAACTATTTATTCGGAAGTGAAAACAATGGTTAATTTAACGGTTATCATTTAATTATCTGTTGTAAATATCCATTGTATTGCAGAGATACTTTGTAGTTTAAAGTGATTTTACAGTTTATGCTATAGTTTTGTGCACTTGCTGTTTGAGTATTTTTTACTTGTCACTGCCAAGTGAGTCGTACATATGGATTAAACTCCTATTTTGAGGTTTAACTTGCCATCAGCTTTCAGTGACCTACATATATTGTATCATAGTGTTAACATGCTAAATGTTCCCTGCAGTACCAGCAGTACAATGGAATGGATTTTGACTGTGAACTACGTCTGCTGATCCACCAGAGCCTTGCTGGCTCAATCATCGGGGTGAAGGGAGCTAAGATAAAGGAACTACGGGAGGTATGTTGATACAAGTTCAATGAGGATCCTTTTTTTGCAGTTGAATTAGTTGAAAACATGTTTTCTGAAATGTGATAGAACATGCATTCCCACAAAGCTTTTGTGTGCTGCTAAATATACAGCAGTATTAAACCCACCTAGATGTAAGTTTTCTCTTCTTAATCTTTTGTAATATATTATTTTGTTATTGAATTTTTAATTTTCGAAGCAGTTACATTCTTCTGGATCAATCTTCTGTGTCTGGGAAGACTAGGTATACCACAAAGATGTGGAAATACCCTTAAAAAGACATGTTGTGATTTGATGAGTGAAATGTTCTGACTTTTTTTTTCTACAGTATAATTTAATTTCTGCATCGTCTACTTTAATAGCTTTCTCTTTTTCTTTCCCTGCTCATGTGTGCCTGTGCCTAATGTGTTTTCTAGAACACAAAGACCAGCATCAAGCTGTTTCAGGAGTGTTGTCCTCAGTCAACAGACCGGGTGGTGCTGGTTGGTGGTAAAACAGAGAGGGTCGTGGAATGTATCAAGACTATGCTGGAGCTCATCTCTGAGGTGAGAATGTTTTTTTACTGATGGAAGATACCTTGATGGTCACCTGTAGGAATTTTTTTTTTTTTTAATGCCACGTAGTGTTAGACACTGAGATAGGAAAACAAACATGTAAACAGCATTTCGTGCTCCAGCTCATTTTGAATTTTATTGGAGATGTGTCAGAACATACAGTGCCCCATAAGGAAGAACTTATTATTATTATTATGATTATGATGATGATGATGATGATGATGATGATGATGATGATGATGATGATGATGATTATTATTATTATTATTATTATTATTATTATTATTATTATTATTATTATTATTATTATTATTATTATTATTATTATTATTATTATTATTATATTTATTTTATCTTATGTTAGGAATAACATTGTTGCCTGTAGATGCACATTTATCCACTGCACACTAGTGTTATAATCTGTGCATTGCAAACTCTCTTGATTGTCAGTATATCTCCCTCTGTCCTCCGTTTGTAGGCTCCCATAAAGGGCCGTGCACAGCCCTACGACCCTAACTTCTATGATGAAACATATGAATATGGTGGATTCACCATGATGTTTGAAGAGAGGGGGGGTGGCCGCAGGCTCATGGGAGGGTTCCCCATGCGTGGAGGCAGGTCCAGTGGTGGAGACCGTGGGTTTGACCGAATGCCCTCTAGCAGAGGGGGGCGGGGACCCATGCCTCCTTCCCGCCGG
Organism: Istiophorus platypterus; assembly: GCA_016859345.1. Classification (NCBI taxonomy): domain Eukaryota; kingdom Metazoa; phylum Chordata; class Actinopteri; order Istiophoriformes; family Istiophoridae; genus Istiophorus; species Istiophorus platypterus. The sequence continues at coordinate 16,085,655 of CM029115.1, forward strand.
GACTACGATGAGATGAGCCCCCGCCGAGGTCCTCCTCCACCTCACCCTAGTAGGGTTGGCAGGGGGAGTAGCCGTGGACGCAATATACCCATGGGACATCCACATAGAGGAGGGTAAGGGATGGACATATATGATGTAGAATGTGTTCTTTTTAATTTCACTCTTCTGTTTTGCTTTTTCTGTCATGAACAAACATGAATTTTTTAAACTTTTTCCTAAAAAATTACAACTGACATACTGTCAATGTGAATTATATATAGAATCTTGTAAACATTCTTTATTTAATGAACCCTATAGTATCAAATAACGATATGATCCAACTCACCAGTTTGCAGTTTAGAGTCCTTTTACTCCTGTTACCCTCTTGAGTTCTATGTGTTTGAGATTTTAGACATAGAGGACTTTGTTCAGTGCTAGAGTATCTCTTCTAGACCACTTGTTTTTTTCTGTTGTCCCCCACCATATAAAAAGCTTAATCTTTCTTCAGGTGCTTTATCTCCATACAGGTGCAATCTGTTCACAAATTCACTTGACTTTCTTTACATCGAATAACTCAAAGGATAAACTGAGTCCAGTAATGTGCATGTAATCCAATTTGCACCCTTCTGGAAATGAATGTATTCATGCTTATCATTCCATTAATTGTATGTGCTCATCACTGTATGCCTGGGTGTGTTTGTGTGTCTTTTTCCCATCTCCATCTTGCCCACAGAGATGATCGTTACTATGACTCGTACCGTGGCTCAGATGACAGGTCAACGTAAGTTTCTGTCCCCAAACCTCTGCTTAAACCTCCTAAGTTATCTTAATAGGGATACTTTGACATTCTGATTTTCTTTTATTTACTATTACTTGAGCTTGCCTTAATATAGTCTGTCATGGTAATTCACTGAAACAAATGTTCCTCATTAACACCAATGATTGGTGCTTCCTGTAGAGTAGCATTTTACCATTTGGTCTTTTTGAGGAACGTGTCATTTACTAGTGCTGACAGGTGCTCAGCTTATCTTACATTCAAAAATGTGACTAAAATTAACTAGTATTTGTTGAGGTATCCCTACACATCCCATATTTCCCTGCCTTACTACGTTGCAGTTTTTGGATATGCCTGGTTGTCCACTCCTTCTCTTAGCTCATGAGAAAATAACACTCTTTGTAAACTTTTCCCTTTCTGTCATATCCTTAAGCTTCAATACTAATTACTGTCTTAAAAACCTACGGTCTGTTTTCCCTGTAGTGCTCCTGCCTGCATAAGTCCCCTACCCTGTTCCCCATTCACCCCTTTTCGCTCCACTTATTTGGGGTGCTTTGTAGGGAACTTCAGTAATGTTGTATGACCTCCTCTTTCCTGTGTTATTAACCCATCCAATATGCTACTCACTCCCAGTATTTCTCAGGTTGAGATAATGTAAATGTGGTGGTGTATATGAGGGTCTTGTGCTGATGTCAAGATGATATTCATCACAAACTGGCTTGTAATTAGAGAAATAATTTCTCCTAAGCTGCACATGAAGACTTTATTCTGGCTGACCTTTACATTAGTTTGCCATTTGAAATTCGGTTTCATTTAGCCCTTTAAATAGATAGAATGACAGATGCCTATATCTTTTTGGATGTTAATAAACTATTTTTGATTGGCTGTTCAAATAAATTTTGAAATACAGAATCTCTGCATGCCCTGAAATCAGGATAATGCTGCCATGTCGCTGCCTTGGTCAGCTGTCCACACCTGCATAATGTAAATGAAAATCAAACACATAAATATGATGGATACTGTCTGTAGTAAAGTAATGTCAGGGCATCCTTGTAAGACACTAAAATATACTGAGTGTTTCTTCTTTGATATACAACATGGCTACAGAGAGGTGCTGTCAAGTAAAAGCAATGAGTGATATTAAGATATGTTGTGGCTGTAGTGCGACATGACATTAATATCTGTGCACTTATGTTCTTCAGGAACAGCAAGAGTACTGAGTAAATCCAAACAGATTTCTTCAGCTAATTCCTTTATTTGAACTCAGTTTTGGAAGACAGCAGCGCTTGGCTCTGATCATCACCACCACCACCTGTCACTCCTCTCACCATAACACTGTCAGAGCTGTTCCTGTTACTGTGTGGGAAGATGGCTGAGAGGAAATGTGTTTATAATGTAATCTTGCTCAGCGTGTGTGTGCAGTTTGACCTAGACCAGAAATTTTCTTTGGAATGTTGTCAAGCATTTTTCTCTAAGAATTTTCTATTTCTTTTCACCTCCCACCCACCCCACCCTTTTTCTTTTCTCTCTGCCCTCCAACCATCTCCCTGCCTGTGTGGCACTCTTTCGTCACCAGTGACAGAAGAGGCAGACCGGATCGCTATAGCGATAACATGGTTAGTGACCCTTTGCTAAATGCATGCAGCCCTGCTACTAGCGTCTCATTGGGTGCCATCGTCCTCAGGCTAGCATAGTGGTTGGTTCTAGCACTAGACAATATGCTGTGATTGTCCATTGTGTTGTCATGATAATGGTGGTTTACTGACAATGCAAACATAGCTGGTCACTTGTGCACATGTATGTGCAGACACTCATCTCAGCCCTGGCCATGCATCCACGCTAGTTTTGGCATGGCGTAAACCCTCCCACCAAATGACCATAATCACCACAGCCAGAGACACCCCATAATAATCAGCTATAATTGCCCTCTTACTGTGTACTTTTCATGGCCAGCCTGTTTTTTCCTGCAAAGATAGGGAGGATGTTGGGGGTGGGGAGGGTGGGGTGGCCATGGTTGGTTGCTAGGCAATAATAACGCTTTGTTGACAGACTGGAAGGTCTCTCTCGCTCTCTCGCTTGCTCTCCCTCTCTGAGAGCTGGCAGGATACTGCCTGCCGTTGCTCAGCAACAGCTTTTTGAATTGCCTGTTGCCCTGGTGACAGCAGCAGCTGAATAGCAGGTGAAAATGGGGGCTGATGGAGATGCAAGGAGAGATGGGAAGGGGGGATGGAGGGAGAGAGGGAGGGAGGGAGGGAATGAGGAGGAGGAGGAGTCTGGCTTATGGATGAAAACTGGGTGGCTTTTAGTTGAATCTACTCCATGGACAAGGCTGCTGCATCATCCATACATTTAAGCTTACAACTCACCGTCCATTCATCTGAGATCTGTAGAAAAATGAAAGGAATCTGCTGTACTGTATGTAACCCGTCTGTGTTTCTGTTTGTTTTTTACAGAGCGGTGGGGGATATGGTAAGTGTTTTACCTCACATTTTTCTGTGGCATTATATGGATGGGGTTTCAAGGTTGTTAATGTGGCTGAGAGTGCAGGCCTCAGGGTTCTTTACCGCCTACTATAGTTTCAAGAATTTTGTCTGAATGTGATGGTTACAATCTTTACAGTGGCAAACTTGCTGATGGGACATTGGAGCTAACATTAAGGTGTCTTTGCTATTGGTTTGCAACAATATTATGCTTTTTATTAAAACTAGTGGAATGACATTTACTTAAAATATTTGTTCAAAGCCAATTTTGAATATCCTACCCAGACCTAACTGTATATCATTTCTCAATTTTTGTTTTTTCAGAATAGCTTTTCAATATGTATTCATTTTTTGTGTTTAGCATTGAGACAGGTAGTTCAATATTTGTTGTTGACAGATGTCACATAAATAACTTGTCAAGGTTTATCACTGACTTGGGGTTCTTTCTTCCTTTTTTAATTTTAGACAACAGCTCTTCCTGGGATAGCTACCAGTCAGGTGAGTCTCTACTCTTCATTGATGGGTATGATTAGAAAAATTTGCTGAGCCACATGTGATAATGTGGGCAGCCAAGCATTGATTTTTGCTTTACTTAAGGTCCTTCTGTTTCTGCCCTTCTCTTTTACCCTGCTCCTCTGTGTTGCTGTACACCACCCCCCTCCCTCTTGCCATCAGGTGGACGTGGCTCCTATAATGACATGGGTGGCCCTGTCATCACCACACAAGTGACAATCCCTAAAGACGTGAGTGAATGACAGCAGCATAACATACAAATTGACACACCAAAGGCTTTTCTTTTCTTTAGCCACTACACCCTCATGACACAAATAAATAAGATTCAGTTTGATTGCGTTAAAACTCTACATTGTCTTTCATGTTAATTTCTTTTATATCCTGATATAAAGTCATGTGTGAGGCATCTATGTATGAACAAATAAGTTATTTTTTTCTCAACACACAGACTTTTAAATATGGACCAACACTAGACAAAGTATAAACTAATTTTTACACATTTTACATGTGTTAAAAGTTTAAATATTCGAAACTATATTGTCTTGAACATATCTGGCTACCATGCTTTGCTTTGGCCTTTTGTCTCCTTCTCCTCTTTGTCTTCCACATTTTTTAAGTGACACACATTTATCCCCAGTGCCTAAAATGTCTCTTTTCTTTTTTTTTTCTTTTTTCTATTTTCCTTACCCACTCCTCTCATTCTCTCCCCGGCACCCCACCAACAGCTGGCTGGCTCTATCATAGGTAAGGGAGGCCAGAGGATCAAACAGATCCGTCACGAGTCTGGAGCCTCCATCAAGATTGATGAGCCTCTGGAAGGTTCTGAGGACCGAATCATCACCATTACTGGTACCCAGGATCAGATCCAGAATGCCCAGTACCTTCTACAGAACAGGCAAGTTCCAACATGGCCTCATTGTAGTACACTGACTTCCATCTTATTAGATGTAAATTCTTGATCAAAATACCTAGTTGTAGTCGTGAACCTGCATGAATTTGTTCTGTGGGCTCTTATCCTTGCCTGAACTCACATCTGTTGGGCTGCATTATAAAAAGTTGTTCAATGCAACCCACTAGTAAACTTGTGCAAGTTAAAAAGAATGACTTCAAAGATGCTTACTCTCTTAACCTATCTTTCAATCTGCTGAACAACACATGCATAGATTGTAGATTTGGTTAAGATTGTAAATGCATATGTTTTTTTTTCTGAAATTGCATTCTAATACTATTTAACCCACTTTTTGTTGGGTTATGCATTTCTGTTGCCTGCTGTCTCTTCTTCACTAACTCCCTTCCTTTCTTCCCCATGCAACCTACAACTCGTTCAAACCTTCCTCTTACATGAAATGGCTGTGACGGAGTAGACAAACTTAGTAGTTGCACCTACTGCATAGCGTTTTTTTTTTTTTTTTTAAAGGGCTCAATGTGACTGTCTTTTTTTTTTTTTTGACTGTCACATTTGTGCAATTAATATAATTGACAGAGGAAAAAAAAACAATGTACATTTTCCATCTAAGCCGTTTCACTGTGAAGCAGGGAGTGGATTGACTCCCCTGGCTGCTGCTGTATGGAAGACTAGTGATTTTGTTGTTTTTAGTTAGATCAACCGACAACAAATCACAGTCTGCCAAATAGCACAGGCTCCTCCTCTTCTGTCCTCTGTGGCAACCAGTAGGCACGTATAATACACTCTACTTCCTTGTTGATACTATTTGAGCTTAGCCTGAATGCTAATGCATCTGTAGACCTGCCACCACTGTCTCATGAGTAGTGTAGTGTTGCCATGGTAACTAACCCTGCCTCCCTCTTCCTTCCTCTCCTCCCACTTCAGTGTGCTGCACCTGCTTGGACACAAGGACTAACCACACCCCTCTTATTCCTCCTCCTCCTTCTCTTCCTCTTCGTCTTCCTTCTTGCTCTCTGCTTGTTTTTCCTACTCACTGTGTCTCTCTTCCCGCTCTGCCACTCCATTTTTTTTTTTCCTCACCCAGCATTTCATCCTCCCACAGTTGCATTGCTATATATTTACGCTGTCATTGACATGTGGTTGGCAATTTTCCTTCTTGTGTATTTTATTTATTTTTCCACTCTTTTTATTTCAGTGTGAAGCAGTACTCTGGTCATTTGCTGTAGACCCAGGAGACTCAGATTGAAGCAGACTCAGATTGCCCCCCCCCCCAAAACCTTTCTGCCCCTGTCCGACACATCCCCTTCAGACTATTATTCTGGATCGTGGGTGTCTTTTTCGAGTTTTATTTTTGTATTTTTTAATGAAATAAATGTCCAACATTCCTGTGCATAAAAGAAAATGTAGATGTTCTGCATTTTAAGAGTGTAGTCCATTAGTTTATCAGATACTTTGCTTTTTTTTCTAACACTCACATCTATCAAAATATACTTCAGTCTCCCAATAGACAAAAATAAACATAACCTTTATTTTTTGATGGTTTTGTTTTTTATGACTTGTATGTGTATGTTTGTGTCTCCAGTTTATATCTGTCCTCTGTGTGTGTACATGTGTGCGCGCATGTTGACGTGTGGGTTGGTGTGCTTTCTGTTGGTCAATATCGGTCTCTTCATATGCAGTTGTACCACATTACCACTCTGTGCAACATGCAGAATGTAAGCTACATTTCTTTTCATATTGAACCATTCATAGTTTTTTGTTTGTTTGTTTTTGTTTTTTTTTTTCTTTTGTTTTTAGAGAGGTGGTAAATTTTACCCTTCATCGTGGATTTTGGGATGTTGGGACTCTTGTACACACCAAATACAGGACAGTCTGACTAATTTGTAAGGATATCCATGGTAGTTGTGTGATGAAATGAATCTAAACCATTTGAGTAACTTCTCACAAATGGAAACATGTAGCTAGAAATTAGAAATTATTGGAGATTTGACAAATGATATTGAATTTAACTATTTTGTCCCTGCATTTTCCTGTGCTCTATACTTGTTTGCTCTCCATGCTGTAGAATTCACATTGTCAAATTGTAAAATGAATAAAGATGCCACTTTTTACTGAGCCACTTTGTATTTTTAATCAGCGTATTAATTTTTGTTTTTATTATTATTATCATTATTATTACTTTGGGGGGGGGCAAAATCATTACACTTGGATCAGTTTTCTGTGCACTGTTGGCACAGTACCTCATGTCAAAAACAATCCCATAAAAGTGATTCATGATTGTTTTGGTGACAGTCCAGCATCCATTTCAGACATGTTATATTTAAAGCTAAACCTAAAGATTTGTCTTTTCCATCACCTGGAAATATACATTAAATGAAATTAATGAAAATGTCCATCAAAAATTTCTAGAGTCCAAAGTGATATTTCCAAATTGTTTTTGTCCAAAACTCAAAGAAATTGAATTTACTATCAGTGTTTTCACTTCCAATGTTACTCATCAGTTATCAAAATTGTTGCTGATTCTTTTTTGGTTTGTTGACAAAACCATTAGTCGACTCAGCTTATTACATTATGAAAACCTGAGTCTCTTGTTGACTTAACCAGTATGTGTCAAACTTTAATTAATGTTCACTGGGAAGTTACCAACTTGGCAAAGCAGGCATCTTCCAAGTAGCCCTCAAATCCAGATTATTAGCATGGTTAATTTCATTTGGATGATTTGATGAATTTTAAATTTGTTGGAGATAGCACCAATTTAGCAGAATATCAACTATGACCTGTCATCCATCGTCCATCTCGTGACCCCAGGGTCTTGTAGAGGGACGTGTCAAAATTTAATGTTAATTGTTAAAGTTTATCTTGAGCTCCAAAGACAGTTGTTACAAACGGCTTCCATTTGTCTGTGTCATGTAAAAGAGAATTTCAGGCAAAGTGCTATTACTCCATCATAGGAGATCTGCAAGGCAGCAACCAACAATCATTTCCATTATCCGTACATCTGGCAATTATGTTCTTCACTAATCGATTGATTGCTCAGTGAATAAAATGTCAAAATGTAGTGAAAATGCCTGTTATTATTCCATGTAGCCCAAGGTAATTCATTCAACTTGTCAAAAACACAAATACGTTCGGTTTACTGTCACAGACAACTGAGAATCTCTTACATATGAGAAGCTGTTATCAATGAATGTTTGAGATTTTTAATTAAAAAAAAAAAAACAACAACAAACAATTATCAACGTTGTTTCCAGCTAATTTTTCTTTTAGTCAATTAATGGACAGATAATTTCAGTTGTGGGGTAGTTGGTTGGTTTCTGAGGGAATGATTAAAACGCCGTGTCCGGGGGCGGGGGTCAGCGGAGTCGCCTGGTTTCCTCCCTACGAGGTTGTTCAGGCCATCAGATGATCCCACACTTGTGACATTACCCCCATTTAGATCAATTTTTGGAAACGATACGATACAAAATTTTACATATGATTCGTAGTTGCCGTTGTAATGTAAATGTTTATTTTTCGGGTTTCCTCTCCTGGCTTCCCGTTGATTGGTTGAATCGCTCCGTCCACAACGGAGGCTCTGATTGGTCCACGGCTGGAAAAACCAGGTAGTGGAAACACGGCGCGGCACGAGTACGCACGGCGCTTGACTGGCGTCCATTGGTGAGTTAATCGGAGCAACAGTCGGCGAGCGAGTAAATAATGTACGATTCCGCCGCAAAAGTCGGACGTAAACACCCGCGTTGTCGATCCACAGCGCGGAAACTCAGTCGTTTTGCGTTATTTGGCGACAATCTACGTCTTGGCGCACTTTGCCCGTCTGGTTTATGGAGTTAATGACGTGGTGTAACTGAGCTACTGGCTGAACAACAGCCAATAACTGTTCTTTTCGGGTAATTGCATACATGCATACATGCATGCATACATGCATACATGCATACATACATGCATACATGCATACATGCATACATACATGCATACATGCAAATAAAAAAACAGCAGAGCTCTTTTTAAATTTCTTTACCAGTGGAGTGAATCGTGTGATTCACCACAGAAAGAGCAGTGACACTTTGCGTAACAGTGTCCCGTTATCAGACAGATAGAAAAGGCGTCATTACACGTTACACACAGAGAAATAAGCTTTTTTTTTTTCCCCCCACTGTGAAGGAAACCAGCGTCAGTGTCTTGCACAAGTGCATCAACAAGCCACAGCAACACTGGAGACTGACAGTGGTGGAAGAAGCATTCGGAGCCTTTACTATATCCTATTGGATGGTTTGATTTACTGTATAACAGTGCATCGTATTTTACCCCCGTAATTGGGTTTATAAACTCCGAATCGGTAAACGCAGCTATAGATGTTGAATAAGTATGGTGAAGTAAAAGCGAAAAAGCAGCATAAAATCAGAAAACACAAGTAAATTGCAAACAGAGCAGTAGTTAAGGGCAGTACTTGAGTAAATGTACTTAGTTACTTGATACAACTAAACTGATGTTGGCTGTCTCCCCAAGGTCCTTTTTAAATTTTCAAAAAAAGGAATGTTCTTGCTTCATTACATCTCTCCTCTCTTTATTATGTCTTTCCATTGTGAATGATTTAATAAAGCAGGGAGATCTTCTTCCCCTGAGATGTACATAGAATATTGTTGTTTCGGTATGAAAAGGGCACTGGCATTCACATTCCCCCTACACCCACCCATGCATGTTCTTAGAGGCTGCTCCCTTTGTCTATACATTTTTAACTAGAACTAGTCTATTCCAGGTTCATTTCTCCAGTTTTGTCTTGCAAACATGAATGCGTTGGAAAGAGATGATCATTTCCATAGTTACTTCCTCAGACTCATCTGGGCACTGCTGGGGAATGTCTTCATATCTATGTGTGCTCATTTGCCTACATGCATTCCTTCAGTTGTGTTTCTGCTCCTTACAGAATCCATTATGGAAACACCTCTGCTTCCTCGCGAGTCTGGCCAGTTTATAGCAGAGTGGAGTCGGGATGTGTTTGTGGAGGAGGAAGGAGTGCAGAAGGTGGCAGAGATGCTCTACACCCTCCGACACAGTGACAGTCTCACTGCCAGTGGCTGGAAGAAGGCGAATCCATTGGCCCCAGCACCCATGTCAGACCAGGGGAGTTTGTCGACAGATGGGGCCGCCCAGAGTGCTAAATAATTTTTCACATGATACATAAGAAGTGAACAGCTTGCTAAATAGAAACTGGTGTTCAGTGAAAAGAGGGCAGCAGCAATATTGAACTAATACTCAGTAGTGAGTGTGACAGGCAATAGTCGTCGGGGCTTACACATGGAGAGGGACCTCACAAATCCTAGAGGGGTGTAAGAATTAATTACTCATCCGAACCCTTGATATATGGACAAGAGGACAGAAATTTTGGAAGATTTCTGATTAGTCTATATGTCTGCATTTCAGAGAAAAATTGTTGCTTATAAAAAATATAGGACATTGTAATATTTTAAACAATGAGTCAATCGATTAGTCCCTCAAAAGAAAATTCTATGAGCAGCTGCTTAGATAATCAATAAAACTTTTAAGTTGTCAAGCATCATCTGAACTTTTCTAGCCCCCCAAATCTGTGAGGATTTGCTGATTCTCTGTGTTTTGTATCATTAAAGAGTTTCTTTGACTTTTAGACTGTTGGTTAACTAATAATAATCACCTCGAAGCTAATTATTAATGGACATCATTAAAACTAAACATAGGCTTCATAGTGGTGAAACCCTTCTAAACACAGTTTAGTGTTTTTTAGCCATTTGTCATTAAATAACATGAATACATTAAGTTGAAGTATTTTTCTTTTTCTCGTAATAATCTGTGTCTGTCAACACCGCAGGCCTTGAACTGGGTGTTTGTCGTAGACACTTTGAACTTCTCCTTTTGGCCAGAGAATGAAATTCAGCAGTGCGAGGTGACCTACAAAGGGACCACGTACACAGGCTACATGACACTGTGTGCTGCCATCACCAGGGCCATGGAAGAGGGTGAGAGCATGTACAATATATCATTAGATAAATAATGTGGGGAGTCCAGAATTTAGCTTTTTGCCAGGTTAAAAGAGGTGACATGTCAGAATTTTGATGAGGTTAATCTGTTAACAAACGGGTTACTGTTCTTTAGCCCTACAGATTACAGTAACAGCCCTTCTCTCTTTTGAAAGAAAACCGTTTTAGTCTTAAAACCAAAAAGTCAGAATGAGTATAAGAGGTACTGAACCAATGGCACAGAGGCATAAGCATGGCAGAAATGGGATTTTTTTTTTTTTTGGCATAAAATACTGTAGTAGCAACTTTTGTGCTGAAAAGACTATAAAGCCTGGGACAATTCTGTGTCAACAGCTATTGCAGTGGGATCTCAAAATGCTTTACAAAGATAGAATCAGGAGACTTCCAGGCAAAGTATAATTCATCAAGGGGCGGGTCGGTGTATCTTACAGAGATAAAAATAATATGTATTCTTTATGCTGTTTTAGTGGGCAAACATCAGCCCTCCATTCCCAGGTGCAAAGTGGAGGTGATGCTTCATAGTTGCTATTTCTATTTGTTGAGAAACTTTTCATCAGAATTACACAGAAAATAAACCGGATTCTACTCAATCTAAAAAAAAATAGTACAAGTGTTAGAAATTAAAGAATTATGAAGAAAAGGTAGGGCCATGCTCTAACAGTAATAAATAATATCTGTGCCTTTACATAGATTGATTTATCCTTTTTGTTAGCAGCAGCTTCTCTGGAGAAAAAGATGTATATTCAAGCCCTTTTTGATGTCTCTTTTCATTTACCTATTCTATGTGCTTTTCCTTTGCACTACTGTTGCCAATTATTTTGTGTGCGCCCTTTACTTGAACTTGGACTGCTGGGAAATTGCTTGTAGCTCTGCATGTGCCCGTGCATCATTCGTAATTAGCATGAATGACTCCGGATATGAATCAATTATGTCTCATATAGAATAGTGCTCTCAATGTGTGGTCGCTGTGGCCTTTATAATTACAAGAGATTCTCTCAGAAAAGCACAGGTAGGTTTGCTCCAGAGTGTGAATCACAAGGGTTGACAGCTGAGATCAGAACAAATTATGTCTTTTTGAGCCTCTTGCGAAAAAATTGCTACTGTGGGCTTATATTCCTGTTATTATAGCATGCTGTAACTTTGTAACTTAGTAGCCTTGAGGGTCTTCTTTCACTTTCTCTCCAGTAATTCTCCAGTCACACTAAAGATAAATCTGTCTAGCCGTTCCTCTTCTCTCTACTCCGTAGGTATACCCATCACTGATCCAAAGTACTTCTCTCGGATAAGTGTGGAGGAGTTGGGACATGTCCTTCGGTCAGACAATGAGACGCCCATGCCGATGCTTCAGGAGCGCCACAAGGTTTTGACATTATCATGTTATTAGACCACAACCGCGATGCAAGGGATGTAATGATACACCTAATCCACATGTCACCTTAGTAATGTTACTATGGTATCAGAATATCACAGTGTGACACATCATCAGTAATGAAAAGGTTGTCTCATTTCCACTCTGTTCGAAAATGTACCAAAGTGTAATTTATAGAATGTATCATCTCAACTCTTTAATCAGTAGACTGAACATAGAGGGTGCATTCAGTGAAACACTGACGCACTGTTGTGCCTGAGATTATCTGAGATTATATTGTCATATGTCTTTTAGTGAACATGTGGGGGTTTTTTTACTTTATTTGTATGAAACTTCCACCTTAAATAACAGGTTAGTCTATTAAATAATTTTATCAAATTTTTTTTTAACATCTTTTGGATATATGTTCACATTAACCAAGAAAACTGATATTATAGCTCACCAAATTACTGTATTTTGTCTGTCAGCATTACATTATTACATCAACTGTATTCCCTTTATGTTAAGTGGGAAATTAAAATTTGCGGCATAACATCCTCCTCTTCATCGTTGTCAAACGTGAACTGAATCTGTCTAACAAGGTGCTGACTGAAGGCGGCCGTGTGTTGCTGGAACATGGTGGAAGTTTCCGCAGTTTCATCAGCCAAGCCGGGAACGATGCCCGGAAGATGGTGGAGCTCATCGTGAAGGAGATCCCCTCCTACAGGGATGAAGCTGTTTATGAGGTTAGATTGATAGTGGGCCTCTTCTAACACGTGTAGGATAATGTTTGCCAGAGAAATTTTCTTGCTAACGTATATATTTTCTGCAAACGCAGGGTGTGTGTTTTTTTCAGAAATTTTGTTTAGTTGTTGAGTTGTCTAGATTTTAGTGTGTCAACCATCTCACAGGCAGGCACTGAATGATTGAAATGGTCACCTCAAACCATTTACAAACAAATCCAATTGTAATTTCCAAAACATCTGGAAACATTTGCTTTGAGCATTGTATCTTTTTTTGTATTTTACACAGTAGTAGCAATTGCTTACTTCAGGTATTCTCTAGAATTCATTGGATGTAGTGTACAATATTTAGACCCTTTTTAATCCATAGTCTAAGAACAATTAACAGCATCTTGAAAGCATATAGAAAGCACATGTGATCTGAGATAAATATATGCATTTGGAGAAGATAAATTTTGATGTTAGAGTTCCATCTCCTGGCCAAAGACAGTGTGGCAGTATTTCTAATTCTCTCTCAATATTAGTTAGTGAAGGAGCAAATCATACTGACATATGCACATGCATTACTGTCATTATATTATCTTTGTGTAAGAACATCTGTCTAATAATGAACACCAATGCCTAAGAACCACCAAACAGCTGTTTTGAACAAAAACCACTTACAGCATTAGCAGTATATAGTGTATAGTTTCCTGTTTCTTTCAGGGGAAGAAAATCTCGTTCTACAAGCGAGCCCAGATCTTAGTGGCAGATTTCTGGGGTGTCATGGAGGCCAGAGGAGAGGGAGACATCATTAACATGGACTGGCTCACTATGTTCGCAGACTACAGGGTCCCACAGGCTCTAGTCTACCTTGGAGTAATGCGATACTCTGACACACTGATGCAGATACTGAAGAACGGTGAGACGGGAGCGTGTGTGAAAATAAAGAAATTAATCATTTAAAAATAATAGTATGATGTATTATCACTCACTTGACTCCTGTTTCATTCAGGGGAGCTGCTGTGTTCAGGGGACAGGAGAGAGGTTGAGATCCGAGGCTGCTCGATTTGGTCTGTGGAGCTGATCAAAGAGCGACTTTGCAAGCTGGTGCAGGAGAGAGATGGACAGACGTGTAACATCAACTCCGCAGTCATAGACTTCTACCTGTGGCCTTATGCCAAGCAGCACCACAAAGAGATGGCCCACATTCCCATACACCACACACGCTGTATTTACTACTGACGAACTTGGCTGGCAGCATTACAGAAAGTAGGCTGCATTTCCCCGTGTGCTGCCCTGGCACTGGTGCCTTTCCTTGGGATAAAGCCAAGAATGTCCCTGTCTCAGATACTAAATGCAAAAGTGGGCTTCACTTGAGCTTTAATGGAAGCTGTGAGGTTTTAATGTAGCTTGGTGGTCTATGTGGGTAGTAGCACTGTCGTCCATTTACAGTCAATTAAAATCTTCACTTTTGATGAGGTGCAACATTTTCAAACAAACTTCTCGCTGTAACATAGAGATGGCAAACATACACTCCATGTGAACATACATTTCATTACTGCAGCACTTTGAGCAGAAACCTAAAAAGTGAAAATAAAATACTTTGGTTAGATATTGTATGTTGCTTCTTTTACAGCTGTGTTGCTTTGGATCATATCACCACATTAACCTCTGGATACCAGATTTATAATACAATAAATCTAGTATAACTTAAATTTGAATGCAAGTGTTTTGAATGGTCACACATTGATATACTCAGTATTAAGAAGGAAAAATAGTATATGGACCATTTAGCATTTGGCTGTATGAAGAAGAAAAGGCAGGAGAGGAAGCAACAACCTACAGTACATATATCAGGAACATAATACAGGATGTGACTTTTCCTCAAAGGAGACTGAACTGATAAAAGATATGGCTAAGTGTTGATAAATATTGTGAAATAAAACAAAAGAAGTTTTTTTCCAGGAAAAGGCATTAAAGAGGTTTAATCTGGATATTGAATATTTTTGTGTATTTACTGAAAGTAAAATGTATTTAGTTGCTGTGAATTTGAAACAGACTAGAGCCTCAAACTATAAGAAAATGTTAGTTTAAAATAAATAAACTAAAATATGTATAAATACAGCAAAATGTGAAATGATTTGATAAATTGTTAAAACTTGCATCATTAATATGAAACGTAATTTTATCATCATTTTCATGTTAATACTCTGATTGGAGTTCATTTTTACTTCAGTAAAGACATTTCAGGTTAATGGCAGCTAGAGCTTCAACATAAATACAAATAAAAGATAGTCACACAATAAAAAAACAGTAAAATAAATAAACACAATAAAACACTATAACGATAATGTTCAAAAGGAGCAGACTGTGGCGCTGTGAACCGGTGGTGGCGCTGTCGCCGTCACGCACCACCCGGCCCGACCTCCCTCGACGCTCTTGGACGCGTCTCCCGGTTTCCTCGGCTCCGCGGCGGCTTGTTTCCAGGGCAACCGGGGAGCGAAAACAAACGGGAGAATGGACAAAGTTTTAACAACAACAACAACAAACACACAAACAAACAACATGACGACGACGGTAGCTAAACACACAAGGCCGAAAACCGGGCGGGGTTTCTTTTATTTATTGTGGTAAAACGTGGTTGAAATAAGAGGTTTCACCGCAACTCAGCTGTGAGGTTTCTGCGGCGAAAGCGAGACTCTCCCGACGCCCACGTCGATCTAACCTCGCCGTCATGAGCGAGGTGTTCGTCCGGGTGGCGGTCCGGGTCCGGCCCCTGCTCCCCAGAGAGGTCCTCCACAACCACCGGGTGTGCGTGCGGAAGGTGCCGGGCTCCGCGCAGGTGATGCTCGGCTCGGAGCGACTCTTCTCCTTCGACCACGCGTTTGGACCGACGGACGGCCTGGACGAGGTGTACGGACCCTGCGTCCGCCCGCTGCTCGGGTCCCTGGTCGACGGACACAACGCCACCGTCTTCTGTTACGGACAAACGGGGTCCGGGAAGACGTACACGCTCAGAGGGGGGAGCCTGGGTAAGATGAGCGGAGCGCAGGTGTTTTTGTCTTTGTCAAATTCAAAGATTTTCCATGAGGTTCGGAGGTTTGTTAGTCGAGACCTCTGCAGACTTGAGTACCGACCGCGACGCTCTCTTGAGTCTCGGCACCCGGCGATTGTAGCTGGTGGAGTTTGGGAGCAGGAAGCAGAGGGTGCACATGCAGGGACTTTGGTTATAAAGTGTTTTTCATAGGGGCATGTAAAATTTTATGTTTCATACACTAAACAAACAATTACTGGGGGAAAAAAAAGCAGATGAATCGATATTAAAATAATCATTAGTTGCAGCCCCTAAATAAGGACAATGAAGGAAAACAAAAAGGAGTAAAGACAACTTGTGAAATAAATGTAAATTAATAATTTCAGGGATTACTATCCCTCTTAGTTGTTATTGATTTCTTTCATACTTTGGGCAGTATGATCTTAAACCAGGTACTAAATTGTATTTTACTTGGCATTTAAGATTTTTTTTTAATTAACAAACTAGTTGAACCCTGCAGAAACCTTGAGTTCAAGGCAAAATCTTCTCACCAGCAATTTGCTCCTGACCTATTTTTATACTCCACAGATGTACTAGAGATTTGACCCAAAAGGTTTCTTTTAATGTTTTATTCTCTGGTCTTTGTAACATGTACTATGTGCCTCTTCCTTCCAAAAACTCTCTCAGATAAAATGGGAGGAATTATTGACCGTGTGGCCCAGGATGTGTTCTTGCTGTTGGGGGAGAAGAGGAAGAACGGGGAGGTTGTAGATGCCACAGTGAGGGTCTCATATATTGAGCTTTACAGGGAGGAGCTGCGGGACCTCCTGGAACTGCACACAGTTCACAAAGAGCTTCATATCAGAGAGGATGAGAAGGGAAACACAGGTAATGGAAAAGTATTTTTTGACTGTCAGACAAATATGACAAAATATGAATTTATTTTTACCTGTTTCACATAGACTGCATGGGAGGGAATCAGCTCATAAGATTTCCTAAAAAGAGGACATGGGATATATACTTTCAGGGACAAGAAAATGCCAAGTTTGTTTATCATCATTTATCATCACCCAAAAAAGTGACAGTTTTCTCAAAGCCCAAAATATAACCCTAGTGACATCAGAGGAACTGCAGAAGACATGATCTGTGGTCAGTTAAAATCACAGGTTGTGTAGCACTTCCCATGATTAGTAAACTTATCTCAGTTTGTAAAAGCATTAATTTCATGAATTAGATACATTTCAGAGAGGATGAGGAAGTCATAGTAATACAATAAGAGCAAACCCTATATTGTACATTTAGGAAAATAATATTTTAACTCACTGTGTAAGCATTACATTAAAAAGGATCATTGTGTGGATCTGTGTGTTTTTTCAGTGGTGGTGGGAGCAAAAGAGGTGGCTGTTACCTCAGCAGAAGAGCTACTCAGCGTCCTAGAGACAGGTAATGCTCTGCGCCACACTGGCACCACAGGGATGAACGAGCACTCCAGTCGCTCTCATGCTATCCTCGCCCTTCAGCTCGTCCAGTGTTGCCACAAGAACAATTCCTCCTTAAAGTCTGTCCACTCCTCCAAACTCTGTCTGGTCGACCTAGCAGGCTCGGAGCGTGCTGGAAAAACCGGCAACACCGGGACAAGGCTCAAAGAGTCTGTTCATATCAACACAGGCCTACTTGCACTGGGCAATGTTATTCGTGCCCTGTCCGACCCTGCTCGAAATCGCAGCGCACACATACCATACCGTGATGCCAAGATCACCCGTCTCCTCCGTGATTCACTGGGAGGCACCGCCCATACCCTGATGGTGGCATGTGTAAGCCCTTCGCACCACAGTGTAGCTGAGACTCTTAGTGTCCTGCAGTTTGCATCCAAGGCCCGTCATATCTGCAACCGTCCTGGAGCAATATCTACTCATACAGAGGTTAAATCATGTCCTAAACCCTGGGACCCCGGTGAAGCTCGCGTAGGGGAACTTGAGTATGAAGTACATACACTGAGAGAGCTATTGAAGGAGAAGGAGAGAGAGATGGAGATGCAAAGGACAGGTGGAGGTGCTGGAGAGGGGGAGAGCTTTAAAGAGTCCAGTCAGATAAAGATATCTGAGCCAGATCAGAAGATGAACCAAAAGGAAGCATCACGGTACCTCCTCCTGGCACAGGAAGCTGCAGCACTGCTTGCAGATACCTCTGGCCCCTCCCCAAGTCATTCTTTCAAACAGCGACTACAGGTTTGGCAGGAGAGACTGACAGCTGTCAAAAACACACATCAAATCAGTGATCAGGGTTGTTCAGAGGGGAATGGAGGCCAGCCCGACCATGTTACAATATTAAAGCTCAGAGAAGAGCTCAACAAATGCCAGGTAATGATAAAAAGTAAAAAAGAAACATTTTCCATTACAGTTATCAAATGTTTGTTTTATCAAACAGTTGATGGGACATTCAGGGAAAATATACAGGGCATGGTTTTAATGTTTTGGGGTTTTTTTTCACTCAGAGTAAAAAGATGTTAATGTAACTTATCAATTAGGGATCATACAACACTCAGGGCTCTATTTCAATAGTGCACTGGCAATGTACGTCACAACACAAAGTAGTAGCTGATATGCCACCAATAATAAAGGGGTTAAATATGAACTTAGTGTTTCATAGATATATGTTATATATTATTTTATTTATATCATTATATATATATATATATATCATTTATATCATTTATATCCTTTTATTCAAAATGGTTTAGATTGCTTAAAACAGATGGGGGGGGGGCAGATTGCTAATTGATTTTTATCAGCCCTTCATATTACTCATTTCATACCCTTTTAAAGAGCAGTTCCAGTCCCAGTGCTGTAAAGTGGAAATGCCTGCTGGCTTTCTGGCACACCTAAATGGAATTGAGCCACTGTTAAGGCAGCTAAATCAATAATAAAATATTCATCAATCAAGGTAAATAATAGCATATCAAAAAAGCATATTAAAAAAGTCACTATTTTTCTCTCGTACCCTTAGGAAGCTCTCTACGTAGAGGAGCAACTATTGGAACAAAAAGATGCAGAACTGAAACAGGTAAAAGAAGATGTTGAGAAACTTCTTCAAGAGAGAAAAACCCACCTCCAAGCCTTAGAGGAAGAAAAGAAACATAATTGTATAAAGGTGAGGAGAAGAACAGTTTTGAATGCACTAATTTAGTAGAAAAGGACAGTACATTTAGGATTGCAAGTTATCTGCAAATCACTTCAAACTATCAGCAAACTAAATTAACAACTCAGCTGGTTATTCATTTTTTGCAACAGCTGGAGCAAACCTTTAAAAGCAAATTATTATCATTACACCATTGGTCGGCCAGCTGAGTTTGGGAGTTTCCCCATTCGTCCTGGCTCTTTCAGAGTGAATTAGCAGTTTCTATTGCAGCATCAGGGGGCGATTACAGGCATTGTTTCCAACTTAGCACCTTTGTTGCTAGATTTACCAACCCTTTAGTGAATTTTGTTCAAAAAAGCACCTAGCAAAAAATCTTGTGATCTTTTGGAGTAACCTTTGCTACTTTCTGTAGAAGAGAGTCACCAGTATTGCCCCATGAGTGTGAGGTTGGGCGTTCCCTCTGGAGGCAGATCTCTCAGTGTATCTGACGTAATTGAGGGCATAGATATGAATGAGCATCAAACTGTTTCACTGAGTGATCATTTTACAAGTAAATATAGCTGAAATCAAAGCATTTTTAACTTATTTGTACGGTAATTTTGTCAGATGGTGTTCTTGTTATAAAATCAGTGTTTTAGCTATGCAGAGCAGCAGTTTGGAAATGGCTTGGAAGTGACTGCTGGTTAACATGTTGTCTTAATGGGCCAATTTTCAGTCACTATTTCATACTGCTTCCCTTTCTGTTGTCAGAAAATGGAAAAACATGTAAATAAGAACAGCTTTATTAGGAATTTGACAGAATTAAAAAACTGTACATGTGAGCAGTTTGTAAGAGAGACGTAAAAATATAAAGGGTGGTTCAGTCACGTACTAGGCTTTGACCTAGTCTTGTTTGTTTAAATGAGTGCCAGTGTTAACATTTCTGTGTGAATGTTTTCAGACTGAACAATTAGTGGACCAGCGAATTCTGATTGATCGTCTTCGCACCGACCTCATGACCTTTCAGGGTGCAGCCACAGGGGTAGCAGTAGAAGCAGTGGCTTCTGGGAACTCAAGCGAGAGGCCCCATACTGTCCCTCTGATCAGACACAGCTGTGGAAACAGGCCTCCCAGGGAGGTAGGTAGCGTCACTTTTTTGTTCTTTGTTGGTAACTGTGTGTATATCTGCTGCACCAGATACACAAGATTTTGCTTTTGACTTTGTTTTTCATATATAATAAACAGTGATGCTACATACCTTAATATGTGTGCACATACATTCTGTTGTTCATGGCTGTGCATATAAATATCTGAATGTTTGTCTGTAGATTCACTCCAGTCCCCCAACCTATTCACTGGAGAGGGTTTTGGCAGCCTTTAAGATGCGTGGTCATCTCCTTCTGGCTGAGCTTGAGGAAAAGGATGAGGTGTACTGTCCATTCATAAAACAACAGGCAGAGAGCAAACACGAGGCTCAAGAGAAGGAGGAGGAGGATGAACAATGTGTGAGCAAAATGGCATTTAGGTGAGAGTCTGTATAATATCAGCCTACTGGTTCTTTCTTTGTCAAGCCAGTAGTGATTTACTCTACAAATGCAATTTTACTCAATGGCCTCTGGTTCACAAAGTTTTTGTTAATGTACTGCAACAAAAATGTTTGTCAGCCACTTAATTATAAATTAATATGAAATAAAATCTAAACTTTTTTCACTTCTAATAGGATGCTTTTCTTTAAGTGCAGTCGTTTATTCACCTCCTGCTCCCACTTTGAATAGCAATGACCATCCATGCACAAACATGGGAAGACAGGCACCGTCAGGGATGTGTTGGTGGTGGTCCAGTGACACACCACAATTTTAGTGTCAAGGATGATTGCATTTTGTGCTTAAAGCCACCTGCCTCCTCTGATGAGGTCATGGCCGTTAATGGATTTAAGGATTTAACATACATTATTAATATTTAACAGTTTTTCCCTACAATCCTTTTTCGAAGTATACTGCAGGTGTGCCATGTACCACAGAAATACAAAAAGAGTTTCACACATATCAATAATCCTTTATTCAGAAAGTCTACTTTTCTTACAGCAATTAGTTAATTTGAAATTATCTGCCTAAACAAATATGGTTATGTTACTCCAGACGTTCTTTATATGCAACATGGACCAGGCGGCAGCAGAAATCAGCTCTGAAAGAGAAAAACACTGGACTAGACCAAACATCTAATAGGAATCCATTACTACAACAGCCTCAGCAAGCCACAGGTATACCTTATATGTATTTGACTTTATTTCACAGTCTTTTGTTTCCTTGTCCTGTTGTATTGAGGAAGAGGAGCTCATCAAAGAGCCTGACAAAACTGGTGTGTTACACAATAATTTACTTTGTATTCCTGTTTTCCCGTGTCTGTCGGTCTGTAGTTCTACTCAATGTGATACTAAGTCTGTCTGTCCCTCTGTTGGACCATGTGCTGAAGAAACAATTAGAGCCAAAGGGAATTTTTTGTTGTCAACAGGACATGCACAAATTTGATATGCAGTGACTAGTCAATATGATGGCCTGAGAGGCAACAGTGAAGCTAATTGCAACAACTGCACACACAATGTTTTTTAAATGCATTATCTCTAATTTTCAGCAAAACTTGCACCTATAATTTATTTTTTGTCTGCCAGACAAGGACGTCCAGCCAGTGGACAAACATGGCAGGCACACTGGAGATGGTAGAGAAGCTGGCATGTTGGCAAGACTTTCCATGCAGAGCCAACAGGTCCGTTCAGAGAGGTATCACAGCCTTCAACACGTGAGAATGCAGAGAGCACAGCATCAGGCCAACCTCAGGCAGCAGAGACAGAATAATGACAGCAACAAAGAACTTGGCAGAAGTGGAGTTGGTTGTCCAGATTTAAAAAAATGAACCCAGTAACATCAAACAAGTTGTCTGGATGGTGCAATAGTAAAAATCTTATGTAAAGATATGTGTCAGCTCTATTGTACAAACTTTGTAATGCTTGTTTTTGATGGGCCAAAATAAAAAAAATTCCATAGGAAGAAAAAAGGTTAACAAAGTTGTATCCATGGTCACTCAAATATCTATTACATATACAATTCTTTCTGACATCCCAGAGGTAGTACATTTTCAACAGTTAAAACAGTGTATTCACACAGTGGAGAAAAAAATCATAACAACCTCCAAAAAGGTGATACTCTTTGTCAGGGATCTTATAAGCCTACCTTTTTGGTTTAAATTGAAATTTTAACTTTTGTGTAACCTCACTTATACAAAATGGCCAACATGTACCAGCTGACACAGTATGAGTGAAATATAAATAGCTCATGAGTAAAGAGTGAACATGATGTGTGTTTTTGTTTATAGGAGCAAAGAGCAGGAGATCTGACTGTGTACAAAAGAAATCAACAAGAGTCAAAGGAGAAGTTAAAACATTGTTAAATATAGAAGCATTATAAATTCTTAGGAGGTTTATTTTGCTTTTTCTCTCTTTTTTTGTAGAAAAAACATTTTTTACTGTGTTTGTGTACAACCTCTCCTCCGCCTTTTACTGTCTCTAACTCTTTGTCTTCTTAATTTTTCCTCCTTCTGTTTGCTCCTTTTTTCCCCTCCTCACGCCCCTACACTCCTCCCTACCCTTACCGCAGCTGCGTGACAGCAGTTGGCTGGAGCAGGAAGAGGAGCAGGTGCTTCAGGAGAGAGCAGAGCTGCAGGAGCTGGAGGAGGAGCTAAGGAGGAGAGAGGAG
The DNA here is from genome assembly GCA_016859345.1 of Istiophorus platypterus. Lineage (NCBI taxonomy): Eukaryota > Metazoa > Chordata > Actinopteri > Istiophoriformes > Istiophoridae > Istiophorus > Istiophorus platypterus. Next base: position 16,108,293 of record CM029115.1, read on the forward strand.
GTGCTGCAGCATAGAGAGGCCTGTCTACATCAGAAAAACCAACTGGAGATCAAGATGCTACGCTGTAGTGAGGTTAACCTGTATAAATATTTTTAGTATGGTTTATCTAATATTATCACATGTCTGTTCATTACTTTTGTGCTATCAAAGCTGGTATCTGAAAGTTTTTTATCTCTAACTTTTCAGGCTTTGAGTCAGGACCTGCTGCGAGTGTCAATTAGGCTGGAGTCTGTGGAGAAGCACCTGCAGGGCAGTAGAAATGCAAGGTGCACTCCAGGAGTCACCACAGAGGAACTGGAGAGAGAGAGAGACATGCTTAAAAAGAGGAGAGACGCTCTAGATTCACAGCTGAAGGAAAACAGAGTACTAACCGTGGAGGTCAGAAAGAAGGAAACCATATGTGTCTGATCACAATGAAATATACAGGTTATATTATTTATGGATTTCACAGGTTTTGGTAAACTAAAATAAACTGTCCTCATTTAGGACGAACATTCCTTGCTCCAGCTGGAGGAAGCTATTGAAGCTCTGGATGCAGCTCTGGAGTTTAAAAACCGCTTCATCCAGGACAAACAGAAGAGGTTATTAATCACAGACTCCTCTTCAGATCAGTCACAAAGCACTGAACCTACTCAGCTCTGTGACGTCATCAGCAAGCTGAAGGAGCTCTCAACACCCGAGGCTTTGGAGCTGCTCATCAAATATTTCAACAAGGTAAGATAAATTTCTCACACACTTATGGATATATGCAACATTTGATTCTACATGCAAAGCCAACATGCTTCGTTTACTCCCTTCTCCCTTTCATTTCTCGTATTTCCTATTGACAAGTACAATCTGTTTTTTAATTTGTTTAAAAAATAAAAATCAAGTCTATAATGGTCAGATGGAAACTAAATGCTGACTTCTTCTGTTCCAGCTGGAGATTTTTTTGTTTTTCCTTTTCTCTTTCTCTTTGAGTCAAAGATGAGTCAGAAATGCAGTAGAACTATTTTTGTAATGATAATTCAACCTCCTCTCTTTCTCTGCTTCAGTGATGGTCCCCTCTGTGTCTTTCCATCTGATCCTTCTAAATGCCATTATAAACTACATCAGCTCCTCTCCAGGAAGTTTGTTTGCACATGTTCTAAAATTGCACTGTGATAAGCTCCCTGACACCTATTTTGCTCTTTGTTTTCTTTCTCTGCAGCTCTCAGACTAAACAAAAATGCAAGACTCAGCCAATGTCTTGTAATTCTATTGTGTAATACTCTGTGTGTGTCTGCACTATTCCCTGGCCCCCTCCCACCTTTATCATCCTCCCCAGGTTGTCTGTCTTCGCGAGGCAGAGCGCCATTTGCGTTTGCGTTGTGAAGAGCTGGAGCTTAATGCTGGAGAGCAAGAGGCGATGCTGAGGGAGATGGAGGCGGCCATGCAGCACCTGGCTCTGGATGCAGACCGCAGGCTAAACAAGCTACACCAAGATCACCAGAAAAACATCCAGCTACTCCTGCAGAAACTTCAAGGTGAGGAAATCAGGTCGGCCTGAATAGGATTTTTTTCCCCTCTCCATAACATTACTGATCTTTTAATTAATATTGCTGTTTCATTTACTTTTGTCTCCGTGCGTGTGTGTATGTGTTTAGAGGCTGGATCAGAAGAGCCACAGCAGGATATCCAAAACAGAATGCAGCATCTGGAGAAAGAACTGTTTTTCTACAAAAGCTCCACACGGGAGCTCAAAAAGAAACTCAGAGAGCTTTTCAGTGGTGCCCCACACCCTGACGACCAGCCCTCACACAAACAAGAGCACAGACAAAAACACGATGTGCAGATACACGAAAGTAAAAACAAATCTCAGACCCACACTGAAGAGGTAATAACAAGGACAGGCATTGCAATGACATACACAAAAATACATGCTGAGCAAACAAACCAAAAGACAAAGAGCGATTCTCATGTGAGGAGACATGCACACCGAACCCCCTGTCCCTCCTCATCATCTGACCTTCAAGCACACAATAAGACCAAAATGCCTGAATACAATCAGACACACACGCGCACACTGTCCCAGGGGAGGAATGATAGAGGGCTCGGTGAGTGTGAGGAAGCTTTAGAGGTGACATCAATCCGTTTGTGTCACAGAGAGCTAAGACAGTTCTCTCCAGCTGACCTGCAGCTCTCTGGTTGTGCCACAAGGGGACGACAGTCCGCTGTGGACACCAGCACAGAGTCAATACTAGAGGATTCCATAGAAGTGCCCAGAAACACCGACAGATGATCTTGCATCATTTGCAGATCTATTCGGTGGCTTGATACAGATTACAGTACCTACAAGTCATTTGTCAGCAGTAATGTGTGCAGCAGATTCCAGTTTGGTGGTGTAAGCAAAGTAATAATTTGTGTCATGTATAACCAGTGATAAAACTCATTGGATATGGATGAAACACCTTTCCACTCATTCTGAGTATGTTGAGAAAATGTTCATGCACTGCTTGTCGGAAAATTCTTACTTTAATTACTTTGCTGGGCTCTGAGGTCAGTGAGATGTGACCAATTCTGATATTATTTCAGTAGTTATAATACGGTACCTCAACTTTAAAAGTTATCATCAACTGCAGACACTTAACCAATTCTCATTTAATGAACACTGCTAGTTTAAAAATGATACAATAGGTTAGAGAAAACAGGTTTGTCAACCTGTTACAGGTAATCAAATAGAGCGTCGTGCAGAGAATAGCTTTGAGCCTCTCATTTTCAGCACTGTTTAGCACTTAAAATGTCGTGTGGATACAATATGTTACCTGCACTACATCAGTAACGTGCGTTTTTATGTGCTTCAATTCTCTTATATCTGTGCACTATGTATTATTAGCCAAACCGTATGTTGATTGCTGTGTAATTTCTGTTTTTTTACATGGGTGACTCTCATTACAGTCAACTTTATTAAACTTATATCCAAATCACAGTGTTTTCCTATATTTCGAGGACTCATTCCATCCCCCCCAACCCGACCCAAGGACAGATTGACCCACTGAGCCAGGTTTTTTGTTTTTTGTTTTATTGGGAGGGGGTGTAAGGTAATATAAGGTAATTTACCTTAAAACCATCGATTCTGTCAGAAAGCAGTATACACGCAGCTCACGATATACAAACAGACACAACACGCCTCGGATAACCAATAATCTAGGAACACCCCCCAGTCTTCTCCGTGTTAATAGCAGGCATTCAAAGGAGAAATGGCCAGGACCTGTCGGGATCGGGGTCCCCACTGCTCCGGGTCCCGGACTCTGATCGCGCTGCTTTCTGTCAGTCGGCTCCGCTGACATCAGTCTGGCTCCCGGCTCCGTTTCTTTCTTCTCCTTTTTGGCACCGCCGGGCTGCTGTACTCAGACAATCGCTGGTCGCAAACCAGTCAGACGACAGCCCCCCGACGAACAGGTGAAAGTATTGTTGAGCAACTTTTCCTGTGAGTACTGCCTTTTTCAGCACAAGCCAGCCGCTGTATCAACCAACGCCTCGTCAACGCGCGACCCACGTTTGCGTCCGTCGCCGTCGAGCGTCTCTACTTTTTTTCCCACTTGTTTTGAAGCTAACGAAACCGGCTAAGCCTTTTTAGAGTTAGCTAGGTTAACTCGCTGCTATGTAATGCTAGCTGCGTCTGTCACCGGACCGTTAGCAACGACACACTCAACAACAACAACAAAAAAAAAGCGTTTCGCGTTTATCGGCGTTGTTTCTGTTTTGATAAAAAAAAAAAACGCAGCAGCGATGCAATCGGTTGCCTCAAATAAAGCTGGCGGCTGAGATATGGTGATTTTCTTTAATTTGGAAAGAGGTCGCTCACTACTAGACGCTAACCCGTTTCACGCCCGGCTTCAAGTTACTCTCACTGAATCGTTTTTCTATCTTTTTATATCGCCAGTCAGTTTTCCTTTTCGCGATGGCATCGTCTGCAATGATCACCGTCCCCACCACCGCCTCCCGCTTCGCCCTGCTCCAGATAGACTCGGATACCGACTCCGATACCTCGGAGCCGGGGAAGACCGCGACCAAGAGCGGACGGGACGCCTCCGGGAAGCCCCGGCAGGGGAAGGCAGGAGCGGCCGGGGGCAAAGCGGCTCAGGGCAGCGACAAGAAGAAAGACAAGAAGAAGAAGAGGAAGGAGCAGCAGCAGAGCGAAGCAAATGAGGTGAATGACTGCTTGGACTATTGCTTCACATGGCCTCATCTGCGTTGTTGTGCTGCGTGTTACATGATTTTGTGACAGGCGTGAACAGGGATTTTGCTCCTCTGCTGGTGTTTCGCTTTACTCTTGGTGGTAAACTACAGAGGCCACCTTCAGGCGCACGCCAGCGAGATTTGTTGTGTTTTGTCTTCAGCTGTTTAGTGAAGGTGCTGGCATCGATTCAAGTTGAAAAACTTACCAGGGAAACTGAGAATTTCACCAGTTTGGGTTTTTTTTTTTTGTCAGTCGGATAATCAAATGGGCCCTGGGTAAGGGAATTTTATTTATAAAGCACATTTCAGGTAAACACACTGTGCTTTGTATTAAAATGTAGAGCTGGTAGTCCATAGATTAATAGATTTATTGATCGACAAAAGTGATTGTGGTGATTGGTTGATTTTGAGTCTTTTTTTTTAATAGTAAAATTGTCAACAGCGTATCTATGGGTCTTGAAGTCTTAAAAAGCAGTGAATTCAGTTGCCTCACAGAGAATCTTTAGAAGGTGTTAAAAAGTTTTTAAATTTTAATTTATAAAAGCTCTTCATATTCTCTTTTCCCAATCATAGGCAGTAATGTTAGTTTTAAGAAATTTTTTTATACGTGATTTTGGGCTTTCAGGAGATGTTACACATGTGAAAACACTGACACTACTACTAACTACTGTAGCTCATGCCATAGCTACTACTACCAGTTTGGTATATTTAGTTAGTTAGTTAGTTGGTTAGTTCCGGAGAAGAGGACCAAAGTAACAAAAGGTTTCCTCACAAGATCTTAATATTATTCGGGAACAGTTAGTAAAGCAACACCTGCTGTCCTGAGAGGTACAACTCAATCGTCATTAGTGAGTAGACGGCCCTTAAAGACACAAAACTGCTACTGTTCATGCACACATGCTTATAGCTTCTATCGCTAACAACAGAACATGGTTGTAGTTCATAAAAGAGCGATAACGGTCATATTAGGTTGGTGTTTGGATTAAGTGTTATCGCTCTTTCAATCAGTTACGTAACCTGGCCTTCAAGAAGATTCCTCAAAAGTCCTGTGCCCCGCCTCCTTGTATGACACTGTCAGGAATAGCCAGCGAACTTCTCAGCCCTACATCAGCGGAGCACAGTATACCTTCAGAGGGTTGGCAGCAGTGGAAGCAGAGGGATGAGCAAGTAAGTGAGAACAGCTACTCCTATAAGAAGCATGAGAGCTAGTATGGATAACCATATCACCACTGACGTCTCCTTTTTGAAGCAACTTTTCTTCCTGCTCTTTTGAGTAGAGCTGTTTAGACATCAGCAGAAGAGGAGTGTGCAGCAGTAGGAGCCAGAAGGATATTCTTCAAACTGATTGATTTTAGATGCATTCTCTAATCTTGTCACCTCTTCCCTTCCCCTGTTTTCTCTACTGAAACCTGTTGGCGGGAGTAAGGGTGCGCCAAGTGTTGTTTGTTACAGGCATTAGAAAATGGCAGATTTATGATATATACTATATTGTCTTTCCCATATATAATTACATTTCAAACAGGTCATGACATTACTATATAGGTTTCCCAAGTGTGTGTTCTTACTCATTTGTTTTCTCCCCCCCCCCCTTAGATAACCACTGAACTGTATGAGGCAGACTTGGAAAAAGCCTTGATTCTAAGTAAACTGGAGTACGAACAACAGAAACAGGTGCATTGCTTACATACACACATTAATAAACCCCTTTTGAAAGGCATATGCATGGGAGGGTATTGCTGTCACACCTAAAAGATTTCATACATCGCTGCTAATTTGATGAAGCGATGTAAGAATCACCTGATGTTTAGCTGAATCTCATTTTAATAGAAACACCACCACAGCACACTTTCCTGGTCTCGCTTCCTACTGTTTTTCACTTTTATTCACATTATGTTGCTCTTTGACACACCTGTCATGCATTCAGATATGCAAAGATTTTTAAAGGTATGATAAAAGAAGCCACATTGCATTATCTCGTGTCCTCCTCATGCTGGCACTTTCAGCAGTTACAGAGGTGCCTACCGGTTATTCAAAAATAGAAAATGGATGCATGTTGCCAAAAACTTTTCAGCTTCCTCCTTATAATCTGTTTCAGTTGCTATGGAACTAAAGACAGGTGAATTTGATAACAATAAAAGTAAAAATTTTATTGTTTACATTATTAAACTGTATATGTCTGTCTTTGGATGATAGCATTTGTACGTTTGTAGGTAACAGGACAGTCTGGGATAGTCTAGTAGTGGGTCGAAAGTGGAGCTAAATCAATGATAACACGTAAAATTAATTTCTAGAATGAAATGGAAGGGTTTTTTTTCTCATTTTAACCTTAGCTTTAATCAGATGATCTGTTTTCATTTATATGCTTTTATTGGGCAGAACAACACAAACACATCCTCACCAAAGTCACGAGGAGGAAAAGAGGGTGGAGGGAAGAAGGACAAAAAGAAGAATCAGCAGGCAAAAGACAAAAAGACAGTTTCACTGCAGGACTTCCAGGCTGAAGGCAGTGTAGGTAAGAGAAACTCACTCACCAGTTTCAAAAGCCACTTAACTAGGATCTTGTGTGCTGCAGTCAGTAGCCCCAACAGGCTCACAAAACACAACCTTATAACTCAACTCTCTTTATTGCTGAAAAAAACTATATTACATTTCTTTCTCCCAAAAAGCATGTTTAAAATAACCGTTATATCAATGTACTTTGTCTCTTTGCAGAACATTCAATTAAGAAACAAGAGAAAGAGGTGAGCAAGAATATACACTGTATAAATATACAGTAATCCTAATCACCTATAAAGATTCTGTACAAGGTGTTATTTAAGGCTGAATACCAGGGGTTGATGTGGCACACTACTGTTGAAACACTGACCACATTCCCATCCAGGACACCAGAGCAGCTAGCCTGTCGCTAGGTCTCGGGCAGGAGGAGCGTTTTTTTAATAAACTGGAGGATGACGTTACTCGGATTATCCAACGGGAGAAAAGACGTGAGCAGTATGCAACCAGCCAGGGACAAGAAGTCAACACGTCCACAGAACACGAACCGGTGAGCGGACGTACACAAACACACATGTCCAACAAAATACTTATCTGTCTGTGTTTATCAGGCCTCAATTTTTATCATGAGCAAAACTCTGTCCTTTAATCTGTGCGTGTGCGTGCGCATGTACGATTTTGAGTGATGAGTAAATGGTTCATCACCCTTGTGATTTATGTTTTCCCTTACTTAACTGAGTTAGTGGGAAGAATAAATTTGTCATGACTTGCTCTTTTCTCCCCATTATTCCTGTTAGGATCCCCGGGCAGAGCAGCTCAAGTACGAGCTGGAGAAGAAAGACCAGGAAATCGATAAGCTAAGGAAGACGGTCTCACAGTGGGAGGTCAGCAGTCCCAAGCAGCTACTTAGTCATTCAGTAATTGTTCTGGCAAATTATAGTTTTCACTTGTTTTGCCAGTTGTGTAAAAGGGACTCTTCTGCAGCTGTCACCTGCAGCTCTTTATCTTTCAAGCTTACTATGGATGCTTCATATTTTACCATCTCTCCCTTGAAATATTTCGAACTGACTCTTAAGAAAAGTCCAGAGAAATGTATGTATGTCTCTATGTAGACCAGTATCTTTCAACAGGAAGTTACAGTGCAGAGTACAATTTGACATGCTCAGATTTTTCAATAAAACATATCAGATTTTTTTTCTTTTTAATTGATATCTGCATTTGCTACTGTAAGCCACAATCCTTTTTAATTGATACCAAAATGGCTTGAACTTTATTAATGTCACACTACAGATGAAAAATAAGAATTAAGGCAAGGAAAAAAAAAATAAAATATATATATATATATATATATATATATATATATATATATATGTTTCTTAGAGCTAATTTTATCAGCTCAGATGTAGAAATAGTACAGTACACCAGAACCGTCTCAAAAGAAGAAGAATCAGCACATTAAGTTTGTGAGGAGGGGTGAGAGAAGGTGGCGAGAAAGAATTCACCAAGGACAGAAAAGCTGGATTTTTGCCAGAGAGATTGACTATGGACATCTTAATGTAAAATTTCCTCTTAGCTATCTGTTGGATATCAAACACTATACGCATGTGGACTTGAAATGTGGCTTAAAAAATTTTTAGTTTCATCTCTCTCAAATCATGGAGGCTGTGGGCAGCTTGAATTCCTGCTGCTTACAATGGAGTCTAGTAGTGACCAGTTTCCAGAGTGAAAGAAAATGCATCAACATGTCTTCAAAAAAAAAAAAAAAAACAACACCTTCTTAAACCACACCTGTAGCCATCTTTTTCTTGGCTTTTTGTTGTGGCAAAAGCCATAAATCCACATCTCTGGCCATAAACCCTAGTTTCTGGCTTTTGGAGAAAGATTTTTTTTTTTTTAATTTCTTCTCAACTCTGCAGGTGAAATACAAAGAGGTGAAAGCAAGAAATGCCCAGCTGCTTAAGATGCTCCAACAGGGAGAGAGTGAGTTGAACATCGGCAAAATCACACTAGATAGCTCGCCTTCCTATCCCTTCTTCCCTTTTCTTTCCTCTCCTTTCATAATGAAGAATGAATGTGATCTGTCTAATGAGTTATGATGTTTCTATCCCCTTTCCTTCAGTGAAAGATAAAGCAGAAATCCTTCTACAAGTAGAAGAGCTACTACATATCAAAGAAGAACTGTCATCACAGGTGTGTTTATAGTAAACTAGATTGTGAGTGAAGAATGTGGGTGCATTAGGTATTGGTACATTTATGTGCATTTTAATATTGTATCTTTCTTTAGGTAACATTACTACATGCTGCCCTTGAACAAGAAAGATCTAAAGTCAAAGGTCTGCAGTCAGAACAGCCGAAACATCAGGTGAGATGTAAAAATCAATCACTCTCTCATTTACCTCTGAGTAGTATGTAGAAATGTCACCATAATACGGACAAGTTAGACTCAGATTCAGGTGTTACATCTGTATTATTTTGCTCTTGTTAGGAGTTGTGGCTTAGAGGGTCAAGATGCTGTTGTACATGTTACATTAGCTGAGGTTCATTTTCATGTGTACGTGGGTTGTATGCACATTCCTTCTCTCACTCTCGATAGACCAGAGAAACAGAAGCCAGTTGGTCAGGTGAAGAGAGAAAAGCTGAATATTAAGTAAGACGCAGCACAAAAGTAGAGTAAATCACGGTAGATGTAAGTTTAGTCACAGTTCAGTTCAGGGAATTGGATAAACCATATCGGGTTATGGTGCATAATCCAAGAAACCTATTTCTGTGTCGACGTTTTTTCACTTGGTATTTTTATTGACCTTTTAACTTGAATTAGGTCAATAAAAAATACACAGGGGCTTCAGTAAAATCTTTTCCCATACTTATGAATAATTGAGTACTTTGTCTGCTTCTCTGGTTGGTAGGGTAACAAGAAAGGGAAAAAAGGCTCGGAGATGGATCTATGAAGGCGCCAGAAGGAAAAGACCTAAAAGAGCAAAACTAAATGAATGAACAAATGAAGAAAACACTTCTGATCTTAATCAGGGTTCTCTTACCTTATTTTTGTTTTTAGCTTGGATTCTATGTCAGCATACAATGCATGCTCCCCTTAAATACATACACACAGAATACACTCCAGCATATTACACAGCTGAACAAGAATTGAATAAGCTTTTAAAAATGATCGACAGAGTTTAAAGTTTGTGTTGAAATTGTGACTTGGCACGCGGTGCTGCCCTATGCAGGCATAAGTGTGCCATTGCATCTCTAGCGCTGTTGAAGGCTTGGTGCCTGATCTTTCTGTGGATTTTACTGCCAAAATGACACATGTGGAACCTATGGGTTTTTTTGTTTGTTTTTCTTTTCTCACTGTTAAGTAAATAAAATACTTTTTCAGTGAAAATATTCTTCCATTTTCTTTTATATTGTCTTGAATGTCAAGATTTTAGAAATGATGAATAATAATGATAACTAATGATGATCATAATGATGGTGATAATGACAGAGCGTTTTAAACAAACCCAAGTTACAAGGTGTTTCAAACGAGGCAGCAATGCGGAAGAGAAAAGCATCAATTTATGACAAAGACTTGAAAACAAAAAGGCAATTCAAAGAATAAAAAGACGATCAGTATAACTACTCCAATAAAATCATGTTTTAGGTGTAGATATAAAAGGTTGGACTGACTTACTCCTCAACCCTTATTACCCCACAGTCACGTAACAAGTGCTTTGAACTGATATGTCATCACAGAGGACATACATATTTAAAATTTGGGTTCAACAGTGTTGCTTTTTGATGCTTTTCTCCATTAATCTGGAAGACTTTTGTTTCATTGAAACATGGCTTTGCGTTTTCAGACTGTCCCTTGACGTTTTGGTTCAAGTATTTCTTTTAATTGAATCCGGTCACACAGCGACATGCATGAGATAACCTAACTGCTCGCGGTAACGGGACACAGATTCCCGTTACATAACAGAAGGGTGTAGGTTTTGCGCGCACCTCCCTGCGCAGTCATCGGGGCACAGCTGGCACACATCTACACGACTTCCTGCCGAGTCATCGGGACGGACACGCACCTCCGCCCCGGGACTGTGCGCCGCTTCTCCTCCTCCCCATCCTCCTCCTCCTCCAGGTCCCCTCGCCTCCATCGCCAGCCCGGACAGGACCGAGATGTCAGGCGCGCTGGAAGGCGAGCCGGGCGCACCGGGTGGACGTCCCGGGACCGAAACGATCCGCGTCGCGGTCAAAAGTCCCACGGAGAGCAAAGGCTTCACCGTGCGCGGAGACTGCACCGTCAGACAGGTGAGGACACCGGGGAGCGCCGGGCCGGTTCTCGGCTCCTGCGTTTCGGCAGCTTCCCGTGGTTTGATGATGTGTGTGATGATGAGCAGCGACTATCGCGGATCGTTTCCACACCATCAGGCCAGCGTTTGCGATTAGAGCCCGTGGGTTTATCGGCTGTAGTCCCACGGCCGTGGGTGCCGCTGTGTGCGTGTTCACTGTGTCTGGTCTGTGGCTGCAGCTGAAATGGGGACTGTCTGAGCGCCTGGGAGCGTCGGCGGAGCAGCTGGTGCTGATCCACTCCGGCCGCGTCCTCAGGGAGTCCGAGATCCTGAGTCATCTGAAGGGGCCGAATGAGTCCGTGAGCGTCTGCATGATCCGCAGGTAAACACACTTTCACACACACACACACACACACACACACACATTGGGCTACAGGTTTGATGGCAACACTGTGTACTGTACTGACTACAAAAATAGAAGGCGTGTGCTGAAAGATTCATGTGGACTGTGAGTTTAAAGGGGTAGTTCAAATTGACTGTAAGTCACATGTCTCTGTGCCTCATTTTGGTCAGTGATTTGTTTACCGGCCACTTTATGACCAAAGCCATATTTCAGTTTGTAGTGTCACTGACAAATGATATCTGCTACTGTTACAGACAGACAGACCCGTGTCTAGGTCTTGTGGCTGATCAGATCTGAGTTTACTCATTTCCTGTTGAACAAATCGTATTAGGAGCTCTTTTAACTTTACAGGATCCCTTAGTCTGTTGCTTCTGATTAGGTGGAAGTGATCAGTATGCAGATCTTTTGTCCGATGTCTGATTTCAGTTTAAATGTTTTGATCCAGCCCTAAAACTCTATATACAGTCCTGAATTAATTATTGGCACCTCTGAATTTCAAGTAACCTCAGAAATACATGCAAATTAACCAATTTTGTATAACTAGAGTATTTTAATAAAATGTCCAAGGTTACTGAACAAAATAAAAAAAATACTTGCATAACAGTGAAATAATGCTTAGACAAAATGACACATTTATTCGCATCGTCACTAATATCTGGTTGCATAACTTGGTACCAATGACAGCCTCTACGTTTCTTCCAGCATCTAGAAGCTTCGTGCTCCTTCCTGCTGGTAGTTTCTGCCACTCCTACTACATGTTCCAGCTCTTTTAAGTTTGCAAGAGTCCTTTTTGCAAAAGCAGATTTCAGCTCTATCCAAAAGTTTTCAGAGGGATTTAGGTCAAGACTCATTGTTTGTCATATTTTCCTTTTCCGTCATTCTTTTGTGCTGCTAGTTGTTTGCTTTGTTTCATTGTCCTGTTGAAAGCACCTCAGACCTAGTTTTCTGACACTGGTAAATCCTCTAATATCATCATTCCTTTGATATAATCAATCCTTCCAGTAACTGAGGCAGAAAAGCAGCTCCACAGCACAATAGAGCCTGTCCAACGAACATTATCCCTGAAAGACTGTGGCTCATCCATGAAGGGTTTTGCAAACCTTAGTCTAAATTCATTTAAATTTCTGTATTTATTTAATTTCACTATCTGAAGGCATTTTGTTGCTTTTGTCCAATATCTGTTTTACATTTTACTAATATTCTGATTTAACAAAATTAAGAAAAGATAATTTGCATTTCTGAAGCTATTCTGTATTCGATACGCAAAATTCAGGGGTGCCATTCATTTTGATCAGGACTGTACATGCATACAGTTTTTTTTGTTTTGTTTTTTTCTTTAACAAAAGAAGTGGAACTGTGATTAAGGTTCAGTTCATCTCTCTCAGGCCAGAGCGTACATCTGCTGCGCCCACCTGTAATCCAGCTTCAGAGACGATCCAATCAGAGTTCGCAGATGTTCTCAACCTTGATCATGATAAACTCACACCATCTCCCACATCTCCCCTCTACCTTGGTAAGAACTAAAGAATACAGGAACTCCCCTCGCCTCCAATAAGTTTCTGCCTTTTCTCACACTATACATTTGAATTTTACATGTTCCAGTGACAATAGTTTCCAGTCTTCATTTTTCCTGCCCTCTCTATCTCGGCTTACACTGCCACTGTGCCATCATAAGATCCTACTCCAGGGCAGTTACATACTCCTGTTCTTTGGATCTGATCTTGTTCCCATAGTGGAAGGTCTGGACAGTCCTGGCCTTCTAAACAGTGGGCCTGGCTTCTTCCCTGCAATCCAGCGCCAGATGGAGAAGCAGCTGTTGGCTCACCCGGAGATGTTGCGCTGTGTCCTGGGCAGCTCCCTAGTGCAGAGCACCCTCTCCACCTCCAGCCCGCAAATAACCAGACAGCTCATTCTGTCTAATCCCCAAATCCAACAACTCCTAGAGACAAACCCGGAGGTGCGAGACCTGCTCAACGACACAGACATCATCACACAGGTGGGTGTAGTTTGGAATAAAAACAAGGGTGTGTGTGTGTGAGTGTTTTTTAAGGTTACAGATTTGTTGCGAGTTTTTAGTGCCAAGGTTGGCATTATACAGTGTACATGCAAAAATAAACCACTGTACCAAGTCTCTACTTATATCACTCTGATAGCTGTGAATTTCCAGATTTTATACAACAAATTATCACAGGAGAGAAATTACTTTGCAAAAAAACCAAAACACTTTTCTAAATACTTTTTAGTATTCACCATAAGTATTTGTAATATGAGTTAGTTAAAAAGCAAAAAAAGCTAATTTTTCATAGTTTCTTCCTCCTTACCCCATTTCTCAAGCCATATCTTCAATATCTTCTCATGCTTGTTTCCATTTCCAGGTGCTGGAGCTCATCAGGAACCCTAATTTGTTAGAGGAAGTGATACGTGGTGAAGACAGAGCGTTGGAGCAGGATAACGCTGAAACCGTCACTGGTGACTCTGATGGCCGCCAGAAGACTGAAGTAAAAAATACAGAAACATAATTTTAAGCTATCAGAGGAACAACTTTGAAGATAAAGTTTCTCTGAACAATCTTTTTAATATTTGGTCAAACAAATCTTGTATATTTAGCCTGTTGTTTAAGTTGTCTATTTCTGCTCTCTCTTCTGCTATCTCCAGACAGGAGAACCCCCAGTGGTGACCACCTCATCTAGGATTCAACAGACACCCAAAGGAGAAAGAAACCAGGCCCCCCCGTTCTCCAGTAACTCTACAGATCCTTTGAGAGAACTGACTGCCACGCCCACAGCTGATCCAAACCCTCAGAGCAATATTACTGCAGGCAAGAAAATACAAATCCACATGCTTTAACTACACAAAGAGAAAAATCATAAATTCATGCTCGTAAGAAGATGCCTTGGGATAATGAGGAAATCAATCTGGCAAGCCTGCAATCATAACATAATTTTTCTGGATTTCTCAGTTCAGCCTTTTTTTGTCCGATGATGTATTTAAAGTTGTTGGTACTCTGCCATTTCTCCCGGAACAAACAAAAAACTGATTATCACATTTGAATAGGCTCAACTATAATTATACACATTTGGCTTTGCTTTTCTTCATTTTGAGTCTGTTCCCTCCTTCGTCCTGCCTTAGGCATGCAGTCGCTGCTGGAGGAGATCACGGCCAGTCCAGATCTGATGGAAAGCCTGCTGTCTGGGCCATATATCAGCAGTCTTCTAAATTGTCTCGGCCAGAACCCTGACCTGGCTGCACAGGTGACCCATACAAAGGCTATGACAGGGAACATGAAATGACAGGCTACTAGATCACTTATTTTCACCAGACAACTGCCCTATTTATGAGCAATCCTAAAGTCTGAAAAACATGTGGATTGCTATTCAGAGGTCAGGAACTAGGCAACAGTCCCACACCCTATTTCTTGTTAACATATCCCCATAATCTCTACTCATGCAAACAAGTTTTTAGTCCATACTGCTTTTACTTTCTGACCCTTTCAGATGCTGCTGAGCCACCCTTTGTTTTCAGGGAATCCTCAGCTACAGCAGCAGATGAGACAGCAGCTCCCTCTCTTCCTGCAACAGGTTTTTTTTTATTCTCCTCACAATTACTCTCCACTACTCTGCCATCTTGCAACTGGAACACATATTATGATAAAAAATACACCTAGTTGAAGCGTTCATCATTGACTTTTTACTTGAACACTCCATCCTGAACAGATACCAGCATTTGCCCCTTAAAACATCAGTTTTATGAGCATTTGTACAAATGAATACTCATATTTTCAGAAACAGCTGTCAGAGATGTAATCTGCTATAGTTTATTCACTGTGTAGAATCCATTGCTCAGTTTTTTATTAATAATAGTTTTAATTATGTGTAGATGCAGAGTCAGGAGCTGCTGTCAGCCATGTTGAATCCCAGAGCCATGGAGGCTCTGCTACAAATCCAGCAGGGCCTAAAGACTCTGGCTTCAGAGGCTCCCGCCCTCATACCCGTGTGAGTAACAGTCAGTTCACCTCAATCTAAAGAGATTTTTTTTTTCCGGGGGTTTAGATTATGCTAAAAAGATTTGTGTTTTAAATATACTGTAAGACTTTTCATTAGTAAAGCTGCATATCTTCTTGCAGGGCTGGACTTGGAAACACTGGAGCCAGTGTTAAAGTTGAACCTGAGCTTGCATCTGAATCTGTTCTGAACAGCCAATCAGAAAATGATCCTCAGGCTGCCACGGTGACAGAGCAGCAGCAGCAGTTTGTGCAACAAATGCTACAGGCACTGGCTAACACCAGTAATGAGGTACCTCAGTATTTCCTTGCCGTCTTCTTCTATTAATGATTTTAACTGCTCTTGAATCTGAAATATCATCAGTAAATAGCATTTTGAGGCCAAAAGCCCACTGGAAACTTATCCTTACACTGCAGGGATATCTTATTATTATCAAGGCCAGTATATGAGACGACATTCCCCTAACACTGATCTTATGATGGTTCAGTGCAAACTGTACAAAGCACAAAACTTTAAAAAGTATTTAAAGGAACAGTGCCCCAAATAGGGAAACAAAAACCTTCCTTGCACTGACAGCTAATATGACAACATTCTTTTTCCACATCTGGCCACATCCAGCTGTGATGTTTGGTGTGGTCAGAGGTTCAGGAGCATTTCACATTCAGACCCCTAGAGGCCAGTGCAGCTGTAGTTTTCTTCCTTCCAAAGTCTAGTGTTGAGTTGCTCTTTAAAGTTTGTTGCTCAGCTGGAGCAGAAGTCACTGTTCTTACCTATGTTTCCCAAATGCATTGTTCAGTGTGATCAAATTAGAAAATATACTAAATATGCTTTATACAAATTTCTTGTTAAGACTCAGTTGAGGTAAATAGGCTGGGTGATATCATCCAGATGTTTTCGGCCTCTCCTAATTTGCAGAAGGACAAATTAGGAGTGGCGGATGTGGGGTTTTGTAAAATTGTTCTGTATATTTTCACTCCCAGAGGCACAAGTTCTCTTTGCTTATTATTTTCGATCTGATATTTTAATATGGAAGACTTCAAAAAACTCCCCTGTCTTGTCCTGTCAGGTCCATCAAGAGGAGGATGAGTTCCAGGAGCAGCTTGAGCACTTGAGCTCAATGGGCTTCAGAGACAGACAGGCTAACCTTCAGGCCCTGATCAGCACAGGAGGGGACCTCACCACTGCTATACAACATCTGCTCGGTCTCTGACACACACGCACACACACACACACAAATGTTGATCTGTAAGGGTACACATACATAAGTGAATGTATATGTACTGACATTTGCATCTAAGCACCTACACTCAAACATGATAATAAAATTATCATTATCAACAATTACAAAGTGCTTTACAAAGTGCAAACACAAGAGACACGCAAGCCATATTTATATTGCTGTACTTTGAAAGACATACTTATAAAAATTCCTTAGCTTCCAATACTCACCTCTGTCTGCAGTAGTAAAGTATATTCCATCCTGACATAAAAGTCTTAGTCACCATATTCTGGTCTGCACCTGTTTTTCTTTATCTGAATTGAAGGTCTAAGGATAGTGGATGCAGTATGCTGAACAGTGTAAAGCCCCTTGAGGGGGGGTATATAAACACATCTAACAACTGACTTTATTTGCTTTTTATAAAATGAGAATAGCGGAAACATACACACATACTTTCCTTTTTGTGCTTCTAGAGTGAGTGCTTTGGGTTAATTATTAAAGTAGAAACAAAAAAATACAATCATTTTCACTCAATCAGTGAAATGAACTGGTAAAGGTCAGTACAGCTACAGGTACAGGTACATATAACAATTGCATTACTCTTCAACAGCAGGTCATGTATTAATAATCTTTGTGCAAACACACTATGAAGGTCAGGCGTCTTTTCATCTTGCCATCTAGAGAGAGAGACTAATGAGAGCTTTTTAACACCCAAAGACAGTCAGATGTCCTGGAAGCTCTTGAGGGTTCTCACTCCCAGTCTCAGTCAAAATATTGAACCAGGGTCATCATCTGTTGCCGTTTTCCTACTCTCCCTTGCTACTCTTGTGTCTTATCTTGTCCACCACAGGTTGTACAGAAGGTAGGTTATTCTAAAGTTTGTCTCCGAAGGTAGACTCAGGGCCAAAATATGTATTCAGAAAAAAGAAGAAGTTGACTGAACCAAAGGCAAAAAGTGCTTGAATGTCAGTGTTTATCTCAAGGCTGTACAGGCAAAGAAACGGACGAGCAGAGCTAATCTTTTCACCACATGAGCACAGGAGAAAAATTCAACCAGGCATGAAAAAATGGATTTCAGTCCAGAACTGGAAACAAAAGAAAAACAACACCATCTACGATGCTACTGGTGATTTACTTTGCATAGTGAGGCAGTTTTCAGACACCCTGTGTGCCTAACTATCTTCCACTGCACTGACAAGCAATGCCTGGCATTCAGTATTCTTTCCTTTAGCTTTTTTCCCACATAGCTGAAATACACGATGTTACGAGAGTAGTGTGCAATATTGAGTGGCTGCATTTTGTCTCACTTTGGATTTCACTAAACATCAACGTAGCAACACACTGTCACTCATCTAGCTGACTTGTGAATCTGATGTAATCAGTAAAAAAAAGTGTCAAATGCTACCTGCTATTCACTTTTTCTGTCTCTGTCTATTTGAGTCTCCTAACAATTCTGTCGCCTAATTATGTCATTATGAAGTGTTTGTTGCAATACAGTTGTTCTGCAATAACGTTAACGGTGTGGTTCATTCTACTACAGTGTTTTTAGGGCTACAATTATTATTTTTCGTCATCCTTATTGAGAAATTATCAAATTGATTTTTTTTTTCTTTTAATATTGATTTCATCATTTAATCTATAAAATGTCAGAAAAGAGGAAAAATATCTGTTACAACTTCCCAGAGCCACGGTGATGTCCTCATATTGCTTGCTTCCTCACATGTGCGAAGATGTAAACAAGTAATGTACCTAGAGTTGGAGTAGAGATCACCTGACAGTCTCAATAAAGACAAAAGTCAAACGCTGGTCCTGCCATCGTCTTTGATTGATAAAAAAAAACGTCATTTAAAATACAATATTGTTGCTATTGTTATGCAAGTAACTCACCGTCCTCTATACTGAAAAACCCTCATCAACATGAGTCCTTAATGATTCAAATCAGACTTTTTTAAGTTGACTTTTCATAATATCTAAGCTGGGACTTTGCTACTATGAACACTAGAGGGCAGTTTCATTTCATTTCTTTAGTAATACCAGCTATCTCGGTTTGGTTGGAATTATGCAGCAACTTAATGTCATATTTTTGAGTCTGAAGCGAATATCTGTGTAAACAGTGGAGTTTCTAGCTTAATTTGTCATTATTCTCATATTAACCTTTGGTACAAAGTATGAGCCTGGAATCTGTATCTGCATGTCCAGCTCATCGGTGGTGTTGAGCATCAAAGATCAGATGTACAGTGCCAGCAGGCAAAGCTGTTATGTAATTAATTTATTGAAACTAACATCTCACAAGCACAAAGTCATATTTAGATTTACGGCTACTAATGTGATATGTGTTCAGTTGTGTGTGTGTTGATGACTGTTTTCCATTACTGCTTTTGTGTCCTCACGCTGAGACCTAGTAGGTAAAGTGACATACAAGACACATACTATGAGATCAGATATGTGTGTAATTATCCACTTGACAAATTGTGTTCCTTTGTTGGTTGCTGCCAGACTTAGTGGGGTGTAAATCTCCAATAGTGTGTGTGTGTGTGTGTGTGTGTGTGTGTGTGTGTGTGTGTGTGTGTGTGCGCCTTTTCATCTGGATATGAGAGATATGAGAATAGCTAAGGGTTTTTTTCTGGATTAGAAGCTCCTAAAATATTACGGCAGAGGTTTGACAATGAGTCAAACCAAAAAAACAGCTCCACAGTTCTGAATAGAGGTGTGTGTGTGTGTGTGTGTTTGTTTGTTTGTTTGTTTGTTTGTGTTTTTGAGAGTGTGCGAGAACATTGTGTTCACAGCCACCTGGTGCGTGCATTTCTGAAGATGCTTACACATCAGGAATGAGGGATGACGAAGCTTTACCTGATCTGACCTTTAATCTGGTAAGAACCTATTGTCAGAAGAGCTTAAGTTTCTTCTCAGCGACGTGTAGCAGTATGGTCTTCAATCTAAATCACTTTAATCGTTTTTCTTTATCATATTCAGTGTGAAAATTGTACTTTAGGATGGGTTGGTGCATTTGGCATTCGATGTCAGAGCATGAAAGGGGGTTTGACAGATTGAATAGATAAAAGCAAACGCTTGCTACCAAACTACTCCATTTACTAAGGCAAGGTTTTCAGGAACTTCAGCAAAGCTACAAAACTTTTTACACATCTGTTTAGGAGCAGATGAAAAACCTGAAATGCTGAAGGTACAAAATAAAAGTACACAGAGTGATCTAAACCCAAAGGTGATGCAGATACAGCACAGGTTGTAGTGGGAACATGTGCTTCCACAGGCTTCAGATTCAGCTGTTGACCAGCAAACTGAAACAAAGTTATACAACTAATAAATTTACTTCACAGGGATTATAAGAAAAGCTGTATTTTCTGTAGATGTGAAGCAATTAGTCAGTAAATCTATTCATCTACATAAAAAAGATTTTTTTTAAATTGATGCAATTTTTCAAGAAAAAATGAGAAAACATTCACAAGTTCCAGCCTCTGAATTCTGAAGATTTGCTGCTTTTCTCTGTTGTATTTGATTATACTGAATATCTGTGGGTTGTCTTTGGTTTGTTGGTCAGATTAAAAAAAAAAAAAAAAAAAAAAAAAGGAGAAAGAATTGATACTTCAACGCATTTATGTCACCTACCAAAGATTAACGTTTGTTGACCAGACAAATCAACCCATGGGAAGATGTCACCTTGGGCTTTAGGCAATTGTGATTGATAATTTGAACTATTCTGATATTTTATAGAACAAATGATTAATCAGTCAATCCAGAAAGTCACAATTGAAAATTATTAGCTGAAGCTTTAGTTTGTTGTTTTGTTGGCACATGTGCAAACCTTTAAATATAGTGTCAAAATAAAATATTCAACACAGGATTCAAAAACTTGAGGTGTAAAATATTCAATGGAAATCATCATCAGGTCATTTTTATTTCATTAACCTGTGCCAGTGCAATTGTGAATCAACCCAACACAGTGACTATGAAACCAAAAGCCAAATTTCCCCTGCAAATGTTGCCTGTCTTTTACACACATGTAACAAAATACATACAAACTGATCGTATCAGTGAAGAAATTTATACATTTTTAGCATGGTCAGATAAATTTTCTTTTAAAAAGTATTTGCCTATTGTTTTGGATTAAAAATGTTCCAAACTGTCCATCATAATTTATTGTCTGTGCAGTTAAACAGATAGATATTGCAGAGAAAAATGACTGTAACCCCCCCCCCCAAAAAAAGAAAACCCAAATCAAACTCTTTTCGTAAGACACTGTGGCATTTACTCGAATGGCACTTAAGACTGTGATAGAAATTTTTTCAGCTAAAGGGTTGTTTTCAGAATAACAAATGCACCACAGGGTCACACAGATTATTTACTTAATTCTCTACTAACACGCTACTGAGTAGATCAAACCAAGTTCCTGCTCCTGCACAAGCTGCTCTCAGATTCTGGGAATGTTATTAGTTTTCATGTACTTGGCCATAAATATGAAGCATTGGACAAGTGAAAATTTTGATCTGATGATGGCACTAGATGAAAGGTCTGTGGATTACCAAAGTTGGTACAATTCATTCTGTAGCATACCTGAATGTCTGTACCAAATTTAAATCAATCCATTAAATTCAAACAATTTGAAATATGGAAATGGGGGACTAATTTAAGTATAATGAATGGTCCATATTTAGGAGAAATTGATTCATCAGTTTAATCCTGCAGTTTTGTGAGCAACGGTTTTCTTCATTGGAAGATGTTGACTTCATGCAATGTCCTTCACACTGTTGGATTCATCAATGAAAAAACAATTTCCAAAGATAATCCATCTATTTTTCAATGCGCTGTAGTGCAAATAATGCATTGTGCATGGTTTCATTTCTCAAAGACCACTATGTCTTCCATTTTGGCTTTTTCTGTACCCACTGCTGCTGCAACTGTGTTTGGCTTATGTTCGCTAGCATGATGATGCTCTCGTTCCCCGACAGGTTCATTTAAAACCCTATTCATGCAATTAACTTTAACTGAAAATCACAGTTGTAATCACTTTTGTTGCATTGAGGTTGTAGTCTATCTAACCGTCTGACTTAATCATACAGAAGATTAAATACCCTACACTTTAATTTAAAAATAATACAATTATTGTAAGATGGTACTTCTCTGAATCATTTAACATTTTAGTGAGGGGGTACTCAATTTTGTTGTATACAGTATTTTGATAAAAGCCAAAAATATTGACCTTGCGATGGCACTACAAGAAAATCAGGGATCATCACAAATCATGTCTTGAAAATACATCATCTGCGAACCATGACTGACTGGCTTTGCAAATCCATGTGGTAGATGCTGGAATGTTTCACTGCAGTAAAAACTTTGACCTATGAAATCACCATAGACAATAAGTTTCATCCTATGGGCACCATGAATGTCTGTGCTAAATCAGACGGCAACCATCCAGTAGGCGTTGAGATATTTCAGTGTGGAGATGATGATAGCCTGTCTTTTCAGTCTGCTGTGGTAGTTACGGCTTCACTGGTGATGACTTCAGGCTGAGAATGTGCTTTTCAACCTCCATCGCCATAGAAGCAACGCTTCTCCTGATGTCCAGTGACAACACATTCTCCTCATCCAGTGGAGGCTCCAAAACATCAAATTGGGAACGCAGAAGATCGACTTTCATGTAATGTCCACTCCGAGCCGTCATCCGCTGGTGAATGAGATTGTAGTCACCATGTAGGAGGAGGAAAAACACATCAGGAGCAATGGGGGGTGGGAGTTCTTGGTCTGGGGTGGAAGAGAAAGCAAGGGCTTTGGAGCCAAAGAGCAGGACCTGTCTGTAGAGGCGCTTCAGGGCAGAGCATGTCACAAAAGCATCAGAACCTGAACATCGTTCTCTGGGGTGGAGAGAAGCACACATATACAGACAGTGAGCAAGGGCAGGAATAACGACTGAAAATGTATGGATAGCAAGAAAAATGAAAAAAAAAAAAGTAGCGTAGAAACAAACTAAACAAAAAGGGAACTCTGGTCACAAGAGCCTAAGGAGAGAAGGAGGTGGGGGCTGAAAGGGAGGATACAAGGATGAAGAGACAGAGAAAAAATAAGGGTGATTGAGTGGAAAAATTAAGGAAAAGCAGGCTTTGATGTCACCACAGACAGTTTAAGACAGAGATGGCGCAGTTTTCATGCCTCCCTCACGTCTTCTCCTCACTCTCGCTCAGTCTGTCTTTGCTCTCCCGAACTCCCTTTCCTTGCCATCTGGTTTTCATCTCAATTTTCGAAATCATCTTTGATATTTTTCATCTTTTTAAACAATTTCACGCCTGCACATCCTCACCTCGCTGCTCCGCTCTTTTGCTCCCTCTCACTATCCATTTCTGTCATTATCTTCTCCATTTCTGTCATTAAAACCTATCTTTTGTTTTCCAAGTGAGGGTGTGTGCGCATTATAATCTGCATATACACAGTATGTATGTTTATGTGCGCTTTTATCATTCTTACCTCTGAATGACCTCATGTAGCTTGAGAAGCCAGGGCAATCTGTCCTGTAGAGACAAACAGCGATATGATGTCTGGATATATTTTGTTGTAAACAGCATGTTTTATAATTTTAGCGTACAAATTTCATTTCTAAGAGATATTAGACAATGGCCAGACGCAAACTGGAGATTGTTCAATGTCTCCAGTTTGCTTCTGGCAAACTGGGACATCAGTTGTACGTCATTCTCCAGCTCTCAATTCTCTAGTGTCCAATAAAGGTGTATAAAAATAACCCAAAAAATGATTTGAAAAAAATAGAGCTGTTCTAAATCTTTGTGATTATGCTTCAGAAACAATGCAGTCTAGAATTTACTCCAAAAGGTAAATTTTCATACAAAAGAAAATTTTAGGGAAGTGTTCTCTTGCTCCACAAAAGCAAGAAAAGACACTGTCTCATCTTCAGGGTAACTAGCATGAACACAGATTCTGGCTTTGCCCTTTAATACAAATGGGCAGGTGAATCCAATCACATGCGGTCCTGGTTTCACCCTATCATTGGCTGTCAGAGAGGCAAGATGCGCACTGCAGAGCATCACGGTGGGATCTGAGCCGGCAATGGTTAGGCCAGACTGTGTCAGACTGAAGACCTAAGGTTATTCTCAAGCCTATGTTGACATGTAGCTCCTGAAAATACTACATTCAGACATGAAAAACATAGCTGAAAAATGTATGTAAAATGTAAAAAACAAAAACATGCATAGTCGCACACAGCACAACTGTTTACAGTGAATCTGCTTGTTCAAAGTTGCCAATTTTTTTCTGTTTATTGGACTTCACTCAAAGGTTCTTTTAAAGAGCCAGTTAGGGAATCAAACAGAGATCAGACAGCGAAACATGGCAGCACAAACACATCTCTGATTATTGTACAATTACAAATGGAATCAGTCCTAATTTGGTTACAAGTGAACTTGAGTCATTTTCTCACACAGAAATACCTTTAGCATGAAGAGCTGAACTCAAATGAGAGGAACAACAGTCCCTTATAACCAGGCTTCTGAGCACACTCATGTCCTGTTTGGTTATGCCAACCTCAACCTGCCAACTCTGATGCTGGCATTAAAGACACAATTCTGCCATAGCCTGACAGTAATCCAGAATTTACATTTCTGCTTCACTTCATCATTTATTCTCAACCTGCCAACTGTTGAGTATTTTTAAAATATGCCAAAGCATTGAACACAGCAGGTCCCAGGGTTACTCTCCCTGCCTCTCGGAGCCAATTTCTGAGTGGGAGGTTATCATCAGACACCAAGCACCGCTACCAGCAAACGGCTGCCAAGCATTGGCCACAGCTGCTCTGCCTGTAAGCTTGTATACTCATCTTTTGGGCGACAGCCAGTCGATTGTTTGGAGGTCTCCATTTATTTTGAAAGTCAGCATGGACTGGGAAAAGATAAATATTGAAAAAATAAATATAAAGGACTCAACTGAATTTTAGGACTGTGGGCTGTTAGGGAAGGCTCAGTTTCCCTCCCTGCTGCTGGCACCGTCTGCTCTGTCTGCTCTAGTGAAGCTCTCTCCAGCTACTTGTTGAGAGAATGATATACTCATGACTAAAGACAAGTAGTGCAGCACTCCAGGGACACAGAAACCTAGGCTGACCTTGTCTGTGAGGGGTTCACCCCGAGCCATCTTCTCAATGTTGCCCTGTGGGTGGAAGTTATCCCCTTCATGCAGGGGCCAGCCCAGCTGCCGAATGGAAACAAACATACAGGTGAGTATCAAGTAACGTGTTTGTGTGTAGAGATAGTGGATCCACTTACCTTCTCTGAAAGAAAAGCCCCTAAGGTGCTTCTGTACAAGAAAATGAACAAGACAAAACTGATTTAGTAAAATGCTTTAAGCCAAAGCTACGCTGTCATAGACATATTATAGTTTAAAGCTAAAATGACTAGTCGATTCATTGTATAGTGAACTGAGCATATAGTTTACTTCAAAATTCATTCTTTTAGTCATTCTTCAACCGAAAATCCCCAACTTCACCTAGGGCCACCTTCTCACTGTGGCGATATTCCTTTTTTACTTCTTATGTGATAGTGAATTGAATATCTTTGGGTTTTAGATGTTTGAATTGAAATTATAATGTTTCAGACATTTTTAACAATAAGTAATTAACTGATTTATCTGGAAAGAACTCGACTGAGATCTAGATAATGAAACTAACTGTTAGTTGCTGCCCTACTAGATTATTTTGGAGTTAAGGTACATCCCGTACAAGTCTGTGATACAGCTGCTTAACTGACCTTTTAACAGATACCAGTGTACTGTAACCAATTATGTAATACGACATTAATTATTGATAATACTGACACCTACTCATCACAAATGTAAACAAATATCAAATTTATGTCCTCCAAAGCATTTAGTTTTTTTATATGATTGTTGTACAATTTTCAATGTGCTCATATTTCCTAAATAAACAGATATACAGTATACATACTTTCCACAGCCTGAGACTCCCATTATGATGTAGATCATCCTGTTTGTGGATCCCCAGACACCTGAATACAGGTCCAATCCTGAATTGGATTGAAGAAGAAGAAAACTCCCTTTATAACTGTTTAAATAAACTTCTCTCCATGGTCAACAAATCTCATATGTCTGAATATCTTAACCATAGAAATATTTAGAAATAAGGTCAGTGCTCATGTAATGTCTTGCAGTAAAAGTACTAATACCAAACTGGAAAAATACACCACTATAGATAAAATTATGCATTCAAAATATAAAGGCATGCAAGTATAATCAGAAAAATGTATATAAAATGTTAAAAGTAAGAACTCAGTCCAGAAAACTGTTCCCTGTCAGTATTATGTTATTATACTGTGTAACATATAATTAAACCATTTATACGTGTGTTAAAATAAAAACTTTTTTTTTTGTATTTGGTTGAAGTTTAGATAAATTTAAAATAGTTCTGTATAGAGCTGCAGATAATAATTATTTTCACTATGGATTAGTCTGCTGATTATTATCTAGATTAATTGACTGATTGGTTGGTAAAACTCAATAAATGTCTGTTACAATTACCCAGAGCCCAAAGTGACACCAAATTAATTAAAAAGGAAAAGCAGGAAATCCTCACATTTGAAATGCTCAAGCAATTAAAGTTTTGTGTATATATAATCACTTTTAACAATTATCAAAATATCAAAAGTTACTGCCAATCCACTAATGGTTTAAGACATAATTGCACATACTGGTGGGTCGTTCCACTTATAACAAAACATTACATTTTATACGTGCTTTGTGTGTTTTTAGTGAAAAAAATCATATTTTTTTGTAAAGTAACCAGTAACTGAATCTTACTTGAAATACTTGACTACTCCCACTTTCTGCTACTTCATAATGCTTCGCTACATCTATTAAATAACTTAATTAGGTGAATAATAATGAATAGAATCAAAAATAATAAATAATGACGGATTATTACAGATTAGGGTGGACGTAAACTATCCCTGCGAGTAAAGTTCCCTCCAGTTCACTATAATAACATCAACTCCCGAATACACCGCTGGAATCTCTCAAAACCGCAGAATTTCCCTGCAATATAAAACGTAGCGGAGTCAAATCATAAAGTGGCACGAAATTAAAAAGAAACTTCAAGCGAAGTCCAGGCACCAGCGGCTGAGTAAACAACGGCTCCACCTGACGACGACCCGCCGGGACCCACGGTCGTCGGTTTACGGCCAAGCGCCGCACAGGTGCGTCACTAGTGGTAATACCGACTTATATAATGTGGCTTTGGCGAAACGCGTCTCTCATCTTACTGCAAAAATTAAAAACGGATCCGCCCGGATCGCCCGGATCTGCCCGGATCTGCCCGGATCGCCCGGACCGGCGCTCGCCTACTTCCTGCAGCCGCGACGCGCACCGCGGCCGCGGGCCGTTTCCGCCGGGGTTACGCGATGACGCAAGGAGGTGCGTCGAATACGTCGCCAATTAAAGGGCCCGCGTCGACGCGTTGGATAACGCGCTCAGATTAGGCAGCGGGCAAATTGCCTTTGACGTCATTGGACACGAGAATGAAAAATAATCTCACGGTTTTGGGAAAAAAGGCGACGCGGCCTGTTTTTCTGTAGCGTCAGCGATCACTTTGTTAAAATATCATAAAATTATATTGTGTATTTATTTAAGGGAACAAGGACGTATACGCAAATTCACATGCAGATCCACAAGTTAAAGGCAACGCAGGAAAGATGAATGCGGGGTCCATTTTTCTTCCAACCACATGACTGCAATAGCTTATAAAATAATGCATTAGGACAAAACAGTTTGTTTCAATCACTCTTAAAACTTAAATCAGTTAGTGAATAGGGTTGTTTTTTCTAAATTATGGAAACATTAAGTTATCAAAGGATAGATTTAAAAAAGCCGTAGGACGGGTGATTTACAGGTGGAAGCATAGCTGCAATGTGAAGGTTGATGCTGGAATATGGAAGAGAGGAAAAAAGGATAAGTGGGGGGTGAGCGAGCCAGAGGGAGAGACGGGGAGAGAGAGAGATGGGGGGGGGGAGCCATCCTCCCTCAGTGGGCAAGCAGGAGACGGATGCAAGCTCTCCTCCCTCCCGGTCTGTTGCATCCATCTATTCTCTTATCCATCCAGCCATCCATCCATCCATCCCCCCATCCACCCAGTCATCTGCAAGGGCGTCACAGGGGGGTGACCAGACCCCGACTGAAAGCCACATACATGTAAACGCGTGTATGCACGTTGAGCCCCCGTGTATGAACGTGCGCGCCCGGTCTGGTCTGTGGATCCGCTGACATGAGGAGCTGAAACTGAACCGACAGAAGGATGAAAATGCTCCGGTTTCGCAGCCCCAGCATCCGCTCCTTAGACCAGGAGGTCCTCTGCACGATCAGGTTACTGGATGACTCCGAGATCTCCTGCAGCATCCAGGTACAGACGAAAAACCTCTTCCACCTCATGCATTGTGCTCTGTGATTACCGAAAAATCACGTGGCCGCAGCAGAAGAAAAAAAAAGTATTCTTGATTTAAGGCTGTAATATCTGCATAATGTTTATTACTATTCTTTATCATATCCCTATTTTTGTGCGACAAAGACCATATGAGGGTATTGCACTAGTTCCCATGTTGCTGTGATTTACTGGAGAGATTGCCTGCTTTGCTCCATGCTGCCTATATGTGATATATATTGCAGACGGAGAGAAAGAGAAATAGAAGACATAGCCAACAGTGACAGCATTTGTATTGGGTCCATGCAAGATGTAATCCACATGGAGAGAAGTTAGGATGAAGTTTGATTCTCTACCAGAGGAAATGATGGAGCTCCATGGGTGTGGTGGTGATAATAGGACTGATGACAAAGACAGACAGGCCTTCTTTTCTTTGGTTATTGATTGTAACCAGTCTTGTAAAGCTGTGTGTGCATGTGGGGAGGGAGGTGGAGAGTTGTGTCCACTTGTGTGTTTTCACTTCTCTTGTCTGCCCATAAGGATGATAATACATGGTGTTCCCACCATGTCATCTTCAAGTGTACATGCCCTACAGTCAAGAGAGACAGTCCTGTATAACACCCCGCTGATAAGCGCCTGCATTGTCAAGCTACAACCAGGCTATTCTTATAATTTCTTGAAAAGCAGACTATATGGAAATACAAGGTTTTTGAGATTCTACTCTAAACTGCGAGCACTTCACTTTAAGTTCCCTTACATAGTATTCATGTGCAGTGTATCACCACTTAACAAAATGCTTCATAACACACTAACATGTAATGTTAAGTAGATGTAAGTGTTTATCCGTCAGCAGCTATAACTCCTCTTGTCCTTTGGTGTAGAAATGACAATGGTATAGTAAAACACAGTTGTTATATTTTTTAAAAAATTAGAGGAGAAGTTATAAATGCTGACAAATCCTGCTCATTCATAACACTTTAAATATCCCCATATCTGCATGCAACTAAATTATACTTTGTATTAAGCATTTATTAAATGTTTATACATTGCTTATAAATGCTAGAGACCCTTTGGGGTATAAGACCACATGGGGGGGGCAGAAAAGATATAACTAATTTACAATCTTTTATTTCTTTCAAAATGACCCATGGAGTCACAGTCCTGTACCTCTATTGATTAAAGAGTATCTAACACAAATTTAAAATCTGTCCGAGAGCGCCACACAGGGAATGAAATAAACTAGAGGATGTATGAGGTTTTGCATGCACTTGAAGTGCTGTACTAAAAATGTGAGGAAAAATGAATTGTATTCTCAGGATCAGAGCAAACTGATGAAGGTGTGGCCAAGATCATGATCTGCTAAAACTACGCACTGAGCAAGATCAGACTTTGAGCAAAAGAGCTGAACTGTGAGTTATAGCCTGCGGCTTAATAACTGCTGTTTTCCCTTCATACTTTGTCAGTTTTGAGTGGCCTTTTTGTTGTTACCTTCACAGAAGTACAGCTGTGGACTTTGGTTTTCTGATCATTTAGCCTGGCTTGTACCTGGTATCATTAACTGTAGGTAAGTGTCTCTGATCAGAGAGGAAGCATTGGAATTGTAATTCAGGGGTTAACTTTAGGCCGCAAGGAATTGATGCACAAACCACCACCTTAAAACCGAAGTCTAGAAAGCTGGAAAGCTGATATGAAAAGAATAAAACTGGATGACTGTTTCCAGTTAATGGATGGACTTAACTATTGACTCATTTAATATCTAATATTGAAATCGTTTCTGGCTGCCTGAACAAAGAAAATATAAGTTTCCTTTGTTGCAGTGTAGATCAGCCTCCTGGGCCCCCCCAGCCCTGAGCTGCAGCTGCTGCCAGAGGTGTAAAAGTAATATCCTATGACTCTGCCAAAGTATAACTGATAATTCTATTCTATTACAACTTCAGCACTGCACCAAATCCACCAAAGCAGCATCAGTTTGTTGACAACCCAGTGAGTTGAACGGCGTTGAGTGAAAACAGCTCCAAGCAGCATCTCGTCTCACCCTGATCTACCTGCAAAAGAAGTTGTCAGCTGCCCCCACAATGTAGTCTGACCCTGAAAGACCAAAAACACTAACTGCATGTCAAACTTAATGTCTGGCTGGTCCTCTACATGTACCCAATCAATGATTTACAGAAGACCATCAAGTGCACTGAGAGAAAAAGGAAAGAGGGATTAGAGGAAGAGGTTGTGTCTGTTTCTCGGTGTTTTAGTGCTCACATGCATGTATACCTGCGTGCTTGTGTCTCTGAGAGCACCGGAGTGTGTTAAACTCTGTGTACACATCTGAGAACATTACAGTTAGATGCATAAATGCAAGATTTTGAATATGAAGGTGTGTGTGTGTGTGTGTGTGTGTGTGTGTGTGTGTGTGTGTGTGTGTGTGTGTGTGTGTGTATACGTGTGTGTGTGTGTGTGTGTGTGTGTGTGTGTGTGTGTGTGTGTGTGTGCGCGTGTGTGTGTGTGCGCGTGTGTGTGTGTGTGTGTGTGTGTGTGTGTGTGTGTGTGTGTGAATCTATGCACGATAAGGAAATGGACAGTTATATTTCCAGCTGACTGCATTTTCCAGGGCTTTCTTTAATGGCTTTGTGTTCCGGTGCTGAGTTGCTCCTTCCTACATATTTCATGACATCCTGTGCTCCTCATGCTACACTTCTGCTGCTTGAAAACAGCACTTGCCCTCTTTCCACTGTATAGATTTTCCATCCCTTACTTTATCTGCTAATTTTTTCTTTCCGCATTGTCACTGTCTGTTTTTCTTGTTTTGTCTGTTCTGCTGTTCTCCATTGTACAGAATATGTAGGTCAGGATGTGACGCCAAAGACAGGACTAGATTGAATGCCATCGTACAAATTGTGTGGTAAAATTCTTTTCAAATGCGTCCGAACTGAATAGTTTGCTTAATGTGAGTCTGCAATGCCCTTACTTCCTCTAACTTTACTCTAAGGCCTCGGTTCTTTACTTTGCATAAAACATTGGTGCATTAGCCAGGTCCCTTTGGGGCACAATCTTTTGCGCTGCATGGATTATCCTGACTGAATGAAGACTTTAAAATATCTCAAGAAGCCATGATAAGTGTTAATATTTCCAAGGAAATAAAGAATGCAATTTGCCTGCAGAATGGATTTAAGACTCGAGTGGTCACACGTCTCATTACTGCACCTGCAAAAACGAAAACAGGGCCAGTTTATTTGCACAGCACCTTTAAACAACAAGGCAGTTGCTTTACATTAAATACAACTGACATGAAGACAAAGATATATAAGGAACAGAGTGAAATAAGAATATGAGATAAATATGAGCAAAAATAGAATAAATCAGAATAAATGGGACAGTGAAAATTATGAGTAGTTACAGTGCAGTGCAAAAAATGAATAATTAGACCCAAATTTAATAGAATAAAAAGCAGTGCAAACAGTAAAGCTCTAAAAAAACAAAGTGCTGGAGCAGAACTAAAGTTTTCTGGGAGTTTGTTACAAAAGGGAACATTTTTGTCGTCACAAATCCTTTTTATTTGTAGAGGTCACTATTAGTGAAGTGACTGTTGTTTTAAATGTTACTGGATATGGTAAGAAAAGAATAAGAATTCATTGCCTTAAAAACAGGGCATGATCATCTCAGTATTTCATCCTAACATATCAGTGTCTGTATCAGGGACAGCTGGGTCTGTTTTCTCTATCTACAGCATATAAAGTATACATATTTAGATGGATATCGTTGGTTTTTGTAAAGCTTTCAGGCTCTGGGTTGAAAGACCGGATGAAACCCCACAGCAGAGCATCATTATTTTTTTAAGTTGTTTAGTTGTTTATAGTAACACTAACACTGTGTGCGGGTATGTGGTTGTGTGCGCGCAGGTGTGTGTGTGTGTGTGTTTTGCATGTGTGACTGCAGCCTAAGGGGGTCGAGTGTGTCCAGCCTCCTTCTCTCATGTTCAGCGGTAATGTTAAAGCAGACCTGCTGCAGGAGAGACACGTCAAGATCAATACACAGTGATCTCCTCTGCTTTAAGCTCCCCTCCCCTTCATTGTCCAATCTTTTTCTTCTCATCCTCTCATCTGGCCTTCTCCCCTTTCCCTCCTCCGAACCCTCATCTTCCCATTCCTCCCTCCCTTGCTCTCTCTTTCACCCCCACTTATACTCTGCTCCACTTTCAGCTTCATATTTACTCCTCCGACAACCCTTCCTCACTTTCTATTTTTACATCTTTCATCTATATCTTCCTTCTCCCTATCTCCCTCCCCCATCTATCTCTCTCTTTCTCACTCCTCCTTCTCTGTGACATGTCATGTATAATTAAAGGAGATCACTGTTCTTCATGAGGCCAACATCAGTCAGTTGTCAGTGATGCGCTACAGTATACAGAGTGAGCATAAATGCATAAATGGTATGTGTGTGTGGTTGGAGGGCAGGGTGACCATGGCCCGCTTGCATGAAAGATTTAAAAGTAGCCACTAAGCCAAAGTTCTGCAATTACAGACATTAATTTACTGTTTGGTGCCAAAAGATCCTGCAATAACTTGAACTTTTGGAAGCTTGTAGAATATCCTGCTGATTGCTGTTTCTATTCTTGTGCAGGTTACCTTATCAATTCATCCCTTCTACAGACTATTTAAAGATGCATAAGGACATAGATATCTGCCTTCTACTTGCTCAAGGAGAGGTCAGTGTGTATGTGTAGCTAAGGTGGTGCTGGTCTTTTACTATCACATTTTTTTGTGGGTCACTGCGTGCATCAGTGTGTGTGTGTGTGTGTGTGTGTGTGTGTGTGTGTGTGTGTGTGTGGGTAAGAGCAATGATGAGATAGTGCTACTGTTTCATCTGGTAGGCATTCTTTGGAGCAAGTTATAAATAGCATCAGTTTTCTATTCTTATCCCACTTTCTGGCACCTCTTTGATGCTCCTCCGAAGATGACTAAAGAGAAATAATCCTTTTTTCTGACTTGTGTCTGCAACTGAGAGGTGGCAGAGAGAGATGAGAAGGCAGGATAGAGGAGAGGGGCGTAGGGAGGGAGAGAAACATCAAAAGAACTGGGTGAAGGGCAAAGAAAGAGATGGTTGATAAGACAAAATATAAGATGACATGGTGGGGTACAATACACGATATGTGAGAATGATGGCAACAAATCAACGGGGTGTAGGAAGGAATTAGAGAGGAAACGGGGTGGAGTAGCTATAGAAAAAACAGATTAAGCAGATTAAAACATGAAACAGATTCGAAATGAGACTGGCAGAGCAGGCGGATTTAGAAAAAGGGAAGACAAGGTGGGGATGAGAGGGAAGGGTAAACCAGGGAAAGGGGGAGTGTTGGTAAAAGAGATTCTACAAAGAAAGGACAACGGGAAAAACAATGAGCAGCAGACAACAGAGAGTACGAAGGAGAAAGACTGAGATAGGTCAGAGGTCACACATGGAGCTGATTGATATTCACTGTTTTGCTCAAGGACACTTGAGCATCAGGTCAACGATTAAAGGACAGACTTCTTCAGGCTGGGCGACAACCACTGCAAACACATTTTTTTTAGTAAAAAACTTCCTGGAGGAAAGAAACTTGTTTTCTGTTTTTTCCAATCATCACTCATTGTCAAAAGAAACCAGGACGGAAGGAAAAAGTAACATCAACACGTGTACTTCCACCACTATATATATACATATCAGACCAGCTTAACAAGAATTGACCATGGAATAAAGAGCTAAGAACCAAGGATAACAATGGTGATTGCAACATCAAGCCCCCACCTCTTTAATCAATAAGTAGTTTTATCTTGGTGGTGGAACATGCAGTTGGAGACGCTGCCCATCAGATATTGAGGATTGTAAATCAGTTTTTGGGTTGCTTCTTTTCCAGTGTCTGATGCCAGTAAAATCTGTTCAACACAGATGAACCAGCAAACTGAAAAATAATATTTTGACATTATTACTTTCAGTTCTATTTACTTTATTTCGCTGATTATCAATACTGACTTCGCAAAGGCTAATTTAACCACACATCACTGCTGTAGTTCAGATATATAGTTGAAGTACATATTTATATTGTATATATGCATCTGGAATATAAACAGATAAAGAGCAAGCTGCAGGTATGTGATGCCATCTGTGTTGAGCTGAAAATTATATAAAGTACAGAATGTTCTTTGTGTTTGTGTGACTATATAATCATCATTATTATGCGAGTGTGCATATGTGCTGCATTAACCCCTCTTCTTGTAGGAAGCACACACATTGCTTATTGCATCATACTGTTAGACTTCAGCAAAACAAGAGAGAGGCAGAGGCAAGCACATGCTGACAGAAACACACTCATTTGTGCCAAAAACACGCAAATAAGCAAACACATGGACCTCTCACATGCTCACCCTCTATTTTTTTACACACACAGTTTCTCTTTTTTTCTGTCACGGATTGTTTTGTTTGACTGCAAAAAAATTCTTAACATCCTGCGGTGCATAGATAAGACAGCTGCTTCAATGCACCCACCATGTGCACACACGCATAACAGCAGCATTATGGCTACATTCATGCCATCATCACCACACTTTCTGTGTTCTGCCATCCTTAGAGTTAGTGTCCAGTTGTACAAGGAGCGAGAGTGATGAAGATCCATTATAAAAGAAACTGGTTCTGCTCCATATATTGATAATTTACGGCTTTTCCACTAAGCTTATTAGGCTGTGTGCTGAGCCATGAACATGAAGTGTGCGTGTAGGTGCATAGGAAATGTTTTATAGCATGTGTTCATTTGTGCCTGCCATTGTGCACATGTAATGTGTATATGTGAGCGTCTCTGCAGCATTGCAGGTGAGGATAAGGTAATTGATTTGTCTCCTCCCACACTGGGACAAGGTCACAGTCACTGTAATACGTACCGCTCACAGGGATGAGAAGGATTATCTGCTTAATATATAGATAATTTAAACAATAAGATTAGTAGCTGATAAACATTATATCACAGTAGATTAGTGTTTCATATAAATCTTTACTGACATCATCTGTTTGAACTTTATTCCATGTAAACAAAAATATTAAAAGACATCAACATTTACTGAGAAAATGCAGGCTTGTCACTTGTAAGTATGCGAGCTTTACTGTACTTAATCAGCACTATTAAAACAAAAGCAAAAACAAAAGTTATTAAAACAAAAGTTACAAAGTCAGAAATTTAAACAATTTGCACACAACATCAGAAAAGCATGATCATAATAGCACAAGAACAATATAACTGCCTGAAAAAATATAATCTGCAAGTTTTATTTCACACGATCTAGCAGCTTAACTAGGTTGTACAAACTAAATGCCAGCATCACCCTGTTAGCATCATCATGCTGACGATGCTAACGTGTTGATCTTCAGACTGTAGCTGTTGATATTTTTAAATCTGGAAAATATTGGTTCAACCAACAGATTGGCATTGCCATCCATGAAAAAAGAGGACACTTGAAAACAAGATGACGATGTTGGCTAAAAATGTCCTTTGATTTGGATGATCAAATAGCAGTCGGTAAACTATTCCAAAGTTCATTAGATATAGGAATGTTTACTCTCTTTTTCTGGCTGTAGTATGCTGATGACAGAGGGAGTCCTCCCATATGCCAAGTCTCTGACTCCAGGCAAGAGCCCATTTCTGTTGTGGGTCAGTGGTTGAAGAGGTCAAACCTAAACCGCCCTGTAATGCAGCTCACGAGATCAATACTAAACGGGAGCTGTTTGGGTTTCATTTTGAGATATGACATCCCGCCTTGTCTCCTCACACTGCTTACCTCCAATTTCCATTTCAGACCTTAAATGGAGACAGCAGGGACTTCAAAGGCACTGATAAATAGTGTTACTAATACATAGATGGATGGTGGTGATGAGGTCAGTCATCTGTTTCCAAAGGTTTCTCTCCTTATTTCAAATTGGATGTGTTCCATAATTCAGCTCCCAGACTGGAAGTGTTTGATCCCTCTGCCTCTCTCGTCCAATCGTGTAGTCAGCATAGCCTCAGAGGATAACTTGTATTTGCATCCCCAACTCTGTAGCTTATTTTTAAAATCTGTTTTAAGATATAGAGAAGATATAAGGGAAGCTCTCACAGCTTCCCCAACATTCCCCAGTCTAAGTCACTCATTACAAACTCGTGCTGTGCTGTCAAACATTGTTCAAACTTCATTTTAAATTCTACTGGAGATGCCAGAGCTTCCAAATATACCTAATATGTCAGGATGGAATTTGTGGAAATATGTGTGACACCTATGGGAATACACTTTTCATTCGGCAAAAATCTTGTGGTCACTTAAAATGAGTCTTGGGTTTGAGTTTTAGTGTCAGAGTAAACGACCTCATGTCAAGCTGCAACAAACCAGAGTAAACTGTAAATGCTTCAGTCAGACATTGTGGAATAGGTTGATTTTTCAAACGTTAAAGCTAAGGGGAAACAATTTAGAGGGAAATAACAAAAAAAGGAAAACTGGAAGCTAATGGGATAGAAGGTAATGTTTTTGTGGAAGGTGCACAATTGTGCAAAATTTTGCAATTTTGCACAAAAGTTTGTCATCCTGGGAACGTGAGAGATGAGAGCTTTTAACTTAATTCTTCTCTTCTCTGACCCTTTGCATTGCTCTTCCCATATCCGATGTCCAGCATAGATTTGTCTCTCTTGCATCCTGGTCAAGCCTCTGGATCAATCCGCTCGTTGGCCCGGCAGCTCGCGTGTCAGTCGGTAAATACAAACTGGCCTCAGTAATTTTGGCACCTTTAATAATAGGAAGACAATATTGTCACAAAGGCCTGCTTACACACTCACCCTAACTGGCAAATGAATCGGTACATTGGTCCACTAGCGTCTTAAATCTTCATTTCCGTAAAGAGTAGCAGCAGGGACAACAAGGAAAAGCCATGAATTAGTGTAGCATTTGTCTTAACAGCAGCCTCTGGGCTTTTAAATAGGTTAGTGTGGGGGCAAAGAGGGGAATATCATTATCATTTCGGCCCCTCTACTCTCTTTCTCGCTCCCCTCTCCCTCTCCCCCTCTCCCTTTGTGAGCAGATCGGTGTGTGCGTTTGGTGTCTTCGCATGGGGATCACAGGAACTTAACGCTCTTTCTCCTCACATTATTTCAGCCAGTTAGGTATTCTGTGCCATGAAGTGAATTGCATTGAGGCCGATAAGGAGCAGTCATAATTGAGCTGGCATGCATGTTAATTAAACAACAAATGGTCTTTAACTGGGCCAGGGCACCCCCAGTCCTAGTGCTTGACTCGTTGTGGTCGTAAAATCATGAGTCAGAGTAAATCTTACATGGGTTTTAAACTGCAACAGTGGGTATTTCATTATCATGTAGTATGTGAGTTGTTTTATTGTTAAAGACACAACATTTAACATTTTATTTCTAAAGGTAACTTCAAGCATTTTTCATATCAGTGGATGACTGATTAAGCTCAGTGTGATCTCACCCTGGTTTTTTCCTCTCATGTAATATCACTGCATTGGAGTCACAGAGCTAACAACCATTTTTCAGGGAGATAAATCCCTAGTGACCTGCTGGTTGTTTAATAACATGTACAGCAGTTCGAAGGTATTTCCATAATCCTCTGAGACTCTCCTGTCCATCTGGACAAAAATTCCCCCCCGAAAAATTCTTTCATCAACCACATGCGAAAAAATATGACCCATTTTCAAAATTGCTAATTCATTGCCTTATTAAAGGATGGTAGCTGGAAATAACACGTTTGTTCCTGCTTAATTTTTATTACCTGATGCAAAATTTTAAAGGTTTAGTTCCCGTTATTTGTTGTGGTATTTTCAACATGTTTACGTTTTAACACAATGATGCATCTGTATTTTTCTTGCATGGGACAAAACAAGCAACGTTTCATTTCCGCCTGGGAAGAACCATATGTTTAAATAGAACGGGAGGCGGCGTGATTGCAGGCAAAGTCAGTGGAAGGATGCGTTTAGATACAAAATTTGTCTGGCGCGTCACAAAGTGAGACAAAGTTGTGACAGCGTAAGTTAAAAAGTTCCGACTTGCGCCTCATGAATCTACCTGATAAACCTACCGAGATGAGAGGAAAAAAGCAGGGAGTTCTTTCTTTCACAAATAGAGATTCTCAGTTGATGGCACAAATTTAATGAAATTATTTGAGAGGCGCAAAGTGAGGTCACGTTTGATCATGTTTGATCATGAATCCTCCGTTGATACAGTTCACATTAAATCATGTTTCAAAAAAGAAGGGGTCATTAGGGTAGTGCGCTGGGAACGTCAAAACTTAATCGATTTTGCTGAGACATTTTTATCATTTTCAGATATTTATGTGAGTTTGAAATAGATGGAGAAATAAATAATTGAGCGTGTGGGCCTTTTTATTCTCAGCAAGCTGATGGCTTCCCGTTCTTCTCTTCTCGTGTTTGTTTGGTTGGTCTGCGTCCGGACTCGGCCGGGCCCTACGGAGGTTGCTATACGGAGAAAAAAATGTTAGGGGATGGATAGACACAGTTGACCGCACACCCGCGTCAAAGTGCACTTTGCTCCTGCTAAACTGAATACACTCTGCACCGAGGCTCTATTTAAAGTGCGGTGCGTGTGTCCGTGTGTCGGAGCGAGGCGGAGTGAGGAGCACTTTGCCGTCATTAGGTGAGATCATGTAGAGACAGGATGACCAGGTTAATTTTTAATGCTCAGCCTTTGGATATATAAAATATGTATTGAGCCCTTGTTGGACATGACATAGACTCTTTATATCCCTCTTCCTCCCTCTGTCCCTACTCTTTGCCTCACTCATCTTAGTCAATCTTTCAGTCTCTTTCTTTTTTTCTTTTTTAGCTCTGTCTTTGCCTTCTCACAGCCTGTTTGGCCCTGGTTCCTCTTTGTCAGGCCCGTTCTCTCTTCTCTCTTGGCATCAGCGTGCCTCTCTTCTCCCAGACGAGTGTCTGCCCCGAGAACCACACAGAGGAAAAGTGTTGTTGGATGATTTTTTTTTTCCTAGAGATGGATTGCAGAACGGCTGCTGTCAGTCTGTCTCTTCTATTTCTCTCCGTTCCCTCTGTGTATGTTTCTGTCCGTTTGCTTAACGGCTTAGTAACACTGTTGTCACAGATCAGCTGATGAAATCCTTAGGAGATGCAGACAAACACACGCCTAAAACACACACAAATGCTAATGGGGACTTGCAGCTTAC
This sequence comes from Istiophorus platypterus, assembly GCA_016859345.1. Classification (NCBI taxonomy): domain Eukaryota; kingdom Metazoa; phylum Chordata; class Actinopteri; order Istiophoriformes; family Istiophoridae; genus Istiophorus; species Istiophorus platypterus. The sequence continues at coordinate 16,147,503 of CM029115.1, forward strand.
ACAGACAGAGACTGACTTTTTAACTAGCTCATGCACACACACACACTCACAGGCAGGCAATCATGGAGACACAGACGATCATCTCTAATCCCACAGGAACAAACACTTGATTTACAGCTTACTTGTATCACAGTGATATAACAGTAAACCTGAACCATCCAGCAGCGACATGCTGATTCTTGCCAGTGATGCAACAAAGGTCACAGGGGACATCCACCAAACTGTGTTTTTGGATAGATAAAGAATGAATATTGCTTTTAAATAACCTGCATAGAACAAGTTACTTAACCAGTTAATCATTACGCATTAGTCTTTAAAAAAGTAATTATATTACTTAACTAATTACTCATCGGCAAAATTAATTGGTTTTCATAACTTGTTACATTCCTTCTGTGGCTCAGCATCGTGGATTATGCCCGACAGCTGGCTTAGCGTTAGCCTCAGAGGCTGCACACCGCAGGTCTCCAGACGCTCCACCTCATGCTCACAAAAGAATGAGCCAGCGATATCTTTTGCCTTCAGGAAATAGCCACATGCTCACGTTCAGAGTCCAACATGGCCCCGCATGTGACCTCGTACACTGCCTGACTCGGGGCACGCAGGCTACTCGGTGCAAAACTTAAAGGGTAAATTGAAATGTTTTGGGTTTTTTTTACTTGTTATCTGGCAGTGACCTGCATCTTCTAGGGTCAAGCTGCCCCCCCCCTCCGCCCCCGCCCCCAAAGTCAAAGTAACACAGTTTTATTCGGAGTAGTGACTAGAATTTACTGAATTTCAAATTATAATTGTAAATTGTTATCTCCACTTCTTAATGAAAAATGTAATCACATTCTTTTGCTTCCTGACACTAAAAAAAAAAAAAAAATGTATTAAGACATCTTGCTGCAGTAAAAATGGCTGTTGCTTGATTAATTAACTACTGATATGATAATGTTCGCTTTGAAGTGGGTTTGTGTGAGTAGCCTATATATGAACTCCTTCTGTGCATTGTGTACTGGGTACTTGTTTTATTTTTAATTCTTCTTCATCGTTCATTGAATTGACCTGACGTTGTTTATTTTATAATCATGTTACCTGTATGCCATTACTAAATCCATGTTCCAGAGAATTAAGCCACTATTTCTGCCCAATGTTCTTTTTCTGCTTTTACTATTTCCGAGGTTGTGACTGCGACATTTACAAGAAATATCCGGCTTTTTCCGTGGCTGTTCAATCAACACCTACAGCAAACTGCAATTACTGCATATAACAGATGGAGAAATGGAGCATGACTCATCGAGACGTTTCTTTAAAAGGTCGTCTTGGTGAGAGATTGCAGTGTTTACGAAACGCAACATATGCACGGGAATTCATGTTTGTGTAAAATAAAGAAAGATGATTGGACACAAGAGACGACTGACACACAGGCCACATCATCCGCTGAACAGGGTCATCTAGGTAGCTGATTTCAAAATCTGCATTAAGCTGCAGTCATGACGGATTCTTTTAATGAACTTATAATAAACCTTTTACATGCTGTGTGGCTCTACCTCTTCTTATTATATACTATTTGTATACAGTCATCACAGGATTTCTCTGCTTCTGAGGGAAGTCATTTTTTAAAATGTCTTGCTCCATTCTCCATCAGGACTCACATGTAATATTTCTCACAAACCAGCTTTAGGAGTTGCAGGAGATCACTTAGAGGGAAGACAAACTGGAAAAGTAAGGGGAAAACCTCAGATCTCATTTCAGTAAGTACAGATCAGTTAGAAATAAAGAACAATATTTTATGAGATTGGTATCAGTTACATCTTCACTAAAGATGGACCCATGACGACAGCAGAGAAAGGACAGGAAGTCTAGATTGCTGCTGCTGGAAGAAACTCAGTTAAATCTTTACAAACATCCTGAATATGGTGAAAGTGTGGGAGGTCAGAAATGCGTGGGATTGTAGGAATTGAATGGAAAGGAACATACAGTCCAAGGAAACAGTGGGGAAAATAAGAAGTGAAAGGAAAATTATACTAAAAAGAAGTAGCAGGAAATATTTAAAAAGAGAAACAAAGACAGAATGTGAGAGAGAGGATCTTGACATTGTTCTCCAAAGCTCCAATTTACTTCAAAGATTAATTTCTTTTCTGGAATCAAACTGGGTCTGAGTAGTACTTTAACTGAACAAAGTTTTCTTTAACTTTAAAAGCAGAACTTTCTCAAAGATGAGCATTAGCCTGAACCTAGTGGCCATCTGAGGCTCGCCGGCTTCAGTCTGACAAACTGCCTGTCCAGCAGCTGACTACAAAAACAGCTGCTGTCAGTCACTTACCGTGTGCTTATCAGCTGCAAATGTCTGCTAACGGAATTAGCGAACAAGACTAATGACTTAAGCGAATGTCCTTTGCTTGCGCGCTGCAGAGGACTGAAACATACCTGCCCATCCTGACGGGGCATCATTTCACAAAAGAAGACAGCGGAGATGTCGGGCACGTCTCTGCCTTTGTCTCATAATTTTCGACTCTAGAGGGACGTGAGACACTATTAGCAGAAAAAAATCAGGATGGACGCCTACTACAGTTTAAAGTATGTTGAGGACAAACCAATCATGATAAGACATTGTTAGTGCAAATGAATGCATCCAAGAAGAAATCAGTTGCCCTGTAGACTGCTGGTGATTTCATGACTTAAGGACATTAATGTTGATTGGCAGTTTAAGATGTTGTTTTACTGACAAGATGGGGCCAGAGAGACAGCTGTGGCTCTGTATATTTATTTGTGTGTGTGTGTGTGTGTGTGTGTGAGTGTGCTAAGCGTGTGCGTGCCGATGTTGATGGGTAGATTTATGTGTGTCCCCGGTGGCGAGTAAATCACAGCAAGGGCAAATGGACAATTTCCTACTGAATCAATCAGTCCTGCCTAACTGAGCACAGAATCCACCTCCATCAGCAGGTTATAGAGCAGTTATGGTACAGATGCTCTCTTGCATATACACACAAATACATGTTCATAAGACTTGAGGGGATATATGATGCATAATATGTAATATGATAAAATGGCAATCTGATAAATATTGACATCTTAGGTCAATAGGCTGAGGGTGGGAATGGAGATTGTATTTATGTAATGTGATATGTGCTCACGTATGTGTATGTATTATTGAAATAACTATGCAACGTCCATGCATATACCTTCAGTTATATGGGTGTGTGTGCCTAATCATGTCTTACGTACACCAAAAAGTGTAATTTTTGTGCTAAATGTACGAGGATGCTTGTGTGCATCTGTATTTGATGAGCGGATATTGACTGAGGGACAAAGCAATGATTGCAAAGTGATTATTGATCTCTCAGTGTCTGCGCTGTGCTTATGAACTCCATAGACTGTATTTACTGGCATGTGAGGGGGCTGAATCTGGAATTTGGCCACAGAATATACATCATCACAAAGAGAACTAAAAGCTGCCGGTGTATTTCTGTCCATGAACATGTTTTACCCTGATAAAACTATGTGTGCATCACAGAAATATTACCCAAGAGAGGGTTGTTCACTGTGATTATGGTGCAGTGATGCAGCTGGGAGTTCGAAAGATTGCTTAGACAAAAGTCCCTGACTGATCACAAAATAACATCCTGGATTGATGTGTATTGTGTTTGGTTTTTTTTTTCTTTACAGAGAGACACCAAAGGCCAGTTCCTGTTGGACCATGTATGTAACCACTACAACCTACTCGAGAAAGACTACTTTGGTATTCGATATGTGGACCCCGAGAAACAGAGGGTAACTATCACCACGGACCACAGCCCTACCACTAGAGCAGTAGGGCTCTAGTATTTTCATCGTGATTGATGGTCAATTCTAACTTTTTTAAAAATTAATTGATCATACATTTAGTGTGTACAATATCAATCAATCAATTTAAGATGAAATACAACAGAGAAAAAGAAAAATAGAAAAAGAAGCTGGGATTTCCTTTGATTAACTGATCGATCAATCGACTAACTGTGCTAGAACTTGGGGACTCCAGCCTGAAGATTTTCTGTTTAGGCTGGGAAAAGTTAATATTCTCATGTATATTTCATGTTTGTTTGCACTGAGTCATGAAAAATTTCATCAAGAGGAAATATCAAAATGAGTAGATGTGTTTCCTTTTGTAGACCTGTACAAGTAGCTTTTCCCTCCGTTTATCTTGTATCATGCCCCTATACTGTTTTACCTCTGCTAGCAAACTCATCTTTACAGAGAAAGAGAGAAGAGAGAAAGATAAAGAAACTGATGGTCACACCCACTAACAGGAAACAGCTCCGCTGAGTCAACAGGGCCCAGTTGGGAATCTTAGATATTAGTTAGGAGGCAATCCGTACATTACATTACAAGTTCAAATGACAAATAACAAGATCAGTTTATCACTTCTTCTCTGCGTATTTCAAACCAACCCACACACAGAAGGGACAAGACGCTCAGCACAAGCTCAGCTGGCCTCGACCGTACCCGGATTTAAAATGCAAAACAAGAGGAGCATAACAGAAGCAAATATCAGACAGACTAGAAACCACAAGTACAATACAATGCAGTAGAATAGAAAAGAGAAACTTTGTATACTACGTGTATCATAAGCACAGACATGAAAATCACCCAGAAGGTTCAATATAATCAGATCTTTGTATTTGTATAACTGGGATAATGTACATGAAAAGAAATATTGAGCCATTGATGAATTAAATACATGTAATTTTCTGATGCGATCATTTTTTGGGGGTAATGCGCTGTTGCCCGACTTTGCTGAGTATTTTGTCACTCAATTATTGATCAGAAGCATTAAGATATTTTTGATTAGGAAAAGGCATGAGTTTGCTTGAGCTAATTCAAATGGAACTGGAATGCAGCATATCTGCCCTTAAAACTCAGCAGCCTTATTTTGGGGCTAATATTGGTGTTTTCACTTCAACCCCTCTCATTTTCTCTCTTTCTCTCTCTCTCTCTCTCTTCCTCACTCTTTCTCGCTCTCTCTCGCCCTCTCTCAGCACTGGCTGGAGCCCAATAAGCCCGTGGTGAGGCAGATGAAGTGTAAGTGTCCCTTCTGCTCCTTTTTGTTTTCCTGTGTTTCTGCATCAGTGTGAGATGCATGAGCATGTGCGTGTGTGTTCACACTGTTGTGACTGTATTTGTGTGTGTATGTGTTTGTTTATGCCTTGCATGCAGGGCCTGGATTTGTCTCCTGAGGGCAGCTTCAGTATGAGGGGGTCAAGCTCTACAACAAAGTGACAACACCACAGGGACTCTAACGGGGTCATGACAGCACACGCTCAACAGTGTTAAAGCCACTGAATATACAAAAAAATTAAAAAATCATATATCAGATACCTTCATGTAGCATTCATGTGTTATTTATAATGGAAAGTTAGTATTTAGGAAATGTACTCATACACCTGTTTTATCATCCACTATTCCCCCAGGACACACTGCTCACATTACCATTTTCCATGAGTAGTGACAGAGCCAGAAAATGTCAGACACTTTTTTCTCAGAAACACCACAGGGAGACAACCAAAGACAAAATAAAGACAGATATTGTGACAAGAGAAGACTTTCTCGAAAACACAAGAAAAGTGCCAGAGGGACAAGTGTCCCAAAAAGGAAATAACACTCAAACACAAAATAAAATATACAGATGTGGCAGGTTTCATGGAACAAGAATCACTAAAGGGACATGAACACCAAGCCATAAGCCTATGCCAGCAACACAGAGTGTTTGAAAATAATAAGACAGGCCCCAAAGTAAGAGTAAAAATTATCACTTAGAATTTCTAATAGGCCTGTTTGGGGGGTATTTTTCTTTTTCCCCTCCCGTCCTGTTAAAATCTCTCTTTGTAAATATCTTCCTCTCCTCTCCCTTCCCTTTCTCTCTTCATGTTTCTGTCTGGAGTTTGCCAACCATTTTAATGACTGTCCTGTACTCTCTGTCCTCTTATTAATTAATAAAGGAGCTATTAGTGGTGAATTCTGCTTCATCAGAACATGTGTGTGAGGACAGGAGGGTGGAGGCTGAAGGAGATGGGTGAAAATCAGAATGAGAGATAGAGATGGAGGGAGAAAGAACGTGGAGTGTGGAGCAATAAAGGGAAGATGTGTGGGGGGGCTAATTTAGAGGGGAGGGAGAACCGACAATGACATATAATATAGCTAAAGAAAGAAGTCAGATTAGGGAAGAAAAAAGGGGGAGACTGGAAAGACAGTTTGAGAAGAGAGAAGCTGACAGAGGGTGAAAGAAAGGAGATGAGGGAGCGGAATAGAGGAGGAGCGTTGAATAGAGTCGTACTGACACATTAGTTCTCCCTGTGGCAGGATTTCTCTCAAATTAGGACGTGTGGCTGGTGTCTTATTTTCTTTGTGCGTCCCATCTTACATGCACATACGTCAGATTTGTTTGTGTGTGTGTGTGTGTGTGTGCATGTGCATGTGTGTGTGTGAATACTATTTTGCCAATTTGTTTTTTCTGAAATGTTTTTGAAAAAAAAAAAAAGCCTCTTGGTCCCTTAAGCCTGAGCAAATAAGAAGCTCAAGTTCTTTGGGAGCGGGTGGGAGGATTTTACCTTTCATATTGCTCAACTTGTATTATTTAGATGCGTGCGGTTTTTCATAGCTAGATAATTCTGCACAGGTTTTCCACACTCTAAAGTTTTCTGGTCCCATGTTAGAAGATACCCATGTTCTTCCTCCTTTTCTGCCACGTCCTTTTTTTCCTCCTATTTCTCTTCTGCCAAGTTCATCCTTGATGCTCACTTTACAATCTTTGCAAATATCCGATGATTATGAATCTTCTTTTAGCATTTCCTTTGACAGTAATCCATAGCAGATTGTTGTGTTCACACTCAGAATGACCCACATGCACATGCTATAAACACAGTGAATAAAAATGAGCCCTACATTACTCCAAGATCTGTATCCCTTTTCTTTACTGTACACAGCACCGATGAGTATCCCTGTCGTAACTTATATTTTTAAAATATTCCTAAATAACCCCACCATCTCAGTTTCTACGAGATATTCCCAAAGACCCTTTTGTTACCTTACTTTTCCCATGCAGTTCTGGTAGGCTATCATAACTATGAAATCCATTGCACCATAACAACTTTATAGGTTCTGCAGAATATCAGTGTTGTTAACACCCCCCCCCAAACTTTTGTTTTGTTTCCATGTACTAAACTGTATAGGTATCTCATATTTACAGAACGATTTATTTAATTATCCTTTCCTCTAAACTCCCACTTCCTTTTCCTCTATGGTCTTGTTTTCTTTGATTGTACCTATATATGAATACATGTAGGATATATTAAAGGTGCAAAATGTAATTTTTTGCTATAGCTACATGGCCAACATAAGCATTAACTATTGTTTACTTATCAGTCTGAAAGACAAGTTGTGAGTTCAGAATCAAACTTCATTCCTTTACTCGCAATGAACTATCTCCAGGCATGTAAAGATACGTCAGTGTTGACTCTTGTTCTTTTCTTCTACTGAAGTTAGCATGCTAATCAGCCATCTTGTCACTTTCTAATAGCGAGTCACTGTAGCGTCCTGTCTGGCGTCAGTCCGACATGAGAGGATGAAGAAGAAGCACGTAAAGGAGTAAAGTTAGTAAACTAAGTAAACCGCTGTTAATGCTAACCTTGGCTATGTAGCAACAGCAAACCTAGGGATAGCTCCTTTAAGCATATCATGAGCCGTGGCATGAAATTGTGCAACATCATGGGCTGCATTATAAAGTGTAACCGAAATAATAATTCCAGCTGGAGGAAGAGCTGGTCTGGAACAGCTCAGCCTGGTGCTGGATGGTCAACCAGTGCAGTGGAAAGAGCCCGAGGCCCATAAAGGAGCACTTACACCGTGGTCCCAACTCTTTATTACATAGAAAAATCTGATAGGAACCAAAGAGGGAATACATGACCCTGTGTTATCACTATGACTGTCGTATATTTGAATAGGCATGTGCCAATCGAATGAATATGCTACAAGTGAAGCGTAATGAGTTTAAAAAATGCACTTGATAACTACCTGATCTTTTCTTCAGCATGAACATGAAAATGTTTCACTCACAAATTGCAGTCTGTATTACATACTTGAACAAACAACAAACACAGCAGATTTTCTTCTGAGAAAAGTCCTGTAAACTCACATTTTACCAGGCAGTTAAACTTTAAGCTTTATACATTCTACATCAATATGTACATTATGTCTGTACATCATGTGTTAACTCCATGGTGTCAACTTTGAATCTATTTGCATGTTGGCGTGTGTGTGTGTGTGTGTGTGTGTGTGTGTGTGTGTGTGTGTGTGTGTGTGTGTGTGTGTGTGTGTTTATATTCAATTTTTTTCGATCTGTGAGACTTCAGGAGGGAGTTTTTAAATTACTGCTGCCGTTTGATCTGAGTTCCATAGCCTATCATTGACTGTGTGTGTGTACCTGCGTGTGCATGCGTACATGCGTGCGCGTGTGTGTGTGTGTGTGTGTGTGCGTATATAGACTCATTTTTTCTGGTTAGTGTGTGTATGTGTATATGTGCACTTAAGTGTGTGTAGGTGTGTTACTGTGCATATTTTAATATTGTAAATTCAAACCCTTCTTCTGCGGCATATGCACGAACAATGCATGCACACACACACACACACACACACACACACACTCAATCAGCAATGAAATGCTTTAGGCTTAAGATCAAAGGAAAAGACACAGACACTAGTTCAAGTGAGGCTCTTTGTGTGCGTGTGTGTGTGTGTGTGTGTGTGTGTGTGTGTGAGAGAGAGAGTAATTTCTGCAATTATCAAATGGCTAATCAGTAATGGAGGCATACTGTGATATCTATTTTGTCTCAAATTTCTTTTTCTCCTCAGTTTTGCTTAAGCCTTCCTGCCTGTCCTGTTTGCTGCCCTGTTTCCCTTCTCTCTCATACTCATTTGTTTATCTCTCCTCTTCTCTTCCTCTCTCTTGCTTAAAATCATCTACTTTACTCTTTGTAAGCTTTTCTTCACTCTCCACTGTCTTTTAACCTTTTCCTCTCACATTTGTGTCTCTCCTGTCTTCAGCAGCTCAGCAGCCGTACACGATGTGCTTCCGGTTGAAGTTTTATCCACATGAGCCGCTGAAAATCAAAGAGGAGCTTACCAGGTATAAGCAAACACAGAAAGTGGATGGTTTATGACTGACGCATAAGAACAAGACGTCTCTATCTCCATTCCTTGTTCGAGAGCAGCTTATTTATATTTATATAAACTAGCATCTTAACTAAAACTCAGTAGTTTGCTATAAGTTCAAGATCTCATCAAGGAATGGTCTGAAATGATACCAGTGTTGCTGATATGCTCAGGGACCTTTTTCTGGTCAGCAGGCAAAAACAAAACAAACAGTATTTTGGCAGAAAAAAATTAAAATAAATGTCAGCAACACCCAGGCAGAGACTCCCGTGGGCTTTCATAACACAGTTGTGTTTTTTGTAATTAAAAAAGTATAATACCAGTGATGCATGATGACAACTGCAATTTAACCAAATTCCAATCCGTTTGCTTCTCTTCCTTTAGCCTTTAGTCTTGGTCAGTCTGTAAAAAATAGACAAATATTCAGAAATACAATATTTTTCACTCTGTTTTTATAATTGATTTCACAGCAACTTTCAAATGTTTTTGCAGCATGTCCATGCACCCTGGCAGTGCTAAGGTGGCTATGACTTTGGCAAGTTGTGCTTTCAGTGCCTTTTAATTTTTCATCCATCGACAGTTTATTTCTCTAGTGTATAATGAGTGTTACAGCTTAACTTGGTCACTAGCTATCACCTTTCCATCTTTTTTAAACAATAGTCTGCTTTGTGATAAATATTACATTGCAAATACATATATACAGTATATTAAGACAACTTTTTTTGGTAAATGTAATAATTTAAAAAAAACTCCTGTTTTAACAACTTTTCTATAGACAAAATTATGAATAAGTGGCAGTTTATACATGCACCACACATACATGCACAGACACGCACCCTCTCTCAGGCGTAGTGATAATTAGAGATGCTCCCTCAGCAGGGACTCTCCTTTTGTGTTCTCCGTCCCATCTGAGCTGTCATGTCGCAGCATCTCCAGTTCTCTCTATTGGCCACTATCTCTCGCTTCCCTTCCTGTCTCCTCTCTCTCTTCCACCCATTTCAGCTCTTTCCACTCTGTCTCTCCCTAATTTCAAACCCTAAGGTGTCTCCTCCCTGCCCTCCATCGGTCTCTGTCTGTCCTCCCTATTCCTCCCCCGTCATCACAGTTCCCTCTCCTCCCTCTGGTGGTTCTCCACAACACATATCTTATATTGGCATATCTTCCTGATTATTATTTTATTATTTTATTACTTCATTTCGGATCATTACTATAATATTTTATTACTTTACTCTTATTTTACTAACTTTACTCTCCTCTCCTCTCCTGTTTCTCAGCTTCCAACCTCCTTGAGTTCACATTTAGTTTCTGTTATGACTCTCTACATTTTTCATTCTGCTTTCAACAGTTTTAAAGGACTGAGATATTATGTTGTGCTTGCGTCCATTTCTGTTCTATTAGAGTTAATGTCAGAAACCTTAAGGAGAACTGTTACACTGGGTTAGTTAAGTTAAAGCTGAGCTAAATTCAGAAGAAAGGCCAGTCAGTGATGAAATCCAATGGTGTGTTCAGTATCACATTTTTTTGGGGAGCATCATTAAAATCCCCAAAAAATACTATGTTCATTTATGTGTACTTCATGTTCTCCAGTTTCAAGGATTCGAAGTCTGCCATTTACCTCCTAAACTCTATTTTTTACCCAAATATCAAAAAGAGAGAAAAAAACCACCCAGGTTTTTTAGGAATCGTGTCCATATTAGGTGAGTCAGCATCTCAGTTTTCTTCCAACTCTGATGTTCAGTGCCAACAGAGAGAATAGTGTATTTTTCATGTAGAATTGCAGACTGTCATGCAGCAGACAGCAGTTCAAGTCTCATCGCACACTTACAATTTTTTCTTTCCTTTTTATTAACCACAATTTCAATCTTTCCTCACCATATCCTAGTTTCAGTATGCAGAATGTTTTAAAATGTCAGCACTGAACAGAACCCAAGATTTTACAGAACTTTTCAAAATAGATATTTTTGTTGGGCAACAAGATTGGAAAAAACTTACAAAGTATGTATAGCCACTCTTTGGGTGGAATTGACCTTTAGGTCAATGGATGGATGTAACCTTCTTAGTGATCCCACAGTGTACAGTCAAAGCACTGCTGTCCACAGAGTGGTGTAATAAGAGGCAGGAGGAGAGACTGTAGTGAAAAAATGGGTGTTTTCAAACTAAGGGGTGAGGATATGGAATCAGTTTTATGAGACTCAGCATTTTGTGGTCATGATGACAGCTGATTTTGTATATTGTGTATTAACTGACTAAAAACAACACAACAACATAGAGCAGTTAGAGTTGAAGGGCAAAATGCTGGATAAAACAAGAAGCGTGTAAAAGATACCGTAGCTGTAGAATCGAGACGAGGGTTCAGGGAAGGAAACTTAAAATGAGAGGAGGGAGAGAGGAGGAAGCTCAACATGCAACAAAAAAAGAAAATAGATTACAAAATTAAACACAATGAGAGGGTCATTTAAATATAGTTAGCTGTGTTTTTTAGGCCAATTTGAAGAACCTCCGTGCAGCTACAGACTGACTCTATAAATAAAACTATTGAGCTACAGCAGGAGGCTTTTCACTCCATTCAATCTTTCATGCTTTCACTCCTGTTGCTTCTTTCACTCGAGTTAAAAAATAAGTTTAATGAATCATTTGACTCAGAGACGTCGTCTCCTCCGGACACTCAACTCTGTATCCATAGCAACACATGTCCCTAGTCTCAGCACCACAGTCATTTCCTGTCACCTTGGTAACATACAAATTAGCGTGTCAGAACCATGCCTAAACCAGCTTCCACTGATGTTTCCATAGTAACTACAGTTCCAATCTCTGCTCCATGGTAATTGTTTCCATGGTGTAGGAATCCTTCATTTTTTTTTAAATTGCCATAGCAACATGGGCAAATTATTATGAGTTTTGACCCTTTACCCATCTTGAAATAAATATCGTGATTTATTATTTATGAAGTCAGTCTACTGTATCTAATATCATGCAATGAAGGCTAATTTTGCAAAACTAAATATTAAATGTAGACTTTGATGCAGTAAGGATGACCAATCCAAATAAAATTTTCTACATATTTCTGCAGTACTACAAAAGTTTCACAGTCATACGCTGCCTTACTGTACACAAAATAAAATTTCATTTTGAGTAACAAATGTAAAGAAAATTTAGGTGAGATAGCATTGTCAGTTTTTTTTCTCCCTAAGTGTGTGTGTGTTTGCGTGTGTGTATGTATGTGCGTGTGTGTGTGTGTGTGTGTGTGTGTGTGTGTGTGCATGTGCGTGCATGCATGTGTGTGTGTCTGTTTCCAGGTATCTCCTGTATCTTCAGCTAAAGAGAGATATCTACCACGGTCGTCTCCTCTGTCCTTTTGCTGAAGCTGCATATCTGGGAGCCTGCATTGTACAGGGTGAGACCTGATGACAACCAGTGAATTTAGTAGCGTTACTGGAGAGTTACTACTACCTTTCTCTCTCATTGCACCACCTGATGGCTTAGATTTGCCTTGTACTCGTTTCTTACCCTTTGATTATGAATGGCAAAGGATAAAACTGCTGCCTACAAAGTACTTCTCCTCAGATACTGCCAGGAGGACTCTGAGAGTCATGCCATCTCAATTACCATGATAGGGATCCACCAGCTAGCAGTTAATCTATCACTAAGCTAGTAGGAAGGCCTCCTTCTAAGTTTGTATAGTGACAACTATTTTAACCACTAAGTTAGGTTGCACTGGTGAAACTTTAGATACAGGTATGTCTTAGTTAGTAGACTTGTTAATAAAAAATGTAGAAGCGCCCAACAAATATAACAGTGTAAGAGGCCATACTTTGTAAATGTAGTTATTACCTTTTTTTGTTTTCCTTATATACCATATGCATATTTGGAAAAAATACACGTTTTGGAGTTAGTAGTGTTCATGGAGTTTAGAATGAGTGTAAAATATCCAGCTATGCTCATCTAACCAATACAATTTAGTGAAGCTAGTTATTTGTTTGTTGTATGTTTTGAGCATTTAGCATTTTTTTTCATTTTAGGTATATTGTGTTAATTTTGTGAAACATAATTTTAAAAATTTCAGATTTTTCAGCGCACTCTTATTTCACAGCATTAAACATCATCCTTATTCAATTGTCATACGTCAAATGGATTATATATTATTCAATAGAAATGTCACATATAAGCAACCTGATGTTAGTTTTCGTCAGTTGATTCAGTTTGCTAGCTACACAGCAGCCACATCTTCCAGTAACAGTATGTAAATACTTAGTTAGAACTAGCCTTAATTTCTATGTAAGAATGACTTTTTGTGGTGCAGCCTGTTTTGATTTAGTGATGTGCAACATTAAATCCCCACGGCACTTACGTTATAACCATGCTAAGTCTGAACAATGAGCTGGTGCAACCGTTTTGTAGAGCATCAAACTAACTCTGACAATCAAACCAATCCCTCCATTTGTCTGGTGTCTGCCTCAGTAATTGGCTGCATGTCAAGTCATCACATCGATGTTGTAATCCTACATTTTAAAACACCACAAGATTTATACGGACTGGGAAAAGGAATAAGAAAGGATTTTTTTTCTCCAGTTAATTAGCAGCAACAGTTTAACGTTGAATGGCAGTGCAGAGCCACTTGCTTCAATATGGATTAAGGGAGGAATTAGCTGAGCTGTATTATATAAAAGGACCCTTCTGGCTGATACACAAATGGCTGAACTGTGCTGACACTCTGACTGGCTCAGAGTTATCTCAACCCACATTGTGTGTGCAGCGTATCATTGGCTGCTCTGAATAACAAGGTCAGGTCCCCGCTCACTTTGTCAGGGATGTTGATATTAGAGCTGGAGAATAGGTTGAGGATTACTGTTTAATTAAACTCCAGGCAACTTTTTGATTTAACCTTCATTATGACTACTAATTAATACTGGATTTATGAGAGAAATTAGGGATGGGGTAAGACTTTGTACTTAAATCAGTAGGGAAAATATTTATTAAGATTTTATGGAAGAGCTGCTCAACTGCTGGTGAATCAGATGTTAAAGGAATGTTTTGACATTTTGGTAAATATACTTATTCTCCTTCTGTATATACATATATACATATTTTGTAAAGCGTTTAACCTGTTTTTTTTTCCACACTGATATGATCCTCTCCTTACAGCTGAGCTCGGGGATTATGACCCAGAGGAGCACCCGTCAGACTACATCAGTGATTTCAAGCTGTTCCCTAAACAATCTCTCAAACTGGAGAGGAAGATTATGGAAATACACAAGAACGAGCTCAGGTAAAAGAGATGTTTGTGTGTGTGTGTTTATGTGTGTGTGTATGTGCGGTGGCATTTTTTGGTGTAATCAGTTTACTTATTGGTGTTGGTGACAGGTGTTGATGCTCACTCCTGTCACCTGTGCTTTCAAAACAAGCTGTGGAGCTGATTTTTTTCTTCTCCGCAGACAGCAAAGTACTTTCTGTCATTCTGGCTTGAGACAAAAATGGATGATACCCACAAATTTGTGGTTCACTGGATTGGAGAAGTTATTTCAGTTAAATTTCAGATTAAAGTAAATAAAAACAGAAATTAATTTGCCGAGGAATGACCATGGATTATTTCGTGCCGGCGTCGATTCGACAACTTGATTGTTACTACAGGATTTACATCCTTTTGTGTCCCTCTGCCTGTAGTCAGAGCCCCTCTTTTTTGGTCACCTGAAAACTGCCCAGAAGTAATACATATCTATATACCATGATATAACATTTTGATTAACATATCGGAACTTTGTTTGAGCAGAGAAATTGGCTGTGCGATAAAAAACAATAAGAGGAAAAGGCTGACTTATAGGAGAGGAGGAGATTAAATGAAGATGTTTCTGCAGTAATGCAATAACGATTGTGAAAAAGATTAAAATGTGATAAAACTGATGTCCCATTTAAGGTCCTGAGTCATTAGATCGCATAATATACAGTAACATATACATAAATCCCCTCATTTTGGTCGTTTGTGGTTATTTGTATCGCCGCTACAGCTCATGAATGATGTTTTTGAGGTTTGTGACCGTCACACTTACAGCGATTATAGAACATCAAAGACAAATCCTTCATATCCCGCAGCACAGAGGCAAATGATGCCAAGTGCCCTCTGTTTGCCCCGATGGGTCTGACTGACAGGATTAACAGCATGTGGATTAGTACTGAGCTGTACAGAGAGACTTCAGGTGATTTACAAATGGGTGTATGAACTTTATTTCCAAAGTAAAGATGTTGTAACTGGTTTAACATTTTGGTCTATGTGCATATAGACAGATACTGTATATGAGTCTGCAATTTAATATTGATTTGTATGTGTAGGGTCTTGATGAGCAGCAGTGTACATAACTCAGTTTCATGAGTTTGGAGCACTTAGACTAATGGACAAGTAAAGCATCAACACCCCCACCAAACACTTGGCCCCTGTTAACATGATTTTGCAAAATGGTGGTCTGCATGCCATCAAATGTAATGACTTTGATTAGTTAAACATGCAGAAAAAGTCGCTAAAAGTTGCTAAAATGAGTTTGATTGTAAACAATAACAATATCCATCTCAGGTACATTGGCATCGTGCTTTTCCCTCACTCACTCTAAAGAACACAAAATGCAAGTGACAGTGTTGCAGAGTGGGAGGTTTTCTACTGAACTCTTCTTTGAATTGGGGGAGATAATTGTTTTAGGCTGGTTGTTATAATTTGGGCCACCTCTTGAAAAGCAATTCCCACTTTCCCACTATCTGTAGACTAAAACTGTTATTTTTGATGGAGGACTACAAACAGATCATTTAAATCATCATTGAAGCATTGACATACCTGTACTGATTTCATAACCACACACATTGGAACACTTATCAGTGTGACAATTTTTAAATAAACCTTTCTTTTCCTCTCCTTTCCTCTCCTTTCCTCTCTGTTTAAGGGGCCAGTGTGCTGCATTTGCAGAGTTGAACATGCTCCAAAGGGCTCACAGCCTCGAAACGTATGGAGTGGACCCTCACCCATGCAAGGTAACATTAGGGAAAACTGTCCGCTTTACTCAAAGACTGGTTGTGAGGCCTAGTGCTATTGATATTGACAAGGTTTCTCTGATCCGAGCAAATATATTCCATGTTGTTAGAAACCTTTTTTTTCTCCATGCCTCAGTAATTTACCCATATCATGTTGCATTTCGTTTATCATGAATTACAGAAAAATAAATTCACTCCATGTCTCCGCCTTTGTCACAAATGTAAATGTTCAGGATGACCAATTTTCCCTGCTCTGTATATTCTGTCGATATTTATACCTGTCGATTACTGGTATAAATATTCACCGAAGTTGTTCATGCAGTTGTGTGGAAGAACAAATTCTGGCCTCGGTGGAGAGTTTGACTGTGCCAATTACGCAGATATACTCACCTGTCCTCTTTACCCTGTACTTGTTTGCCCTTAATTTGCATATCAAATGGGCGACTAAACACATGAATAACTTAACTGACAGTGGCCTTTCAGCAAACCTGAGAGGTCACCAGGAGCGGTATAACAATGGGTGAGAAAGAGATGTGATGAGTGAGGGAAAGTCAGTGACTGTCATCAGATCTTATCCTCTGGTTTACAATTGCACCTGCAGCAACATTGTCTCGGTAAACAAAAGAAATCTGCCCAGAAACCATCATTCTCCGGAATCAATATTCTTATCGACTGTACAGAGAAAATCTTGTCTTCAAAAAGTCAATATTAATGACTGCATCTTCATACTGTTAACACCGGAAACCTTTACAGTTAAGATCTGCTGTTGGTAATGTGGTTCATTTGACACTGCACCTTACTTCCTAATTTGAAAGACTGCTTGTACTTTTTCTTGGTGTTTCTCTTGGACTATTTTGATAGACGGAGCCAGATTGAACTGATAAAGAAAAGTAATATTTTACAGCTGTTCGCTCATTCTCGCCCCGTGTGTTCATCTTCCACCCAGTCAGTGTGAAATAGGGACACTGTCTCATGCATAGGAGTATCAAAGTATGTTAAGCAGATAACGAGATATTTAAAGTCTGTCTGTTGTAGAGGAACCCCTCCATTTGCTCCACCCACAGCAGTGGGGCTGTTTTTAATCTGGTTTGCTGGAAATGGGTGTTATTGCTGAGGCTGTAGCATCGTCCAAATGCAGATCTGTGAAGATCAAGAACCTTAGAAAGTAAGCAGGAAAATCCTGGGAACACAGAGTGATCAGAGAGATACAGAGAGACGCACCGGCAAAGGAGGGAGAGCTACAGATGATAGAAAACAGTGTAGGAGAGGGACAGGAACATATTGTGCTTTTCTTTCTCTGGGGTTGTTTTTTATTTCATTTTGCCTTCCTGTATCAAACCGAGTCTACCCATTCTCTGTGTTTTGCACCTTGTTTTTTATGCCATTTGCTGCAAATTGGGAGGTTGAACTTTGAGACAAACAAGTGATTTTGTGTAGGTGGCATTACCATGGAGATGATTGATGGCCGACCCGCTCCCCCGTTGTTTATCCACCTGTTTCCCATAATGCCGTGTGCTGCCCCTCACGCTACTCTTGTGTGTTTTCAGGACTTTACAGGCTCCACAGCATTTCTCGGGTTCACAGCCACAGGTTTTGTGGTCTTCCAGGGAAACAAAAGGATCCACCTCCTCAAATGGTACAAATTTTTGTCTAAGTCTTAAATATTAACTTACAGGCATAGATATTAGGTGTATAGTCTCTATCAAAACTAATCATAACATATCTCTCACCCTATGTTCCATCACGAACTGCAGTAATGATTTCTCACCATTAATATTTACTGGGGAGAAATGTAAAATAACGATCTTTGGTTGTCATTGAAGAGTTTTGTTTTCTTGTATGCTCAAAAAATCAGATCAGAACACTGGTACACTAAAAAATAAAAACTGAATTAATTATTTTTTTTAGCATCTATTGTTATAAGGCCATGTTGTGAAAAGTATTTATATCCTTTACTTAAGTAGCAAATCCCCCAGTAAACCATTCAGTTCACTCATACAGTTTTACATAAGCAAATAGGACAGCAAAATGTAAAAGTAAAAGTAATCATTATCTAGAGTGGTCCCTTTTTGTACTGTTGGGTAGTTTAATTTTTAACAGTGCATTGGGTTTTATAAGATGAATATACGCTTTGATGAAAATTTAAAAATCTGAAATTTAACTTGGAAGTATAGATATCAAATACATGTGGTGGAGTAAAAACATTATTCACCTCTCTGAAGTATAAATAGCAAAAATTGGAGGGTTTAGCAAAGTTCAACTAAAGTACAAGCACTAACCCTTATACTTAAACACAGTACTTGAGTAAATGTACTTAGATACATTCCCCGGTGATAGTTACAAATGTAAACAAATTTAAATAGTAAAACTCCTTGTTTATGTCAAGGACATAAAGCTTTGCCACATAAAAATAATCATACTGAACCACCTTTAAGTGTAGCCTCTGGAACAGAAATTTGTCAATTTATCATTTAACTTATTTTTTAGATATGTTTTTTGAGTTATAATACCATGACTCTCTGCAGGGTGGATGTCAGCAAGCTGAAGTTTGAAGGGAAAACCTTTTACGTCATCGGGATTCAGAAAGAGGTGAGTGTGGTGTCCTCCTGCACACAGCTTCTCCTCTGAAGGGTTAAAAATGAAGAACAAAATGTGCCGTATAGTTTCCTCCATCATGATGATGATTTGTGTAGTCTTTGACCAAAATCTTCATCATCACACTGACCTGTTGGATCTCAACCTTTAACATCTAGGGAATTCAGTATTTCTGGAAGAAAAAAAGACCATGACTTTGATACAGATGCAAAGTTACTGTCTGTGTTCATTTGGATTCAGTCTTGTCTTAGTGACTTTATTTGACCTCTGAGTGTACTATTCATCGTTTTTCTTTCACCTGTATAATGTTTAAGTCACAAAATTGTCCTATGAAACTCTACTGTTTGTCTGTGTAATCTTGTCACCATCACACACACACACTGTATATGTGTGTCACTGTTTCAGATCTCCTTAACAGGCAGGATTCACTGTAACAGGATGGTGGGTGTGTTACAACTAACCTCCTCACTCAGATTATGTGTCAGTTGTGGCCCAAATATGAGACACCTTCACTTCACCCATTTTAGGACATGTGTTTGACAAATATAAATTATATGACATCTCTGCTTGAAACCGAAAAAGGCAGAAAGTACTTACTTAAAATGTTAAATTACAACTAGAACAGGTGCCTTGCATTTGGGACACATCTTTCATCTGTACGCTTTATGTTTGTCATCAAGTCTGGAGCTGTCGTAGATTCTGAGAAGCAACTGTGGTGCATTGTGCATCAGAAATGTGCATAAAACCTTTATTTTGCAAAGACTACAGCTGATTGTATCTCATATTGCTGTGAGTTGCCTTAAAAATTCCTGAAAATGGTCAATACAGTAGTTGAACCCAGGTTGCTCTATCTAACAACCAGCCAAACAATCAGCCAATCAATCAGCCTATCAATCAGCCAATCACTAGGTCAATCAGTCAATCAGTCAATCAATCTCATAACTATTCTCTTCATTACAGAAGCTTAAACCAGCTCTCTCATCTCTGCTTAACCTGTCAGTCTGTCTGCCTGTTTGTCTGTCTGGCAACTCATGAATGGCTGAAGATGCAGTTTTATCTTTGTGCTTCTGTCTCTTCTCTCTGTGTGTAAACATAGTCATCACTGGTGAGTAAATACAAGTAGTAATAGTGGCACAAAACACCGTTGTACTTAAATCCTCAACTTGATGCTTCTCCCTACAGTCCTGCCCTCACCTCCCTCCATAATTGGAGGAAACGTTTTCATATTCTACTCATTATTTGTTTGTCCGTGTCATTTTGTTTCATATTTTTTATTCAAAAATTATCTGCAATGCCATTCCACTCTTTTTATCTATTCCTTTTCAGTAATTTTACTCATCTGTGCTGTTATTTTTGAGTGTCAATAAAAACTATTCTGTTATATGGCTGAAATGTCAATTAGTATACCTCCCATGTGCAACCACTCCCCACAGCCACACTATCGAAATACACCTCACACCTCTATTATCAGTAAACTATAGATTATGTCATATTATGATGCATAATCTACACCTCTGGCCATGTCATGATTCTAATGTCAGATTTGTTTTGAGAAAATTTTTGATTTCCTCGCTTTGAACCTGGTCTTGTATGTGTGGGTATGTGAGTTTGTGTATCCTCTACATAATCACACCATTTCTGTAAGATTTAGGATTAGGATTTTGATTGTGTATCGGTGTGTAGTCCGTCTTCCACTGCGTGACAGATCACTGCATGATCTCACTATTTGCCCTTACCTCTGTTATTTAGCCTGGAAAACATGAATTTTATGGTCCCACTTTGAACTGAGTGCAGCTTTATGCCTTTTAAACAGCAGTTCATGTATTTTTTGTAATTTTTCCAAGCCTCTGCATCTTTTGTTACCTATTGATGGTCTGGCTTAGAAAAAAATGTAATGGTTAATTTACACTAGGGGATGGCAGTTGAAAACTAATTTGCAAATTAGTGCATCCCTTTGACTGAGGTATTGGAAACACACGATGCACGTTATTTCTGTAAAAGGTTGTTATTCCAGAATACTCTTTTTAGTGCTTAGGAGCAGTTAAATCAGTGTCATTAAATCTCAAAAAGTCCTTACAAGCCCTTTTGCAGACAGCCAAAGTGGGACGAGAGACAATTTGTTAATAATATTCTAACATGCAGTGACCACACACACATGTCCACTGCAGCACATGTGTGTAAATCACAACTACATATCTAATATGACTGATGTGCAACACTGAGGGGGCTGAACAAAATAGCTGACTAAGAGGCTTTAAGAAAGGGAACAAGCTGGATCAGTGCACAGCTGTAAACTGTGTGGTGACATTATCTTGAACATTTCACCGTTTCACGATTTAAGCTTCCAATTTTTTTTTATTCCTTTTTTTTCGATAAGATTTATAGTTAGGATGTAGCATGGTTGCTACCATTGTCAGTAACTCAGCCCCGTGTTATTGATCCCACTGTTTCCTCTCAGCCTCTCTCGCTCTTCCTTGCTCTTCCTCCTTCTTGTTTATGAGCAGCATTGATCGGGGATCTCATATTACCAGACACACAGGACTAAAAACTAGACATTTAAAGGAATAGAGCCTTCCTCATCCTAGTCCGTAAAGACCCATGTTCTGCGAGCAGGCCGTTTTACTGCTGATCATTGTGGCTAAACTACTTTATCTGTCTCATATCTCGCTAAGCTTAGGGCTTTAGGTCTGTGGGTCAGCATTTTGCTCAGCTCCCTCTCATCATGTTCAGCACTTCTCTTGCCCTGATTCACATGGCTTTTTGTAATCTCATTTATCATCCTCAATGTTTTTCTTTCTCTGTGTGTGTGTCTTTGTCCTTCTCTGTGCAGAAGAAACTGGTTCTGACATTTCACACCTCAACCCCTGCAGCCTGTAAGCACTTATGGAAGTGTGGGGTGGAGAACCAGGCCTTTTACAAGTGGGTCTGACATGCGTTTACACACACACACACATAAAACTTACCGAGGACACTTATTGAGCTTTTCTTCAACTCAAGTGGTTGAGACTGTACAGGACTATTTCAAGTGAATAAGATGAATAAACATTTGCAGTGACTTCATTGGCATTTAAGAAATGGAAACACCTTGGTGGGAAGGCGAAAGTGTGAAAGTGAGATTAAACTCCATCTCTGTCTCTGTCTTAATGGGGAATACAAGGTTACAGGCAAACAAAATAAAGACCTCTTGGCCTCACTCAGGGCTCAGTGGGAATATCAGGAGAGCAAATTATTGCACTTGATAGAAATACAGCAGCAGAGGAAGTTGTCAAACTCATGATCAAAGTGCTTGTGTTTTTGCGGCATGAGCGTTGTTCATTTTCCCTTCAAACTTTCCTGAAACCTAAGCATATACTCTCCGCCTGCAAAGAGAGACCAGACCACAACCTGACTAATCCCAGTTTTCAAGATCACCATAATGTTTGTGGTTTCAGGACTCAATTAACATCAAGGACATCACATCTCTGTGGACTCAGTGGTTCACCTGAAAAAAAGTTGATCTTTCAAACAGCACCCAGATTAATAAATGCACAAAAAGGTTCTTGTCAGTTAACAGTTGATAAAACAATCTCACCACAATGTCCTTTTATTAGCTTTTTTTTAGTTGTTGGACATATCACACGATCTTCATCGGCAGGTGGAATTTACTCAGTTGTCAAAGAACTGCAGATTTCCATTTTTCCTTAGCAACTCAAGGATTTTCTCATCTACATTGGCTAAAAATCTGGCATTCAAAGTTGTTGTTTTTTTGGCCTTGTAAACAGCAGATGACAACGAAGCTGTGGGGATGCAACTAAAAGGAAATAGTTGGGTAAGGTAACATCCACCTGGGTCTGAGGACAAACTGCACAGGATGCAGCGTGAAGAAAGGGTTGAGTGGGATGAAGAAGACTGCTGGCTGTAAACAGCTGGTCAGATTTAATGTGGAGGAGTCATTTTGCCACTAATTGGAGGCTGCTTCGTGATTTCTTCAGGGTGCCCTTCCTCCTCCAGACTGTCAGTCACTCCAAAGGCCTACCTCACTCTCTTTATATATTCGGTGCTTTCCAAGACCCTTATTTACCAATACTGTTCACCTATACTTTCCTTTTCAACATGTTTTAGTTTTGAAATATTTCTGTTTTGTTTTACTTTGCTACTTTTGCTGTATCCTGTTATTACCACTGCACTGAAACAAATGCCTCATTGATCATGATATAGATAAACATGTAAAAAAAGGAAGACATACTGATGGTAATAGTCCTAGCCTGTATAACCGTGGGTGATGACTTCTTAATGAGAGCAGCTCATGTGTCTCTGAGAGGCAGAAAGAGAGGGAATGGATGTCATCTTGGATGTTAGACAAGCATCAGAGCCCCCTAATCAAATCAGAGTGAACTGAGTTTGTAAATGGCAGCCAAGCAGAGCTTTGAGACATACACCCTCTCTCTCTGCTTCCCTCACACACACACACACACACTCACACACAAACACTAGGCAAAGCAAAGGCGTCTGTACTCTGGCACCATCTCTGCTGCTATGGAGCCTGGTTTCAAATGATAAATGTTCCTGAACAAAGCATGAAGGTTCAACCTACAGCATGAACTTTTAAATTTGTACACCTTGAAAGAGCTTCCTCTCCTGCCTTTTAAGACGCTAGTCTGTACACAGCAAATCGTTGCCAGCCAGTCACTGTTGGTACATTACCTAAAAGATTAAACTGTGTTGTGGTAAGGGTTAAAGAAACAGTAACAAAAAAAAAAAAATCCCTAGAAATGTTTTTACAAGAATGAACTATTCAGTGTTGGTGCTTTAGATGCTTTGTGTCGCATTTTATTTCTTCCTCCCTCTCTGACAGGTGTGCGAAGTCGAGTCAGATTAAGACGGTTTCTAGCAGTAACATCTTCTTCAAAGGCAGCAGGTTCAAGTACAGGTGAGATGCTATTCGATTTAGTTCTCAGTAGAGTGGGTGTATGTTTTTTTTTTAGACAATGAAAGAAGTAAAGATGTGCAATGTTTCTTAAGGAAAAGTAAGCAGGTTCTGTACGTATGAAAGAGTTCGGAAACAAGGACAAAGAAAAAAGGGGATATGACACAAGAAAAAAAGTTGATGGAATTTCGTCAATGACCGTTGGGGGGATAAAAGATACAGAGTCAGATTTAACCACTGGATAGATTTAAACTCATGCAAATTCACACGGAGTCATTAAAATTTAAAGATAGGATTATTTAATCATTCAATATCAGGTATTTCAATTCATTTCAATTCAGTTTTATCCATATGTGCCATATCATAACAGACGTTATCTCAGTGCACTTCTCATATAGAGCAGGTCTAGACCGCACTCTTTATAGTTATTATTTACAGAGACCCAACGTTTCCTCCATGAGCAAGCACTTGGCAACAGCTGCATTGAAAAACTTTCTTTTAACAGGAAGAAATATTGAACAGATCCACAGATCCTGGCTCATGGTGGGCGGCCGTCTGCCCCGACCAGCTGGGTTGAGGGAGAAAGAGAGAGGGAGAGGGGGAGAGAGAGACTGGGGGGGGGGGGGGGAGAGCATAGCACAATGCAGGTACCACGTAAAGATCTATGATAATAATGGGACTAATAATAGAACTAATAGTTATAACAAAAGGGCTGATAATAATAAGAAGACTAAGTAAAATAATAAAAAGTAATAATCATAATTTGTGTGGGTGTTGAGCAGGATCATGGGAGCAGTAAGTGGTTTGCAGTCGTAGATACCGACTCTGCAGAGTCAGAGGTGGATAAACCTGCAGAAAGTGACAAGAGGAGAGATGAAAGAGATGAGAAAGCACAAAACTACAGAAGAGAGAAGTAGTAAAGTTAGTAACAAGCACTGATGGGAAATGAATGTGTATGGATGGAGAAGGAGAGGAGGAGAGGGGAGCTTGGTGCATCATGGGAAGTCCTCCAGCAGTGTAGGCCTATAGCAGCATAACTGATCATTAAGAGCTTTTCGGTAACAAGGCGGAATTTTAAATGTTATTCTTGATTTCACAGGGAGCCAATGCAGAGAATCAAACAAAGGAGAGATGCGATCTCTTATTTTAGTTCCTGTTAGTACTCACGTTGCAGCATGCTGAATAAGCTGGAGAGTATTTAAAGTCTTTTGGGACAGCCTGATAATAATGAGTTGCAACAATCGAGCCTAGAAGTAACGGAAGCATGTACTAGTTTTTCTGCGTCATTTTGAGACAGAATGTGCCTGATTTTTGCAATGTTACAGAGGTGAAAAAAGGCAGTCCTTGAAGTTTGTTTTATGTGGGAGTTAAAGGACATATCCTGATCAAACACAACTCCAAGATTCCTAACGGTGGTGCTAGAGGCCAGAGCAATGCCATCTAGAGTGAGTATATCATTAGATAATGTGTTTCTGAGGTGTTGTGGGCCAATTATTTGCTGCTGAAGTGACAATAACAAAATCACTTAGGTTCCTGAATCCTAGTGGGATTTTTCTAACCTTTACATACCTGTGCTGTTGGTTTAGATCCAAATGCTGCTTCTCCTTTCCGTACATCAGCACCTACATCCTGCTCAGCGTTGGTTTCTGTGGTTTACTGACCCCAATATTGCAGAAAAGCCTATATATAAGTCTGTTTTGGAAGCTGTGTAAGCCTCAATTCTCATCTCAGACAAAGCTCTTTACCAGGCTTACACCTCAGTCCAATCCATTTCATCAGCTAGCTAAAGCAGTTTGGCTTAAGGGTCAATGATAAGTAATAACATATGGTAGAGTTTGTTCTGAAATATGGGAAAATTTGGAAAGAGATTTGTGGCCCACCAACTAAGGCAAGTTTTGTAAAGCAGTTCAGATCAGATCTTTCTCCAACTAGTGTTGGATCATCTGATTCCAACATTTTCTAGCACTGACATATATTTAGCAGCAAACAGAATTGATGTGGCTGTGCCTTGAGCTGTCAGGTATATGTCTACCACCCCAGATGATTGATTTCACCCTATAATTTAGAACCCAATCATCGATCTCACCAAAAATAGACTAATGGGAAGAATGCTGGCTGTTGGCTTCAAACAGGGTTGTCAGAGTCCAGAAACTCCACTTAGCCAACAATCAGACTAATGGAGCTGCTGACCCTGCTGTCAGGAACCTGCTGCCTATTCATCAGAAACAGAAACAGTTCTGATTATGAACAACTGCAAAGCCAATGAAATACTGAAAATTAAAGATTCTTATTTTCTCACAGTAACCACTTCATTTATCTGTTGCCCAGTTTCTCTCAGACACTCTTTTCTCCAACTTTAAGCATCTATAGTTGCTGGCAGGGACACAAAAAAAATAGAATGGGAATAGGCTGCCCATTTCAATTTCAAATTACTTTTTAAGATTTTGCCTGTCAATTTTAAGGCACACATGGGTCTGTCACAAAGCCTTTTGCAAACCTTTTCACACAGTATCAACTGCAGCCTATGGACCTCAAGAAGGTCCTTACTAGTTCTTTTAAGATGTATTTTAAACAGATGATTGATTCTTTTATAGACTTGGTTGTATGAAAATTACAAAATATTTACAGCAGTAGCACCTCTGCAACCTGCAACCTATGTTTCTCCCTCTTAGTGGAAGAGTTGCCAAGGAGGTGATTGAAGCCAGTTCTAAGATTCAGCGGGACCCACCTGAGGTGCGCAGGTAAGAACAAGTGGTAAATCTCTCACATAGTTAGAAAACATTTAAAAGTAAAGCTATTGCCCACTTGTGTATTTGCACTACTATCCTCTTATGGACCTTAAAATTTGTCAGGAAAGATTATGAAAATAGGCAACAAAGCCAGTGCTGTTGATGTTTGTGTTCTCAGAGCCCAGTTTGGTCAAAGTCGAAGTTTTAACTCACTGAGCCATAAAAACCTCATCATGAACATGGAACCTCTGGTACCTGCGTTGCCCTCGACCAACGAATATGAGGAGACAGCAACAGAAAGTGGTATGATATTATTTACGCTATACACACACACACACACACACAAGCAGACGCACACCAATGCCCCCCTGTGACCGACCTCTGGAAAGTCACATATGTTCTCCTTTGAATAGGCAGAAACACATGCACATGCACAACGCTCAAACAGAGAGAATTAGCTGAGCAGCTGATGCTCCCATCACTCCATCAGTCTGTCTCCCTGGAGACACCAATCACAGCATGCTAAAAATACCCTTCACCATGATCCTCCCTAAGGATACCACCATGCCTGTGTGTGTCTGACTCTCTGTGTGTTTTATAGGGGAAGATACTTTGTGTGACATCACAGAAACAGAGCCCCAGCCCCAGCTTGTCTTATCATTAAGGAAAACTCAATTAGAAGTTATTTGTTTGGCTCCAAGGGGTCTGACTCTGTTTGCAGCTCATGCACATGCGAACTTGCACGTGTTAGTTTTCCTGTATATAGGTTTTGTTTGTGAACATGTGAACATTTCGGTTATATTGACTGCAATTTCAAAGTCCACCCTGTGTGTACAATGTGTGTATGAGTGTTCACGCATAATCACTCTTCTCCATTATCTTTTTTTTCCACACAAAATAGTGGTCATCATATAAAACATTAGGTTCTTTAGAAATTCCTAGTAAGTTTCTAGAAAGTTTCCAGTGAATAAATATGTAATTTGGTACAAATAATAGGGAATGTTATATTTTTTTAACAAAAGAAAAGCTCTGACATTAATTTATTACTTACTGGACGCTTTATCCTCCATTTATGTTGAATTGTATGTTTCCCTGTATAAAAAAACCTACACATTTTTATATGTTCAGTTGACCTGCTGTATACAAAAGACTAAAAGCCTCTAGGTTAATCCAGCCATTGATCACAATTAATTAACTTTAAGTGTACCAATCAAACACTATCTTTTTTCCATATAATCAGTACCAATCCTCATATTTCATTTCATAGAAATTTCTTAGGAAATGATTTAGAAATTTTGGACCTGCAAAATAAAGTGTTAACAGCAGATGTAGGACTATGTGGCCACAGTGGGGAACTGTATAGTGAGGGTGGTTGCAAAAAGATATTTCACTTAAGCTGAACTCAGATCAGTTGCCTCCCCATGAGAGGTTAGAGTAAGAGTAGGATGTTTTTATCCCTTATGATGTGACGTGGCCGAGAGAGCGACACCGCCCAGGAGAAAACTCAATGTTGCGGCACAGAATAGCTGGTATTTTGAGGCTTCCCAGAGCAGATTTATGTGGTCCGTAAAATGTACTCACAACACTCTGGGTTTCCCTCATGACATTTTTTGCATGTTATCACTATTCTCTTTTTCTCTGTTAATATTCCTGACACTGTAATCTATTATAAGACTGAGGCATAAATCTTGTTGTGGAGAAGAAAGCAGGTAAGGAGGAGAAGTAGATAAGATCACACAAGAAAATAAGAGAGCTGAGAAAAAGAGATAGAGATAGAGAGGATACGATAGGGGAAAAAACAGTGGGGCTGAGAGAAGGAGCAAAAATTAGGGAGGATGTTCACCACAGACTCTATTAGGATGTACAGGATGAAGGAGTGTCATTAGGGTGAGTTTATGTAATGTCATATGACACAAGAGATACCAACCCAAATAAAGAAACTGGATAACTGAAAACTGAAAATTGTCCTTTCAATTATGTTAAGCCAACAAGGAAATTAAACATACTATATAACTATATATATTACAATAGCATCATTGCATTAACTCTGCATAAAATCAAATATTGTTAGTTCATAGAACAGTGCAAGACAGGCAATTTTATATCTGCATATTTATTAATATGAACTCTCATGAAATAGCCAAGTATAAATGACAAAAAGGTGCTATAAGGTCACTACAGGGTCACATTACACTAAGGGCTCCATCTCTCATTCATTTTTATTTACCTCTGTTGACAAATTTAAGTGTGTATTTTGTTTGTGTTTTGGTGAGATGGAGTCACGGTTTTGGTGTGTTTCTGCATTGATTTAGTAAATTATCACATTACCAGACTGTAAACTGTTGCACCACTCTCACACGATGTTTGTGATTGCTCTGATCACATGTATTTATTATCTACATTAGTGTCACCACTTCAATTTTCAAGGCAGAGGGTTGGGAAATTCTGATGAAGCTTACGGCCCCGGCTACTCGGGTGTAGACTGTTTCCTGATGTCGCTCTCCACTCCACATATTGGCTCCGGAGTCCGAGAGACAAACCTACTACACAAGCAGCAGGCAGAGCTGGAGGGATGTTACAGAGTAGTGTCCTTTTCTGCCTCTTTGACTAATGTTCAATTAAAATTATAAGATTATTTTAGCTTAAAATTAATGTTTTCTCAAAAACATGCACAAGATACGTTATTGCTTTTACAAGCCCTGAGCCGTGGTTGAAAATTCTCTTCTCAGCTTGAGCCCCCATCAATCACAGGGTTAAAGTAACCTGTCGCCTGAGAGACTCAGCTCAGGGCAAAAAGGTGATTAAAACAGTAACCACTGCCTATAAAACATATTGCAGCACTTGCATGGTGCTGCAAATAAGTGTAGAAACCTTTTATCAATTCAGTCCAGGTTCTGTCATCTGGAAATTGGCTGCTAGATATTGTCTGTTGTTAGTTTGATAGTGAACACACACCACAGGTAATGTCCCTTTGTCTTTCACAAACATGGCGCCCTTCTTTTACTATTACCTAACGTCTTTCCCCCTCCACACTCCATTTTTTAAACCTCTCCATCATTCCTCACCTTCCTCCATTTTCAGAGCCCATTCTCTCGACCCCAGCTGTGCTACTTAGGCCTACAAAGCAGTCCATTTATGCTGTTGTGCCATTGGTCTCTTCAAACTGTTGATGGACTTCTTCTCTCCCACCTCCTCTAACAGAATTTATGGTCATCGCCTTGGCTTTCCTGTCTTCTCTGTCTGTTGCCCTCTCTCTGTCTTTTTCCATCTCCTCTCATCTCATTTAAAGGAAAATCAATTCTGTCTTGGCTCAGGGTCACAGAGCTGCAGCAGCAACTATATCGCCTGTCTCAGTTTTTTTAGTCCGGGATTGGCAGAAGGTAGTCATCAGATCAAGGTCCTCTGAGTAATGACAGGAGAATGAATTTGAAAATGTTTTGTTTCCTACCGCATCTCCTGCCACTCTGTGTTTTATATTAATCAGTAAAATGGAGAGTGTTTCTTTGTATTATTTTAAAAACAGCTGAACCATACAATTCTGGAGGACTAATGATATGCCACCGATGGAAAAATTGTAGATCTTACTTTTCTCACCGCCTTTTTGTGGCTTTTTCTGTAGTCCCCCATCAGATTCTGATGGACTGACTGCATATTGCTTTGAACATCACAGGCCCTGGGCCAACCCGGAAGTACCCAGTTTTGGGAGACAACAATGTCGATACTTCTACTTTGGTCTATGAACAATGACTAACCGGGTGCATCACCTTGAAGACCTCCAAGACTGTCCAAAAATATGCGTTGTTATCACCATATGAATTACTTGTCTTCACTACCACAGCAGATTTTCACCCCACCTTCAAGTATGGCCTTGTATAACAGCGGTCCGAGTATAGAGGTGGTTGAATGTCACATCATACAAGCTACTTTGAGTATACCCATACTTTAAACAGTCAAATGCTGACTGTTTAAGAAGGTTGCTGGAAGGACAAAGTGTGGATAAAGTGTTCTCGAGATGGTCTAGAATCGCCGTCTATATTCAGAGCTCTAATCTCAGCCATTAGAGGGGAAACAGGAAGCTGACCCGAGGCCAGTGCTGACCTTGTTCTGTTTGTACAGCCTGTCCCCTTCTTATCTACCAAAATCCACACAGACACACGTAGACACACTTGCACACACACAGTTTGATGTTTTAGCTTAAGTAATCACTCATGGATGAGGCTTCATCTTCACTGCAAACAACATGACATGTGGGACCCTGCCAGTGATGACAATTCTATTTTTTTTCCTCAAGCAAACTCATGTCCAGTTCAGTTCATATTAATAATAGTTTTTGTCCCTTCCCAGCCTGCGCTTGCCTGTCTGTAATCACAAATTATTTTGGAGGGGCGTATTTGAAGGAGTGAAGTTTATCTCTCTCCATGAGTTTGCAAGTGTGACAGATTTTCTGTAGAGTGAAACAGAATTAAGTTGTCTGATTGGAGAAAAGACAGAGATAAAGAAAGAGCCGCAGAAAGGGAAATAAAGTGATCCCCATCCCATACAGGGACAGGCCTGCCTGTCTATAATCAGAGTTAGATTAGCTGCCCTTTTGTGGCCAGGACCACCTGGTTATATATAGAAACTGCAGCTCTGGGCCTGATCCTCCGCTAATGCCCCTCTACTCTTTGTCAAATCGCTGACATTCACAGTAGGACCCACCCATGTCTGTTCGTCAGAGAGAGAGAATGTGTCTGGTGTACATCTCTCACCATCTCTCTCAGTGTGTATGTATATGAATGTGTGTGTCTATACACGGGTGCAAGTGTTTTCTTTCCCCATCCCAGCCCCAGCGCTCAGTAGGCAACACTCGGAGGGTTGGGTCTTAATTCAGACAGCTGGTCATCAGACTGAATGATGGAGCTTCTTGAGCACAGAAACAGCAGTGATGTTCGAGGCAGCCTCATGCAGAGCAGTTTGGAGTTGGGAGTTAGCAACCGGCCCAACCTAGGCGACACCCGTAGCTGTGGGATCCAGGGACAGAAAGGGGGACAAGGCCTGGATGTGACCCCTGATAGACTGGAGGGTGAGGAGATGGAAGAGGGACAGGCAGGGCCTCTTGAAGTATTCCACCCAGGGGAGGATACAGAGGAGCGGGCACCATCAATAGTAGTGGCAGAGTCCCTGAGGTGCCAGGTGAAGATAACCACACGGCGTAACCTGCATCTACGTATAGCCAATCACACGGCACGGGATGTTTATGTACGACTGGTGGGGAACGGGCGACGCGTCGCAGAAGCCAGTACAGGACATCTGGGAAATACACTGGAACAGAGTAAGATGAAGTGGAAAAGGCATAAATACATCAAGATATATTAAGTAATATACGGTTAGGATACTGCATCTTTTTGAGGTTGCAAAACTAAAGTGGCTTTAAGTGAAGTTAATTTTAGCAGCCAATCCCTTAAAGGGCAAATATCATATAGAGAATAGAGCACCAAGCTTGATGCAGTTTTTTAACATGTTTTTTTTTTTTTTTTTACAGTCAAACCAAGAGGTTCAATTCAATTCAGTTCAACTTTATTTATGTAGCGGAATATGATAACAAACGTTATCTCAGGGCACTTTTAATATAGAGCAGGACTAGACCAGACTCTTTGTAGTTATTATTTACAGAGACCCAACATTTTCAAATGCATGTTAAATGTATGAGCTAGTTTAAGCCAAGTAGTTGGGTTGCCAGGTTTGTTATGGCAACCACCTGGTGCAAACTCTAAGTGTAATCCGTCAGACATCATGAGTCTCTCAAGGGACCGCTCTAGAATGTGTGTGTGTGTGTATGTGTGTGTGTGTGTCTGTGTGTCTGTGTGTGTGTGTGTGTGTGTGTGTGTGTGTGTGTGTGTGTGTGTGTGTGTGTGTGTGTGTGCGTGTGTACTTCCTCCCTTCTGACTGAGTGGTGACATGTGTTGAAGTTTACATGTATTCCTATGCTCTATACCTTTTAAATAACCATAATATCTACAGTATACCATAATGTCTAGAATGCTATTTTTTCTTTCATGAATGTGGAAAATGATGAGTGACAGGTGTAAATCGATTTGTTGCAAAACATCAGG